>OY754972.1:9197061-9797061 GCA_963576475.1 Molanna angustata
CCAATGTTTCTTTATGATTTCATCTTTTAAAACTGAAAAAATGCTCTCACGACCTGGAAATTAGAGATATTTTAATTTGGTTTCAACTATTTATACAACACCAAGAATCTTCATAAAATTGTATTCAAAGTTGGTCAATGTTAAAAGAAAAATATTCAACGGTTTCAAAAATTATATTTTATTTAATGGATATTTGTATGAAACTTATATGTAACAAGAGAATTTTTTTATATTTGGCAATGTTCAGTTCATTGATTTCATATTGATATAAGAATATTAATAGCTTGAACTTAGAACTGATTAGCTTTTCATAGATATCATAAAATTTCTTCATATGATATCACGTGTCAACATTGTCAAAATGCTCTAACGCTCTTTGAAACAAAATTTATCTGCTTTTTTTAAAATATTTCATACAACATAAGCAGTCTTCACTATACTGCATTAATAGTTTGTCTATCTTAACATAAAAATATACTATCGGAAGAAAATTTATATTCCTGTTAGTAACATTTAGTATGAATAAAAATGTAATTAGATAAATTTCTATGTATGGAAAAGTTCAGTTATTTGATTTCATGTTATAATGTAAAGAGCTTGAACATAGAACTGATTAGCTTTCCATAAATAACAAAAAAAATCTTCATAAGATATCACCTGTCAAAATTTGGAAAATGCTCTCGCGTTCTTTAGAACAAAATTTATCTGCTTTTTTTAAAATATTTCATACAACATAAGCATTCTTCACTATACTGCATTAATAGTTTGTTTATCTTAACATAAAATATACTATCGGAAGAAAATTTATATTCCTGATAGTAACATTTAGTATGAATAAAAATGTAATTAGATAAATTTCTATGTATGGAAACGTTCAGTAATTTGATTTCATGTTATAATGTAAAGAACTTGAACATAGAACTGATTAGCTTTCCATAAATCAAAAAAAAATCTTCATATAATATCACGTGTCAAAATTTTGAAAATGCCTTCGCGTTCTTTAAAACAAAATTTATCTGCTTTTTTAAAATATTTCATACAACATAAGCATTCTTCACTATACTGCATTAATAGTTTGTTTATCTTAACATAAAAATATACTATCGGAAGAAAATTTATATTCCTGATAGTAACATTTAGTATGAATAAAAATGTAATTAGATAAATTTCTATGTATGGAAAAGTTCAGTAATTTGATTTCATGTTATAATGTAAAGAGCTTGAACATAGAACTGATTAACTTTCCATAAATAACAAAAAAAATCTTCATATGATATCACCTGTCAAAATTTGGAAAATGCTCTCGCGTTCTTTAGAACAAAATTTATCTGCTTTTTTTAGAATATTTCATACAACATAAGCATTCTTCACTATACTGCATTAATAGTTTGTTTATCTTAACATAAAAATATACTATCGGAAGAAAATTTACATTCCTGATAGTAACATTTAGTATGAATAAAAATGTAATTAGATAAATTTCCATGTATGGAAAAGTTCAGTAATTTGATTTCATGTTATAATGTAAAGAGCTTGAACATAGAACTGATTAGCTTTCCATAAATAACAAAAAAAATCTTCATATGATATCACCTGTCAAAATTTGGAAAATGCTCTCGCGTTCTTTAGAACAAAATTTATCTGCTTTTTTTAAAATATTTCATACAACATAAGCATTCTTCCCTATACTGCATTAATAGTTTGTCTATCTTAACATAAAAATATACTATCGGAAGAAAATTTATATTCCTGATAGTAACATTTAGTATGAATAAAAATGTAATTAGATAAATTTCTATGTATGGAAAAGTTCAGTAATTTGAAATCATGTTATAATGTAAAGAGCTTGAACATAGAACTGATTAGCTTTCCATAAATAACA
This sequence comes from Molanna angustata, assembly GCA_963576475.1. Taxonomy (NCBI): domain Eukaryota; kingdom Metazoa; phylum Arthropoda; class Insecta; order Trichoptera; family Molannidae; genus Molanna; species Molanna angustata. Next base: position 9,198,944 of record OY754972.1, read on the forward strand.
AAAAAAATCTTCATATGATATCACCTGTCAAAATTTGGAAAATGCTCTCGCGTTCTTTAGAACAAAATTTATCTGCTTTTTTTAAAATATTTCATACAACATAAGCATTCTTCACTATACTGCATTAATAGTTTGTTTATCTTAACATAAAAATATACTATCGGAAGAAAATTTACATTCCTGATAGTAACATTTAGTATGAATAAAAATGTAATTAGATAAATTTCTATGTATGGAAAAGTTCAGTAATTTGATTTCATGTTATAATGTAAAGAGCTTGAACATAGAACTGAATAGCTTTCCATAAATAACAAAAAAAATCTTCATATGATATCACCTGTCAAAATTTGGAAAATGCTCTCGCGTTATTTAGAACAAAATTTATCTGCTTTTTTTTAAATATTTCATACAACATAAGCATTCTTCACTATACTGCATTAATAGTTTGTTTATCTTAACATAAAAATATACTATCGGAAGAAAATTTATATTCCTGGTAGTAACATTTAGTATGAATAAAAATGTAATTAGATAAATTTCTATGTATGGAAAAGTTCAGTAATTTGATTTCATGTTATAATGTAAAGAGCTTGAACATAGAACTGATTAGCTTTCCATAAATAACAAAAAAATTCTTCATATGATATCACCTCTCCAAATTTGGAAAATGCTCTCGCGTTCTTTAGAACAAAATTTATCTGCTTTTTTTAAAATATTTCATACAACATAAGCATTCTTCCCTATACTGCATTAATAGTTTGTCTATCTTAACATAAAAATATACTATCGGAAGAAAATTTATATTCCTGATAGTAACATTTAGTATGAATAAAAATGTAATTAGATAAATTTCTATGTATGGAAACGTTCAGTAATTTGATTTCATGTTATAATGTAAAGAGCTTGAACATAGAACTGATTAGCTTTCCATAAATAACAAAAAAATTCTTCATATGATATCACCTGTCAAAATTTGGAAAATACTCTTGCGTTCTTTAAAACAAAATTTATCTGCTTTTTTAAAAATATTTCATACAACATAAGCATTCTTCACTATACTGCATTAATAGTTTGTTTATCTTAACATAAAAATATACTATCGGAAGAAAATTTATATTCCTGATAGTAACGTTTAGTATGAATAAAAATGTAATTAGATAAATTTCTATGTATGGAAAAGTTCAGTAATTTGATTTCATGTTATAATGTAAAAAGCTTGAACATAGAACTGATAAGCTTTCCATAAACAACAAAAAAAATCTTCATATGATATCACCTGTCAAAATTTGGAAAATGCTCTCGCGTTCTTTAGAACAAAATTTATCTGCTTTTTTTTAAATATTTCATACAACATAAGCATTCTTCACTATACTGCATTAATAGTTTGTTTATCTTAACATAAAAATATACTATCGGAAGAAAATTTACATTCCTGATAGTAACATTTAGTATGAATAAAAATGTAATTAGATAAATTTCTATGTATGGAAAAGTTCAGTAATTTGATTTCATGTTATAATGTAAAGAGCTTGAACATAGAACTGATTAGCTTTCCATAAATAACAAAAAAAATCTTCATATGATATCACCTGTCAAAATTTGGAAAATGCTCTCGCGTTCTTTAGAACAAAATTTATCTGCTTTTTTTAGAATATTTCATACAACATAAGCATTCTTCACTATACTGCATTAATAGTTTGTTTATCTTAACATAAAAATATACTATCGGAAGAAAATTTACATTCCTGATAGTAACATTTAGTATGAATAAAAATGTAATTAGATAAATTTCTATGTATGGAAAAGTTCAGTAATTTGATTTCATGTTATAATGTAAAGAGCTTGAACATAGAACTGATTAGCTTTCCATAAATAACAAAAAAAATCTTCATATGATATCACCTGTCAAAATTTGGAAAATGCTCTCGCGTTCTTTAGAACAAAATTTATCTGCTTTTTTTAAAATATTTCATACAACATAAGCATTCTTCACTATACTGCATTAATAGTTTGTTTATCTTAACATAAAAATATACTATCGGAAGAAAATTTACATTCCTGATAGTAACATTTAGTATGAATAAAAATGTAATTAGATAAATTTCTATGTATGGAAAAGTTCAGTAATTTGATTTCATGTTATAATGTAAAGAGCTTGAACATAGAACTGATTAGCTTTCCATAAATAACAAAAAAAATCTTCATATGATATCACCTGTCAAAATTTGGAAAATGCTCTCGCGTTATTTAGAACAAAATTTATCTGCTTTTTTTAAAATATTTCATACAACATAAGCATTCTTCCCTATACTGCATTAATAGTTTGTCTATCTTAACATAAAAATATACTATCGGAAGAAAATTTATATTCCTGATAGTAACATTTAGTATGAATAAAAATGTAATTAGATAAATTTCTATGTATGGAAACGTTCAGTAATTTGATTTCATGTTATAATGTAAAGAGCTTGAACATAGAACTGATATGCTTTCCATAAATAACAAAAAAATTCTTCATATGATATCACCTGTCAAAATTTGGAAAATACTCTTGCGTTCTTTAAAACAAAATTTATCTGCTTTTTTAAAAATATTTCATACAACATAAGCATTCTTCACTATACTGCATTAATAGTTTGTTTATCTTAACATAAAAATATACTATCGGAAGAAAATTTATATTCCTGATAGTAACGTTTAGTATGAATAAAAATGTAATTAGATAAATTTCTATGTATGGAAAAGTTCAGTAATTTGATTTCATGTTATAATGTAAAAAGCTTGAACATAGAACTGATTAGCTTTCCATAAACAACAAAAAAAATCTTCATATGATATCACCTGTCAAAATTTGGAAAATGCTCTCGCGTTCTTTAGAACAAAATTTATCTGCTTTTTTTTAAATATTTCATACAACATAAGCATTCTTCACTATACTGCATTAATAGTTTGTTTATCTTAACATAAAAATATACTATCGGAAGAAAATTTACATTCCTGATAGTAACATTTAGTATGAATAAAAATGTAATTAGATAAATTTCTATGTATGGAAAAGTTCAGTAATTTGATTTCATGTTATAATGTAAAGAGCTTGAACATAGAACTGATTAGCTTTCCATAAATAACAAAAAAAATCTTCATATGATATCACCTGTCAAAATTTGGAAAATGCTCTCGCGTTCTTTAGAACAAAATTTATCTGCTTTTTTTAGAATATTTCATACAACATAAGCATTCTTCACTATACTGCATTAATAGTTTGTTTATCTTAACATAAAAATATACTATCGGAAGAAAATTTACATTCCTGATAGTAACATTTAGTATGAATAAAAATGTAATTAGATAAATTTCTATGTATGGAAAAGTTCAGTAATTTGATTTCATGTTATAATGTAAAGAGCTTGAACATAGAACTGATTAGCTTTCCATAAATAACAAAAAAAATCTTCATATGATATCACCTGTCAAAATTTGGAAAATGCTCTCGCGTTCTTTAGAACAAAATTTATCTGCTTTTTTTAAAATATTTCATACAACATAAGCATTCTTCACTATACTGCATTAATAGTTTGTTTATCTTAACATAAAAATATACTATCGGAAGAAAATTTACATTCCTGATAGTAACATTTAGTATGAATAAAAATGTAATTAGGTAAATTTCTATGTATGGAAAAGTTCAGTAATTTGATTTCATGTTATAATGTAAAGAGCTTGAACATAGAACTGATTAGCTTTCCATAAATAACAAAAAAAATCTTCATATGATATCACCTGTCAAAATTTGGAAAATGCTCTCGCATTCTTTAGAACAAAATTTATCTGCTTTTTTTAAAATATTTCATACAACATAAGCATTCTTCCCTATACTGCATTAATAGTTTGTCTATCTTAACATAAAAATATACTATCGGAAGAAAATTTATATTCCTGATAGTAACATTTAGTATGAATAAAAATGTAATTAGATAATGGAAAATGTATGGAAAAGTTCAGTAATTTGAAATCATGTTATAATGTAAAGAGCTTGAACATAGAACTGATTAGCTTTCCATAAATAACAAAAAAAATCTTCATATGATATCACCTGTCAAAATTTGGAAAATGCTCTCGCGTTCTTTAGAACAAAATTTATCTGCTTTTTTTAAAATATTTCATACAACATAAGCATTCTTCACTATACTGCATTAATAGTTTGTTTATCTTAACATAAAAATATACTATCGGAAGAAAATTTACATTCCTGATAGTAACATTTAGTATGAATAAAAATGTAATTAGATAAATTTCTATGTATGGAAAAGTTCAGTAATTTGATTTCATGTTATAATGTAAAGAGCTTGAACATAGAACTGAATAGCTTTCCATAAATAACAAAAAAAATCTTCATATGATATCACCTGTCAAAATTTGGAAAATGCTCTCGCGTTATTTAGAACAAAATTTATCTGCTTTTTTTAAAATATTTCATACAACATAAGCATTCTTCCCTATACTGCATTAATAGTTTGTCTATCTTAACATAAAAATATACTATCGGAAGAAAATTTACATTCCTGATAGTAACATTTAGTATGAATAAAAATGTAATTAGATAAATTTCTATGTATGGAAAAGTTCAGTAATTTGATTTCATGTTATAATGTAAAGAGCTTGAACATAGAACTGATTAGCTTTCCATAAATAACAAAAAAAATCTTCATATGATATCACCTGTCAAAATTTGGAAAATGCTCTCGCGTTCTTTAGAACAAAATTTATCTGCTTTTTTTAAAATATTTCATACAACATAAGCATTCTTCACTATACTGCATTAATAGTTTGTTTATCTTAACATAAAAATATACTATCGGAAGAAAATTTACATTCCTGATAGTAACATTTAGTATGAATAAAAATGTAATTAGATAAATTTCTATGTATGGAAAAGTTCAGTAATTTGATTTCATGTTATAATGTAAAGAGCTTGAACATAGAACTGATTAGCTTTCCATAAATAACAAAAAAAATCTTCATATGATATCACCTGTCAAAATTTGGAAAATGCTCTCGCGTTCTTTAGAACAAAATTTATCTGCTTTTTTTAAAATATTTCATACAACATAAGCATTCTTCACTATACTGCATTAATAGTTTGTTTATCTTAACATAAAAATATACTATCGGAAGAAAATTTACATTCCTGATAGTAACATTTAGTATGAATAAAAATGTAATTAGATAAATTTCTATGTATGGAAAAGTTCAGTAATTTGATTTCATGTTATAATGTAAAGAGCTTGAACATAGAACTGATTAGCTTTCCATAAATAACAAAAAAAATCTTCATATGATATCACCTGTCAAAATTTGGAAAATGCTCTCGCGTTATTTAGAACAAAATTTATCTGCTTTTTTTAAAATATTTCATACAACATAAGCATTCTTCCCTATACTGCATTAATAGTTTGTCTATCTTAACATAAAAATATACTATCGGAAGAAAATTTATATTCCTGATAGTAACATTTAGTATGAATAAAAATGTAATTAGATAAATTTCTATGTATGGAAACGTTCAGTAATTTGATTTCATGTTATAATGTAAAGAGCTTGAACATAGAACTGATTAGCTTTCCATAAATAACAAAAAAATCTTCATATGATATCACGTGTCAAAATTTTGAAAATGCTCTCGCGTTCTTTAAATCAAAATTTATCTGCTTTTTTTAAAATATTTCATACAACATAAGCATTCTTCACTATACTGCATTAATAGTTTGTTTATCTTAACATAAAAATATACTATCGGAAGAAAATTTATATTCCTGGTAGTAACATTTAGTATGAATAAAAATGTAATTAGATAAATTTCTATGTATGGAAAAGTTCAGTAATTTGATTTCATGTTATAATGTAAAGAGCTTGAACATAGAACTGATTAGCTTTCCATAAATAACAAAAAAATTCTTCATATGATATCACCTGTCAAAATTTGGAAAATACTCTTGCGTTCTTTAAAACAAAATTTATGTGCTTTTTTAAAAATATTTCATACAACATAAGCATTCTTCACTATACTGCATTAATAGTTTGTCTATCTTAACATAAAAATATACTATCGGAAGAAAATTTATATTCCTGATAGTAACATTTAGTATGAATAAAAATGAAATTAGATAAATTTCTATGTATGGAAACGTTCAGTAATTTGATTTCATGTTATAATGTAAAGAGCTTGAACATAGAACTGATTAGCTTTCCATAAATAACAAAAAAATCTTCATATGATATCACGTGTCAAAATTTTGAAAATGCTCTCGCGTTCTTTAAATCAAAATTTATCTGCTTTTTTTAAAATATTTCATACAACATAAGCATTCTTCACTATACGGCATTAATAGTTTGTCTATCTTAACATGAAAATATACTATCGTTAGAAAATTTATATTCCTGGTAGTAAAATTTAGAATGAATAAAATATTTCATTGTCAATATTTGTGGTGTGGAGAGTTTAGTGTTGGCCACAACCCACTCGTTTTATATTCACTACGAATGACACACCTGAATTATGAATTACACCTTCCATTTACAGACACTTTGGTTAGCGGAAACCCCCTCCCCCCGGCATAAATTGTAAAAATAGTAAAATAAAACGCCTAATTCGGATCTGTTAGAATAGTTTTGACGCGTATTATTTCAGATTTTAATGTCATAGTCAACGAAAAATATCCAAGGAATTATAAAAAAATTTAAAGAATAAACAACTTTCGTGCACGGCTGTTTATTCAGGGTGGCTCACCGTCACGGGGGATAACCGTGGACTGTCAAAGAATGTTGATAATCAGTATAATTGTCATTGTCATTCCCTATGTCAACATCGAGAGCCGGACATATTTATGTGTACTTTTATTTATACAGGAGAAACGAAAGTATAGTTCAATAAAAATTTCAAGTAGGTACCTAAGTATTTTGTTGTAATTTTGGAGTTTCACGTTTCATGTGGCCAACACTAAACTCTTCACTGCGTTTTATAAAAGATGGGTCGGTGGCGGAGCGGTTAGCGTGTTGGGCTAGTAATCCAGTGATCGGGAGTTGGAATCCTGCCTCGACCGATTTCGTGCTTAATTAAGGGAATATATTGATATGTACATTTATTCATATTCATTAACAAAACAAAAGAATTAAAATAGATAGATTAAAAATATAAAATTGTTCAAGAAAATACATCTATCGATCTAAATATATAAATAATAAACAAAAAAATAAATAAACTACTAAATAAAAATAAAAATACACAAATAAATAAATATTAAATAAATAATAAATATACATTGATTTCTATTATTTTAGGTGTGGTGAGAATAGTGAGTATGCATACAAGCATGTGTCGTGTTTCTGTGTATAGGGTTATGCACACCCGCTCACCTGTCGCTGGTTACCTCACACTGTGGTGTATATGCCGTGATGTTACCTATGAATGAATGAATGCTGTCACGGGAATCTCTCATCAAGCACAAGATTTTAATATTTTTTGATGAGGTAATGCAAAAAAAATATCATAGTTACCTAAGTCATACCTATTTCTTCATGTATAATAATGTACAGGAAGAAATTTAATTCATCTACAATAATGTATACAATGGTGAGTTTATTGCCATAAGGCAATATCTTACAACCAACACACTACAAAAAATAAATAAGTATTAAGGATTTTTTTTCTTCTTGTTCTTACTTACTTACTTTACTTACTTTGCGTATGGCATCGGCACTGCTTGGCTCAAAGTCGAAACTCTGCTGTCAATAGCCAGTCGACCGCCGTTGGGGCGAGTCTGTGGATGTCCTCCATCTCTCCCTCGAATCCGTGTAAGGTGCACTCCCCCACCAAATGTGCCACCGTCTGAGTCTTCTTGTTCTAACATCTTTCTTGAGTTATCTTAATTGTGTCCTGACCATTGTTCCATTAACTCATTACGTAAGAACATTCGATACTTCAGTCATAATAAATACATACATATATACCATCACGCCATGTCCCTCACGGGGTAGGCAGAGAGCACCGAATGCCACTTGCTTAATCTTATACATGTTCGTCTGTTGTTCACGCTTCTAACATTTTCGTCTTTCAAAATACTGTTCACATGGACGTGCCATCCCTTCCTTGGGCGGCCCCGACCTCTCATTCCATTCCTGTCCGCAATGTATATTTTCTTCGTCAGGCGTTCCTCATTCATTCTCCCCAATGTGGCCAAACCATCTCAATGTGTTCACTTTCATTCTATTAATAACATCTTTCTTTCTTGCCACAACAAATGAATATGAAAAAAATATAAATGGATGAAAAAAAATATAATACATATAATTGAAAAAAAAAGATTTTCTGAAAACTTATTAATACTATCATGGCATATACTACAATGTGGAGTAACCAGCGACAGGTGTAGTATAAAAATACTGTGTAACTCACTATCACGCCATGTCTCTTACGGGGTAGGCAGAGAGAACCGAATGCCATAACTTTCTATCCTGGCACACATTCATCGCCTCGTCAACATCCATGCATCGTCTCATACATGTTCGTCTATTGTACACGCTTCCAACATTTCCTTCTTTCAGAATATCGTTCACATGGTCGTGCCATCCCTTTATTGAGCGGCCCCGACCTCTCAATCCAATCCTATCCGCATTGTATATTTTCTTCGTCAGGCGTTCCTCATTCATTTTACCCATGTCTAAATCTCTAAGAGATGACCATAAAAATACATATAGATAGAGATTGTCAACCTTTCAAGAAGAAAGAAAAACAAACACTATGAAGTTAAGGTTATAGTAGAAGCCATAGACTATTCTCATTTTTATGTTATTTTAATGAACCAGTAGATCACTAGCAAAATGCAATTGTTAACCCAATACTGTTAAGGTGGTACTATAGAACATAATATAAGGTACGCTATCAAAGTAAAGCAGCCAAGTACGGGCCGAGCATAGTAAGGTGGGGTTAAGCAAAGTTAAGTAAGTAGGTACCCCTCCCCACCCCTCCCCAGACGTTCGTGAGAGTTGGTCGTAAAATTAATTTTTCTTCATTAACCTTTACGTTCGTTGCTTTGCCGCATTTTTCTTTCATTTTCCCCATTCTTTTAATACCCAATGCTCACCCACGTTCACAGTATTAAGGAATAGATTAGCAAATGAAATAACACGTGGTCGTTAGTACTGGAACACTTTTGTATATTAAGTATAATACTTAACTGAGGATAACCTCAAACTTACTATCTAAATACGCACCTTTATTTAGACTTGAAACGTAAATGTACGTTATTATGGATTTGCTCTTAATTTCAGGGAGACAAGTACGGTTAGACGGTGGAATCAAAACCCTCGTGCACTAAAAATTTTTTTTGCTAATAGTAACAAAATTTCATGTAAAAATTAACTGAACTATAGTGATTACAAAACATTTGGTTTTGTGCAAATAAATGTTTTGTGCACCCAGCCAAACAGTACAGTCATAAATAGATAAACTTTTACTACTGATAACAAAGGTTTGGCTAAAACGCAGGTAGCCAGTTCGGTTGTCATTATATTTTTTTCAATGTGATAGCCCATATCGTGGATAAAATTATTTTATGAAATTCTATAATTTCATGTGCCGTCTTTTAAAAGTATTTATAATAAAATGTGCTATTTCAAATACATATACATAGGAAGGTCGCACCATGCCTTTGTATATGTGGAGAGTAATAGACGAAATATAATAGGTCAATAATTGTGTACCCCGTTAGCACATTCATGTAGTAGTGCATTCGGCACTACTATATGCACAATGGGATGGTGTGATTCAATCAAATTGAAACAGATTGGAGACTGGCAACTGAATAAAATAAATTCAAAAGAAAAATAAAATAATGAAATATAGGTAGGTAGCAGTGGCGTGCGAGGGGTCCTTCAGCTGGTTCTGCCCAAAAAAACTACATCCTCTGTTTAGTCAACCTCCACAATATCTTTTAACCTTATATTTTTTCTTTAACTCCTGTTTTGTACTATGCACATAGCACCAATTACACGCATTGCGTAAAGGTAGGAGCAAATAATTAAAATTGCATAATATTATGAATATTTCAATTCTATTGATAAATATTTTAAATGCAGCCCTTTAATTACTAAAGTTTTTTAATAACTAACTGTAAATACATATCATGAACTAAAATTAACATATCAAATATTGAAAACATATCATGAATGTTAGTTAAAATATTCAGAGACATCTATGAAGTATCTTTCCAACCATAATCACAACAAATTTACTAGCAGTAAATGTTTTCATCCATTATTTTATTTTTCGTCCATTAGTTTTCATTCATAGATCACGTGATATATTACGCATATTTACGCAAAGGTTCTTTTTCTTATATTTTAATAATATTTATGAATTCCTTACAAATTGTACATTACATATTTTACAAAACGTTTATTTAAAATATACCTAATCTTTACTTGGTTTTTTACAATGAAATCGAATTTTTAAACTGCTTTGAATTACGCGGCAAATGCATAATACTAATAATATTTTAAATATTTTTTGAAATTCAATTAGAAACAATTATTATCACTCTCCTCTTTATTTCCAGTCATTTAAAAGATAAACGATCTATTCGGTATGATTCGAATCAAAACAATTCAATATATTTATATTAGCGCCAAAACCTTGGGGTAACATACAATAATCTAACGGTCGTTGATGTAAAAATGTACCATGTTGAACCAAACCATCTGAATATTCTTACACCCATACATACAAACTGTTGAAGAAACTTCATACATGTCCAGCATAAATCTTACCTTAAAAAATACACAGATACACTAACACAAACAAACAACCTTTGTTCCTTTAGTCATGTGTATTGTATGCTCAAATGTATCGGGCATACTGCAATGAATATTAACGACAAAATTAAAAAGAGATTTAAAATTTGTCGCGAAATAAATCGTGAACCATATACGTGTTCTGACATTTTAGCTACTGTTATCAAAACTGTCATTTTTTTTTCCTTGGAAGCAATGTTGCATACGTTTTAAATTCAGTGTTGCAACAGACCAAAATAATTACAGGCAAATTGAACCTACAAAGGACAATTATTCAAATTTTAAGAAATTCATATCTCCGTTAATATTTGCGCTAGTAAAAAATAAAAACTGTTTTATGATTCGTTATACGCCCTACAACTCGTTGATATATTAAAAATATCGTACAAGACTTTTAATTTTTTTTTTTTAATTTTTTTTTTGATTTTTTTTTATTTTTGATTTTTTTTTTTGATTTTGATAGTCATGCCAGGCATATAGGCATGTATGGCTTGCACGCCACTGGTAGGTAGGTACCTACTCGTTAAATTTGACTGATTTATAAATTTTACTAAATTATTTTTGTAAAGCAATAATTAACTATGTATATTGTTTATAAAATATTTTGTTTTTGAATGTCTCCTTTAAACACGAGTGCTTGCACTGCGGTAAAGTGAAATATGTTTTATTATTGTGCATCTTTAATTGTATTTTTTTATTGTGAGAAAAAAAATATAGATATATCCAAGATATGGGTTATAATGAGAGTTTTTGATCCCACCTTTTAACCGGACTTGCCCCCCTTAGCTCTCATTGCAACGAATGCTTAAAATTTCAGAGTTGCATAATGATCATCTCTAGACAGTATAATTTAAATAAATCGTTATATTTTTTTTAATTAATAGATGGTTGGTGGCAGAGCGGATAGCGTGCTGGGTTAGTAATCTAGTTATCGGGATTTCGAATCCTGCCACGACCGATTTCGTTCACCTATAGTACAAGCATAAATGCTTAGTTTAGGGAATGTATGAGGATGCATATGTATTTGTTTCAAGACATATTTTATTTATATTTTTATATTGCTTCTCGAGCAACTAACAAGTACTATGTCAAATATTAATTTAACACGCATCCAATAACAAGTTGCCACATTCTGGAGACTTGCGATATTAATCGTAATTAAAAACTGATTCTCCACCGGGAATTGAACCCGGGACTTTTGGATCATCTGTCAGATACCTAACCAACTGAGCCGCGAAGGCCGACAATATAGCCGACATATTCTTGAAAAAAAAAATGTTTACTTAACGAAGTGATAATATTTTTTTTTAAATCTCGAAAATTGTCATGTAATGTGTTGTATATTTTAAATTATGTCTTATGCAGTTCTGTGGGTGTTATATGGTGTTTTGCATAAAATGATTATACCATCTCAAAACATACTGATGACAACATCTGGCATTTTCTCATTATGTATACATTTATTATTGAGTATACCTAATTATGTAACTATAATGTAAAAGTATTATAAGCATATTCACATAATATGTGTGCATTTGTTCCCGGTCATTATGTTATCTTCCCTTTCTTAGTATTACACCCCCACCTCCCCCCCCCCCCACCCCCCTCTCCACCTGACCACACCCCCCAAGCAAACGGTGCCGTTAATTTCTTATCCCCTTTCCACCTTCATTCAGAATAAGCTCAGGGAGCGCAAAACTTACAAAAACGTAAATGCACGCAAATAATTTTACTGCAGGTATGTATTTTTTTAGATGATTAAAAATGATATTAAATATGCGCTTAGTTTTCTTTGATAAAATCATAATGCACTTTTTACTCTCCACACTACCTATGGAATAGTGGAGAGTCATGATTTCACAATTTTTAAGCGTATTTTTTACATCAATTTCTCATCATGTAGAAAGTGCATAGGTAGGTAGGTAGGTAGGTACTATAAGTTTCGTGACAATGTTTTTGTGTGTTTAGTTTATTGTGAAAACTTTTGTCCTCTGGGAATCTTATATTTGTTTAAGAATCTAATATAAATGTTCTTCATAAAAATGTATTTAGAAATTGTCAACCTTCCAAGAAGAAAAAAATGAACACTTACTATGGTGTGGAGAGTTTAGTGTTGGCTACAACCCACTCGTTTAACTGTATTTTTTTATATTGTTTCCTAGCTGTTCGTTGTTCGACTCTTTTATATCCTTTTAAAGTTCATTAAAAAAAAATTGCCATGTATGTGTAATGATGCTGCGCAAATCATGAGTTTAATTTTGAATGAATATAGGTATATGTATTTATATTTGTTTCTGGTACGGTTTTCTGTTTTGAACAGGTTCATTTAATATCTGTAATATTCGAGTTGTCTATTCCAATCTTGGTACTTTTTTACGGAATTCTTCAAAAATTAAATGGGTAAGGTAATCTCTTGGTCTTTTCAATATTATTTTGATAATTCACGACAGAGTATTGTAGTATGGATTGTACTAGTCCTTAAAAGTTACTGTTTCAACTTAATGTAAGTCTTGTCGCACTTGATTTCACAAGCATATTAAGTTATTACATACGTTAAAGTGTGTATTACATTTTCATATTGGTTTGTAACAGCATCAGTTTTATCCCATATAAATCGACTTGTTTATGCATTCGTTCAGATTGGATAAAAATATTAGGTTCACATAATGTTTTTGTGGCAACCCTGTTTGTCTTGCTAACTACTGCGGCTACTTAAGTTCTCCCTGAAGATTTTTAATCAAATAATGGACTGTAATGTCGATCGCTTGGGCGTCCGCCATTTTGGACGCTATCTCACATATTTAATCGCCAAAATCTGAAAGATTACATACTATTAAACATATTATTATCCACTAAGTATATTAGGTTCACGTGCTAATTCTTCGAAGATACCTTTAATAGATCTAATAATTATATAATGATATGAAGAGAGAACCGATTGCCACCCTTTTCTATCCTATAATACAATTTGACTCATTTACATTCATTCATTGCGTCATACATGCTCTTCTATTATTTTTGCTTTTTCACGATTTTTATTCCACCTTCTTCAATCTTTAGCCTGTGTGGGGGCATTGATAATATACAGGAAGAAATGTACTTCATGTAGGTACAATAATGTATACAATGGTGGGTTTATTCACATAAGGCAATATCTTCCAACCAACATTTCATAAAAAAATAAATAAATATTTAGTGTATTTTTTTTCCTTCTTGTTCTTTTGTATTATTATATCTTTCTTGGGTTATCTTAATTGTGTCCTGACCGCGTATTTACCTTTCCGTGTTGATAAGGAGGCAAGTAGCGCCTCGAATTAGGCACTAGTTTGTTGCGCTAATGCACTTAAAAACTCGTGTTGAATTCAAGGCATGTGTCCTCCAAATGCACACGGCTTTGCAACGCAAATTGTTCCTGCTAATACGTGTTCAATTCAAGGCAATTAATTATTGAATATGGAACATTAAAATATATAGCCATGAAGTTCGCGCGCTATTTCGTTTCGCTCGCATTTCATCTGTCACTGTCACATTTGTATTTTGTTCACAGATTATAATATGGTAGTAATAAGTCTTTAAATAATATGGAAATGTTAAATGAACACGTATTAGCAGGAACAGTTTGCGTTGCTAAACCGTGTGCATTTGGAGGATAAGTGCTTTGAAGTCAACACGAGTTTTTAAGTGCATTAGCGCAACAAACTACTGTCTAATTTGATGCAGTACTTGCCTCCCAATCAGCACGGAAAGGTAAATACGCCACCCGAAAAAAAACGTAATAGAAAAGATTGCAAGCACTATTTTGTACTCCCTTTTCATAGGCTCATGAGTCTGCAGGGCTTCTCATGACACGAAGTTCCTTTCTTTTATATCTTAAAAATGTATAAATTCGCACACCAATGCGTAAATAGTAAGTTATTTAAAAAATGCAACAAACAGACCGATCAAGTTTTCAATTGTGAATAATTCACCCATCCAGATACTTAACATATCAAAGGATTAGGCTCTGAGGAGGTCTCTATACTACATATCAATCACACTGATTCTAGATTATTAATTATGTTTAGATCTGTAAAATAAAATGTTCTCAATATAGGTACATATATTGATTTCTGATTTCCTCAATTTTTATCCTATCACAAATTCTTTTACCACACATACGTCCAAGGGATCTCATTCCACCACATTCATTAGATATAGATATTTTCACATTAGTGGATATAGGTAGGTACCTACAAATAAATAAATTAATGACATATTAATGGTGAAGGGAACACAAAAAAACTTTTTCAAATGTATCAATGTTAATGGATGTTTTTCAAACAAAGCACCAATTAAGTATTATTTTCTCCTGGAAAAATAATTATCGTTCTCCGCATTTTACGTCTGTTATTTGAATATCGTCGTCGTTGTTCGAATATTATTTATTTACACAATAAAAGTCGTATGCCCCCCTCAGATTTTCAATAATTCAAAACCATAAAAATGTTTATCGTAGATAAATAATAGTGTAGGTAATTATGATATAGTCAATATGAAGGTAATTATTTTTTAAATGCTTAAAAATGATCAAAAGTAGATTAAAGCTTAAAAGTTTTTTTAAATCCAGTGAAGGAGGGAAATACGAGGTCAACTATAGAATAAAATTTAAAAAAGTATTTCTTCAGAGATTCGATTTTTTACGATCGATCGTTTTCGCCGAGGAGTCTCGGCATTATCAAGGTCTAAAAAAATATAAAGTATTGAGCAATATATAATTTTATAAATTAAAGAAGAACAAAATATATGGAAAATATGATGTGACGTTGCATTATTAATGCATCAGGTTAAGTAAATAAACCAAAAAAACTTTTATTTCGCAACGGCGCTGATTGGAAAATAAATGTTTTTTTAGGTTTATTTACTAAACCTGAAGCATTAATGCAACGTCATATTATATTTTTCTAGATATTTTTGTCTTCTTTAATTTAAAAAAATATATATTGAACTACGCCTTATAGTTTAATAAAAATATAAGATAAACGTTGAAAATTGGGGTATGCCATCATTTTTTTACAAGAATTAATACAGAATATTATCATCAAAAAGTTTAGGTGTATTTTTCTTTATTAATACCTAAACTATCTAAATTATTTTTTTCAAAACGATTTGATTAGAAATAATGATGGTACCTATATCAAATTGAAAAATAGGTACGTTGGCAGCAGTCCCCCCCCCCCCCCCCCTTAACGCACCACGCACACACTTGCTAAAATAAATCTATTCATTATTTTTTCAATTGAATTTTTTTTTTAATTCGAATCAGTATATTATTTCTGTTAGACGTTCGATATTTGAAAGCGACTAATTGTGTGGTCGGCTGTAAATGATTGGCGGTGACACCATTATTGAGTATGTTGAATCTCTACGATAAAACCGAGTGTTAAATCAGTTTTAATTTGTCTTTTTTTTTGTTTCGCAAGAGATGTAGAATCTCTACCAGCACTGACAGGAAGCGTGTGATTCAAAACGCCATTAATAATGTCGCTCAAATCGTGCGTGGTCGCGCGCGCGCGCATTGACGGGCCGAGAGCAAGCGCGCGCGCGCATTCATCGTTCCAAATTTAAATTCAAACTCGATGGCAATAATTAACGCTGTATTTTTAATTTGCGCGGAACGCGGCGAAAGTTAAATTTAATGAAATTCTTAACACCCGGTGGGCGGGGCGAATATCGCGTGACGTCACTGGAATGTTCGATATTCAAATCATAATTCGATAATTTATGTTTCGTGAAGACTCCTTAAAACAATAAACATGTTTGCTTTGCTTCGAATATTAAGAAAAAAATTAAATTTCGAACGAATGTTCCATACACTGAAATAGAATTGATTTAAATTTGACGTTAAGAACAATGAATTAGAAGGTAGGTATCTACCTAATATATTTTTGGCGGGACGAAATATATTATGAAAGTCAAAGAATGTTGCTAAGATTAATATAGCATTCTATGTCTTTCTTTTTTCTAAATTAGACTCGCGAGTAGCAATTTTGAAATACCATATTTTTTTATCCTTAATTATACTAACCCTTTTACTCCTCAATAACCCAAGGGGATATAGTGGGGAATTATGAAATCGGAATTTTAAAGGTTATTTTTTTATTGAAGATTATCAACAAGTATCATGCTAAGATTTGTATTCTGAAAGTTTCATCACAATGTATCTGTGTGTGTGTGTGTACTGTGTACCTAGGTAATATGTGATATGCACTATGTGCTATATATATACATAGACAATTTTACAAATTTTTATATCTAATACTCGCTTAGACGCCATTAGATATGAAGGATATTAACAGTGCTTCTAAATTTTTTAGCTGTCAAACATTTCAAAAATTGACCACAAGCTCAGAAAACTTGAAATTTGGTATTTTTATTTTCAAATTGCTTAAAAAGCACGCCATTTTCATAAAATGGTATCGAAGAATTATCAAGTTTTCGTAATAAAATATTTAAATCAATTCAAAAAATGCTGTAAATTTTCCTTTCAAAATTTGATTACTGAAGTGACTTGGTAGTAAAGAGTTTAGTGTTGGCCACAACCCACTGGTTTTAATTCTGCAGTCTACTCTTGACTGCGCCATACTCACTCATAGCTTTAATATATTTTATCTCTCTTTGATTCTGTTTTTCTTAAAATATCACAAATACTTATCGAATGTTAAACCCACGTATGCTTAACCCGGCATATAATTAATGTACAAATTTATTTTGACACTGTCAACGGTGTATAATTAAAATGCTAAATTTACACGATATACAAATTTCATTATTATTATTATTGGATATTATTTTGAATCAAAATTATTATATTAGAGATTTTATTTCTTCGTGTTCTCTTAGATTACACCAAACGTCCTACGCATCAAATTTATTTCTATTTATCAGTGCGTTGTTTGTCATTTTAATGTGCGCACAATAAATGTAGATTACAATCGTTATGTAGGTCCCTACATTCATTAATATTGGATCGAAATTTATTTTGCCACATTTGAATACCTACTTAAAACGAGTGGGTTGTGGCCAACGCTAAACTACAAGTCATTCTATAAAGTATTCAAATTTTGTATCGAAAATTTCCAACATTTTCATGAAATGAGTTTGTTAAATTATTTTTTATTTAAATATTTTATTATGAAAACTTGATAACTCTTCAATGCCATTTTATGAAAGTGATGTGCCTTTTTACGAATTTGAAAACAAAAATTTCAAATTTTAAGTTTCCTGAGCTTGGGGTCACTTTGAAATATTTGACAGTTAAAAAAAATGAGAAGCACTATTCATATATCGTTCAAAATCTAATGGGATCTAATCGAGTATTAGATATACATATTTGCAAAATTTGAATAGAATCGAATGAGTACTTTAGTCAATAATCGATAAAGTAAAATGAACACGCCGTACATAGCACATAGCACATATAAAGCACATAGCACACACACACAGATACATTGTGATGAAACTTTCAGAATACAATCTCAGCATGATACTAGTTGATAATCTGCAATGAAAAAATACCCTTAAAAATTGCGAAATCATAACTCCCCACTATATCACCTTGTGTTAGTGAGGAGTAAAAAAATTATAACTATATAGTTGCATGTAACACGTGAGATCCAACTACTGTCGATGTCATTAGTATGTGTATATGAAAAATACGTAGCAAACTGTAAAGCCTCAAATCAAAATTATTGAATTTTTTAAGATATTGTGTTTTTATTTACAAAACACGTATGTATGTCAGTATATAATAGTGTAGAGTTCAGTCCCTTGCTCTTACTCCGAATAGGTAAACGGCTCGATGGTATGAAGGTATGTATGTATGTAGATTAAGTAGGTGCCTATCTATCTATGTATTCTGCCATACAAACAGTATGAAACTATGTAGTCACTTGTCGTAAATTTTTATAAAATTTGTTTAAGGATATGGTTGAAATTTACTACAATATAGAATGTTTTTTATAGATTTATGAATCATTAAACATATACCTAAATCTGTCATAATAAAATATTTTTTTAGTTCAAAAAAATTGAGTAACCCTGGTTCTTTTTTAGAAAAAGGTTTTAGATATTGTTATCGTAGGTATATAATTGTACACGTCACATTAATCCCATTTGTCTAAAGATGGACAACATAGGAAAATATGTAAAATTGGGAAAAATATAAATTCAATACATGCATGCAATACTTAGGTAGTAGGTACCTTATTTTCATACAGAACGCAGAGTCAAGTCATTGTGTGCAATACGTCATGTTAATCCTATTTGTCTAAATATGGATAACATAGGAAAATATGTATAATTGGTAAAAATATAAATTCCATACATTTATGTTTAGTTAGGCAGTAGGTACGTACTTTATTAACATACATTATATAAAGTCAAGTCGTTCAATGCAATATGTCATATTAATCTATACTTGTCTAAAGATAGACATCATAGGAATATATGTATATTTGGAAAGAATATAAATTCAATAAACAAAAATGTAGGTACCTGATAAGTAGGTACCTTCCACATACAAAATATACGAGTCAAGTCATTGTATACAACACATCGTATTTCATATTATTTGTCTAAAGATGGACAATATAGGAAAATATGTATATTTGGGAAAAATATAAATTCCATACATTTATGTTTAGTTAGGCAGTAGGTACGTACTTTATTAACATACATTATATAAAGTCAAGTCGTTCAATGCAATATGTCATATTAATCTATACTTGTCTAAAGATAGACAACATAGGAATATATGTATATTTGGAAAGAATATAAATTCAATAAACAAAAATGTAGGTACCTGATAAGTAGGTACCTTCCACATACAAAATATACGAGTCAAGTCATTGTATACAACACATCGTATTTCATATTATTTGTCTAAAGATGGACAATATAGGAAAATTTGTATATTTGGGAAAAATATAAATTTAATAAACAAATGTAGGTACACCTACCTATGTATGATGAGTACCTTGCACATACAAAATATACGAGTCAAGTCATTGTACCTACATATACAAAACATCATATTATTCATATTTTGTTTAAATGTGGACAATATAGGAAAATATCTATATTTGGGAAAAATATAAATTCAATAAACAAATGTAGATACGTATGATAAGTAGGTACCTTCCATATACAAAACATACGAATCAAGTCATTGTATACAAAACATAATATTATTCCTATTTGTCTAAAGATGGACAACATAGGAAAACATGTATAGGTATTTGGGAAAATATAAATTCAATAAACAGATGTATGTAGGTACCTACATACCTACATATGTATGATGAGTACCTTCCGCATATAAAATTACGAGTCAATTCATTGGATGCAAAACTTCATATTTATCCTATTTGTCTAAAGATGGACAAAATATGAAAATAGCTATATTTGAGATAAAACAAATTCAATAAAATGTAGGTAGGTACGTACTTTTGTATGATTAGTACCTACTACATACAAAACACATCATTCGAGTCATTGTATGCAATACGTCATTTTAATCCTGTGTGTCTTAAGATAGACAACGTAGGTATAGAGAGGAATGTATAGGTATACTTATGATGTGTGAAAGAGAAAACTTGAAAACATAAAAATGAAAATGTATTGCTTCAAAAATACAACGAGCCAAGGTGACCGAGAAATACATATCGTTTGCTCATAATAAAATACAACTCACAGGCAATCATTCATTTTGTGTTTTGATAATTAAATCTAATATATGAGTCCAGATTCTTTTAAATGCTAAATGACTTTTGACTTCATACAAACATATACACCGTTTCGCACCTAAATTAATATGAATGGCTATAAGTAATAAAGGATTAACATCAAAATATTTGGCGTATTTTTGTGATTCCAAGAAATAATCATTTATCTAATTTGTCGCTCTCCTTAAATAGGTATGACATATTAATATTTTCTTTGGAAGAATAAATAAATGCTTTATTTATACCAAGGATCAATTAATTGATATCACTTACCTACTAACTTAACGTGTCCGGATAAACATTAGGCCTTTCCACTCCAATACGTTGCAACAGCCAATACTGTGTCATTTGCTTCAACCAAGTCTCCCTCGTTACATCCTTGTACCATGTTTCGGTAGACAAGAAGATGCTTATCATCTTGGACCTTCCCGCAATCGCAAGATACATCTTCTTCTCGTCCTATTGCCCAACCAAGTCTCCCTCGTTACATCCTTGTACCATGTTTCGGTAGACAAGAAGATGCTTATCATCTTGGACCTTCCCGCAATCGCAAGATACATCTTCTTCTCGTCCTATTGCCAACCTGAACAGGTTCTTTTTGCACCTTATGTCACCTAGACGGAGTCTATTCAATGTCTTCCATGTACCATGTCTATGACTTCCACTGCGTTACCTTGTCTTGCCCTTTCTGGTGGTACTTGATGTCAAGAAACTTTTCCTACTTAGCATATCCTGCCTTACCACGTCTTTCCATCTGCGCTTTGGTCTCTTTACCCTGGATCTTCTATGTATATAGGTGAATAAATTTCTTATATCTTCATAGAACCTACCTACCTGTATTTGAATTTCGAACTTATTTTATCACTAGGTATATTACTTGTTTTCCGTGAATAATTAGTTAGATAGGTATATAGTTAGTAGGTACCTACCTACCTATATTTGAATTTCGAAACTTATTTCAATATTATGTTACTTGTTTTTCGTGAATAAGTAGGTAGATATATCCGTGATTAATATTTCGTGAATAAGTAAGTAGAAGTCGGTAGATACCTACCTATCTTTATTTAAATTTCGAATACTTGTATTATCCTCATAGAACAACATCTTATTACTTACTTTCCGAGAACAAGTAGGTATGTATGTACTAAGTAGGTACCTATATAATATATTTGAATTTCGAATACTTATAATATCTTCATAGAATCCGACGCCATATTGAATTAATTATAAATTATGAGAAAGCGCGCGGAAATGCGCGCAAATATAATAAACATAATGAATGCTATAGCCGTACAGAAGTGGAATCGAATGTGTTTATTTGTGTGTGTATGTAGATACTTATTCGAAAATAGAATCCAATTAGAACCTTGTTTAATTTTGAAATTGGAACAAGAATTTTCTGACAGATGGCGTTGTGTAAATACACTTCTCACACACTGAGTCAGATATTTAATTAAGTACAATAATATTTCAAATTAGTTATCGAAATATCACAGATTTCGAACTGCGAGATTCGAAAATAGCTACCGGTTTCAATGTATGGGTTAACGAACTGAATATTGAATTTAACTACCTAGCGAATAATTATTTCAACCGAAAAAAAATCAATTGGTAAATTTTTCTTAATCAGTTGGTAAATTAGCCTCATGTAATTACTTTATTTCCAATTAAATTCGATAAGAAAATAATTTAAATTTTGTTTTTTTTAATGACAAATGAAATTTAAGTTCATGTTCGTATGTCGATCATTGTTGATAAATTATTTTGTGAAATATCAAAATAAATAAAAAAAGGTTAAATCCAAAAACCTTTCAGGATATTATCCGGAATTGGATATGTTTGCTTCGAGTTTTTATTTATTAAAAAAAAATGTGAATTTGTCGAATATTTAATCTGTGCTCTGTTTTGTTATGCGCATCTTTACTCATTAACTTTTTAATTGTGCCCCTTTAATTTTAATTTATTTTATTATAATTTAACAACGTATTATTAATACATTGAGACACGTGAGGTATAAATCATAATATGAGTTTCTAGTGGTCGATGCTTCCCCCCACTCCCCTCCCTAGATCTCTCCTTTCCCATCCTGTTTTCATAATTGTTAACGAATGTGAATGTAATATATTTTAGAATACCTACTATATAATTGGCAACATAAAAATTTTCTTTGTATATTTGTATAAATCTTTATAGTATTGCTGTTGTATTCTATAAAATATATAAAATTTAAATAATAATATGCGCCCGTTAACTCACCAAAGTTTCATTGCAATTTGCAATTAGATGGGCGGTTTAGAAGCGCATACCTACAGGACATTTTTTTTATATAATAAGTATAATGACATTTTAAATATAACATATTATATAGGTAGTCAACTATCGAAACCCTAAGGGTTTATCTGAGGTTGATGAGTTAAGTAGTTTAAGTACTTTTAAAATACATTTTACGATGCAGATTCCGACCTACGACAGCAGGGTAACCCAAAGAGCATGCTTCTAAAGTACATAGTTACATACTTACAAACATTAATTTTTATAATATAAGTATGTATAATGAGCGTATTAATAACCGTTATTAAACCTATATACATTAATAATACCTACGTGAAGCGAAAACTTATCCCTGTTTAAGCAAAATGCGCGCACGGAGGAGTTTGGCATTGCTTATAAAGAGAAGTAGGTAGTGCACAAATTAAAATTTAAACATTATATTTGTTACAAATACATTAATTTATACTAAAAAAATATTATTTTAAGTTATTTTAAATTCAAATACAAAACATGTTTAAGAATAATACATAAACTACTGTGAAACTATATAACCTGTACCTACTTAAACAATAACCGTCTTACTTATAAACGTAAACTATCTTTAGTACCTGGTAAAAGAGCGTTATGAACGCAAAAGTTTACATCAAATTAGGACAGGTCGAGAGGTTGTTTAACGCTTGACTAAAAATACTTTGATTTCATGAAATTGTTCAAAAATGCGTTGTTTGACGGCATTAGATTTCAATGAAACAACCAAAATTATTAACCAATTTTACGAAATCAAAGTATTTTAATTATACTATTACTTTAATCTTTGTTCGAGAAACACAGCCTCAGGTCGTGTTGAGGCTGTGTTTCTCGAACAAAGTACTAACAAAGTACTAAGTTAAAATACTTTGATTTCATAAAATAGTTCAAGACTTTTTGGTTGTTTCATTGAAATCTAATGCCATTAAACGACGCAATTTTGAACAATTTTATGAAATCAAAGTATTTTAACCATACTATTACCGATACTTTTGTTGAAACAACCCAACCTTAGTATACATTTATAAACAGATATAAGAATTGTTGCTCTCATTATTTACAAATAAAAACCAATTCTCTCAATAGGTGGCGTTACAACAAAATAAACAAAAAATAATAAGATTGTTGTTCATAATTTCACACATAGATGGCTGTAGTAAAAATTCCTTATTTTCAAGCAAAAAGAATTTTCAGTATTACAATATATAGAACTTTCAAAAAATTGAATTGATAGGGATCTCATTAAAAGACATAATTTGTGAACGTAGCGTCTGACCCAGAATGGGCGGCTACAAACAGCGTCTGTTCCCTATGTCAAGGGCGGCTGAACCCAAACTCACCAACACGTATGGCAAGCGTGGTGTTTAAATGCCAAAAACCTTCAAAATAAACCATGAACTCGACTTTTAAAACAAAAATACCCCAGGTAAGTAGAACTTATAGTTCAAAATCTCACACCGACATTAAAGCGGTCAGCCTCAAGGATTCTGGGGGAGGCAAAAACTCGAAACACGGAAAAAATGCAGAAATTAAAATAGCGACTTATAATATCAGAACCATGAGACAAGAAGAAGATAGACTTAGACTGGAGACCATGGGATATGAAAAGGGGAATAGGCCGACCCCAGAAAAGGTGGGCCGATGATATTGTCCCTGTCGCTGGAAGCGGATGGGTTCGAAAAGCCCAGAAAAAAGACGAGTGGAAGCTATTAGAAGAGGCCTACATCCAGCAGTGGAGAGATGGCTGAGAAAGAAGAAGAAGAAGAATTGGTGAACGTTGCGCAAGCGCATAAAGTGATCACGTAAACCAGCCGATGACAGGTCGTAAGCCCTGTAGGTGCCTTGGTTTCCCGGTTCTCCTACATTTAAATATTCCAACTTCGTCTCTATTGAGATAATTAAAAGTCTGTTAAAAAATATGTTTGACTCCCAACAGGGAAAAAAAATCCAATGTTTGCGCATATGCAATAATAAAAATATTCGATACATTTATAAGTAAGATTTTTTAATACCGATTTTAATATATTTTATTCGTGCTTATCTAGTTGCGCGTTAAGCAAACTATTAACGAAATCTAATAAGTAAGACTTTGCAACATTTGAAAAGAAAACTTTATACCCCTTGATGTATAAACCATGATCTTTTTTATGATAATAGATCAGGTCCAATGACTATTCAAACATTTTTTCTGCGCGAGCACTAGTAAAAATAAAATTTGAATATAATAATTTGATAACCACGAAAATAAAATGATTTAATGAATGACTTTATTCTGAATGACATAATAATCATGATCACCATCAATCTTTATAATATTTTGCTCTAAATGAATCGTCATCGGTATTATAAATAATACACTTGGATGATTTCATTGAGCGAAATGTATGAAAAATAGCAGATCACTCCATCGTTGGGTCAATACAAGCTATGGCGCATCAGCCATTTAAAAAAAGAGTGGATAGTGGCCAATACATGACTCTCCGTTACTTTATTAGTGTACCTACCTACCTACACTTTATTTATTTTCTTGAAAGGTTGACAACATCTGAATGCATTTTTTCACATGAGTAGGTACCTACCTACTTTTTTATTGTATTAAAAAAAAACTTTATGAAAGTTTTGACAGAGGAAATCGCAGGAAAAAAACAAACGGATGAAAATATGGAAAACTTATACATATATATAAACAAACCACAATGTGGGGTAACTAGCGGCAGGTGTGCATTATCCCATAAAAAGAAGCACGACACATAAGGTGAACTTCATTGCTAAACCATGTGATGTTATCTTGCCTGTTGTATTTTATTACCCGGCACCCTAAAGCAATAATATCTAAAAGAAAAAAATGGAAGCACTATTCTAAACTTGTGCCTCACAGCGTAATTTCAGCTCTAAGTTAAATGCGCTTTATACGTGATAATATGATATAATATAAAGTAGATCAAACTTTTAGTTTGGACTGTATAGACATAGAGGACACGAAATTTCATAGTATATAGAGGTCGACATGAGATAGCCATGGCTAAAAATGCTTTTACACAAGATCTGGAAAGATCGAGATATTTCCAATTCCACCGAAATTAAAATCATCAGAACTCTCATCTTCCCAATATCCCTATATGCAGCCGAAACCTGGACAATGAAGTCCCGTGATCGTGACAGGATTGACGCATTTGAAATGTGGTGTTGGCGTCGCATGCTGAGGATTCCGTGGACTGCAAGAAGAACGAATGACTCGGTCCTTAAAGAGCTCAAAATAAAAGAAAGATTGTCTACAGTATGCAGCCGCCGGGTATTGAGCTTCTTTGGTCACATCGCCAGGAGAGGTAACCTGGAAAAAAAGTATTATCACAGGAAGTGTACCAGGCAAAAGAAGTAGAGGCAGATCTCCTGCGCGATGGTGTGACCAAATTAAGGAGATGACTGGGAACAACCTTTATTCGGCGGTGCGAGCTGCGGAGGGTAGAGAGGACTGGAGGCGACTAGTTCTGTCCATTAACGGCCCCATATCTTGTTTCATTTAACGTCTCAAAAACCCAAGCCTGTCTATTTTCTGCGAAGAGAAACCCCAATGAATTGCAAGTGTCTTTCAACGGAAGCACCCTACCTAACAGCAGCTCTATCGACCTGCTTGGAGTATCTATAACGAACCAATTACACTACAAGGGCTCCATCGAAGCTAAGGTGAAACTCGCCTCCAAAAAATTGAGCGTACTATATAGAGCGCGCAGATATTTTACTAAGACCCAGATCTGTATACTCTACAAAGCGCAAATACGCCCAATTATTGAATATGGCAGTCACCTCTGGAGTGGCGCCCCCCAATACCTACTGAATACCCTCGACGCTGTCCAAAGGCGTGCTATACGTCTGATTGATGATCCATCACTGACTGATGGATTGCAATCACTAGAACACAGACGCAGAGTCGGTATTTTAAGTTTATTCTATAATTACTACCACGGGAATTGCTCAGAAGAACTTGCATCTTTGGTCCCTCCTCCACCCACTCGCAACAGAGTCACTCGCTTCACTCAATCGCAGCATCCATTCACAGTGGACCTTCAACATATACGAACAAGTCGCTTCTCGAACTCCTTTATTAACACAGCAGCCCGACTGTGGAACGATCTTCCGAATTCTGTGTTTCCATCTTCGTACAACCCGGGTCTTTTTAAAATCCGAATTAATAAACTCTTTTCTAGATTGCAAACCCCTCCCAACGCTACGTAGTGCGCTTCTTCGGAAGAGTAAAATGGACCCAAATCCTAATAGCTGGCGTCCCCTACGTAGACATGTTAAAAAAAAAAAAAAAATAGATCACGACTCTCAGCATTGAGGAAACGAAAAAGAAGAAGAAGAGGTCGACAAATGAAAACACAACATCGAACGTCAACTGATTTTATTGTTTGATTCTAATTAGAGTAAATATATCTGTACTGAAATTGATAGGTTTGTGCAAATGTGACATCACCCACATTCTTTCTTTTGGTGACCTCTACCTACGCCATAGGTAAATAATACGCAATACATACAAAAACATCATGGCGCAACTCAAATCATTCACTCTCAACATGATACCTGTTAAAAAATTAAATACGCCCAAAAAATGGAAAATCACAACTCTCCACAATTGCGTAGTAGTGGAGAGTAAATAAAAATGTGAGAGCAAACTCTTTTTACGATCCGATACGTTTATTTTTGTTTTTAATTACTGACGGTCATAAAAAAATCGACGCTTACAAATATTTTAAACAGACGCCCGTCGCTGAGAACGACGCCGATCATACGGTTTTAAAAATACGACGCCTCCGAAGAAAAACACCGCAACTAATTTCTTTTTTAATTAAATGCGATTGGAATGTTCTTCTTAATGACGGTGATATGAAAATAAATATGAGCTTAGTTTATCACTAATTGCTTCTTTAATACAATTTCAATGTAAATGTCTTTTTTAATTGCGACATTTTCGTTTGATCTACATATTATTTCGCAAAGTCAAATGATACATTAAAATTGTCTTCTGCTTTTTTTTTCTTTTGATAGACCGGTTGATCTGTGGATAGGAACAGTGAAAGAGTATGATTTGGGAGAAACCACGTAAAGAGAATGGACTACTCCAGAATACCTATATTACAACCAATGAAATTCCACCTAATTCTTCTGGAGGACCACACAAACGATGGTGGAATAGTTGGATCTCTAAATTAGCAGCTTTGTTTCAAAACATATCATTAGATCATTAGACAAAAGCCTCTTCTGAACTTCTCCGTTGAATTATATTTTTGGCGGTTTGCTGCCATCCATGACCCGCATATGCCGGACAATGTCATCTGTCCACCTGTTTATTTTTGTTCCAATGCCTCTTTTGTTGGCCCAGAGCCTCCACTTCAGGGGGGCAAGTCTGGTTCAATTGGCGAAATCAAAACCCTCATGATTACCCATATCATGGATATAATTATTATATGGAGCTCTACAATATCTTTAGATGTCATAGAACTCCATACGATAATTATATCCATGATATGGGTAATCACTAGGGTTTTGATTTCGCCGGTCGAACCAGACTTGCCCCCCAGGATTCTACGTGACCATCTTGTCTCGCCATGCAGACAGGATTATTTCAGAAAAATTTCTTTTTTATTACTTTTCGTATAATTGCATCTTACATAGCCCTTGAGTATAGGTATTCATAACACCATAATCACAACAATATTTTTTCAAAACATCTCTTTCTTATTTTTTTCTTTCTTAGTAGCTTAATATTCCATTTATTGCCACATTTATTTTAAAGCTTTTAAGCTGAGCTTTTTTTAGATGTAGATGAAGTATGAGAAAATATAAAAGACAAAATAAGCGCAGCAGCAATCGAGGAAATAGAAAGAGTGGATCACTAAACATATCCTGAATGTGACAGAAAAAGGAAGAATGCTAAAAAATTCTACAATAGAGGAAGAATAAAGGAAATATAGTAACCTTGGATTGTGACCATGAAAAAAATACACCATGTTTTGGAGTTCTTCTTGGTTACATGGTTATGATGTAATGGTGTCTACATCAAGAACAAAACGAACTCGGACTATGGCGATGGTTCATGGTTCCAACCAGAATGATTGCGTGCAAGACGTAAAATTTAATAATGCTCAATTAACAAATTTTATGGATATATTTTATGGTAGACACATGGTTGATGTTTGCGCTTAATGATTTATTTTTATATTATATTTGTGGCCGAGCCAGACCAGGTGACGAACTTTCAAAATTAAAAATAACGTTGATCGATTATTTTGAATGACACGCGACAAAGCTAAACAATTATAAATTCTACATTCCAAAAGGAACACAACAACACTACCTAGATCTTTTCAAAACGTTTTGAACAATTCACAAATCCCAAATCGCAATATTAAGGTTATTGCAGAAGATGCATCAGGAGTTGATCTATTCCATTTTAAAGCATTCAGCAAAGTAAGCCACATTGTTAACTCTCTCCGTCTCTTGCATGGAGTTGGTAATCAATGATCAGAAAAAACTACACATATAGCCTCCCAATGAATTATTCCTTGACATGATTGTATTGTGGTTTTATGTTCAAACCATTAGACAGTATCAAATTTATTTATATATTTTGGAAAAGTACAAACATATCTATACCTTGTCTTTGGAAAACTAATCAATTATATTAGGTTTATGGTCTGAATATGAAATTAATTGTTAAAACAGTTAGGACTGTACAGATGGCATAAACTTTTGAGCTTACCCTATTCAAATTTAAGTATATGACACTCCTTGTTGGAATTTTAACTAAAAATTCTTTAAATTTATGAAATCAAAGTTGTTTCTAATATCAAAGTTGTACAGAGTAAAAATATTTTACAATCGTACCTAATATTTTTTTCCTATTTTAGTCTCGCTGTTTTAAAAAAAATACTTCTTGTTTAGAAAAGATTTGATTTTAGTAATAAACCCGCCTATGTGTACTTGTTTTTATATCAATTTAATTAAAAAGTTAGTAAAATGATAAATTTTATGTTTTATTAGCGTCATTTTTTGTGATACCTCTTTTTTTTTTAAATTTTATTGTCATGTATAGGTAATGGAATCAAAAGAATCGTTGTATAAGCAATTGGAACGTCATACTATTATAGGCCAGACCGACGTCATTGTATAGAGGCTGATATTTTTCTGTTTAATGATACCACAGCAGGAAACAAGGATTAGATATTATGAGCCCTGAGTAGTGGTGGTTTTTCGGAGATAACTGACGTGTTAAAATGGCTATTTTCAACACTTTGAAATCTGTTATCTCCAAAAGCCACTACTCAGTGTTCATATCATTTTATTTTGTAAACACACAGTCTTAATAACAAGTTGTACATGAATAATATAACACTCCATTAGTGCACCAATTAAGATTATCTAATCGTTGTAACCTACTAGTTTAAATAATAATAATAATTGTTTTATTTCCTTTTAAAAAACAAAGTACTTTCGAACAATATTGAAATATCTTGAATTTGACGCTGGTAAAGCTCTGGTCGGCACGATGTGGAGGCTGATATAAGAGCGCTGGGCCTTACCGGAAGAGAGCCGCAGAGTGTAGCGAAGAATGACGACGGATTCTGAAGGAGACCAAGGCCCACAACGGGCAATGATGATGGCTATTATAATTTGAGTCTTTTTTTTGTGTTGCGCTACTAGCATTTTGTGATGCAACATTTTCGTATGAGCCTTGAAATTTTATTAGTCAATTTTTTTGCGTTCTTACAAGGGACGAGCGTCACATCCGACTACCTATATCAGTCATTTTGTAAGTATACACAGGGACTTGCGTCACTATTCCCCTTTTAAGGGGTTTTGTCAGATACATAAATTCACCCATTTTTATGGTAGGTATATATGTAGGTTGTGTTCCACTATTTACCTTTGTCTGCCTAACTAGGAATAATTCCTGTTTTTAGGCAGCCAATTTATTTTTTGTTTATTTAATAGTTATCTTCCGAAACAAATATGTGTTCTGAATGAGGAAAATATAAATAAATAATAGATCTAAATGTTGTACCCTTTAAAAAAAGAAAATTATTTTACTCAAGAAACAGATTGACCATAAATATTTAGTAAATTAAGATAGATAGTACAGATTTTAAAACATAGAAAAAATATATAGGAAACAAACTAAATCACATGGAAAAACACTTTTCTAGCATAGTAAATATATCAAGATACGAGTATACATAGTAAAGTGTATGAAACGTTTTTAAACATATATTTAAGTTTGGTTCCGATTGTTTACGTCCATGTGTACAAGCCAGTATTTTATATATTATTTTGTGGTATCATTTTACAGAAAAAAATCAGCCATACTATGACGTAAATCTGGCAGGTGCTGGCTCTTGGTCTATGATCATTTAGATACTCAAGTAATTCATGTTGAATATTTAATAGAAAGTGATGAAAACAGGATGAACCTTATCACAGCAAAAAAAAGAAATGACTGTTTAAGAATTATGATAATGCGATAAGAGATGAGAGATAAAACTAGGTAGGTACCGTTGGGTATAGTATGAACAAATTACATATTATATACCTTTCTCGTTCCAAAATGAACAAACGCTAAACATTACCATGCTATGATAGGAATAAATTATTATTTCATCTTGTTGAATCGTGTTTGTGAAGAACAATAATTATTTTGTATTTATCTATGGTATCAATATACCTAATTCACGCAGAGCCGATTCTAAAGTATTTTAAAATTTTTTTTCGAAATTGTAGCACAAATTAATTTTCAAAACAAAAAGCAATGTTATGTATTATTTTGTAACAAGTAATATCTTCACTATTAATATATACATTAAATAATTTTGTCGTATTTTTAACTGATTTCCAAAAACAGAGGAGGTTTTCAAATCGAAGTGAACTTTTTAATGTATGTTCAGCAATTTCTTTTTACCACATTGACCGATTTCGACGATTCTTTTTTCATTCAAAAGAGGGTATCTTGCCATTGGTCCCATTTCAATTTGGTCAAGATATGATCATGGGATCCATGAGAAAATCATCGAACTCTTCATGATGTACTTCACCGTTAAGAAATCTTAACAGCATTATCCGATTTTAATTATTTATTTTTTAATAGGAAGGGAGTAGTTCAGAAAAGATCACACATATGAATTACATCGAGTTTTAATAATGGAACTCACGAGAAATAAAATATCAAACATTTCTAGTCGTCTTTAATTAATAATAATTTTTCGCCACGTCGTTCGAATCCGAAGTCTTTTTTCATAAGAGAGAAATTACTTCTGGGGTGGTTCCATCTGAACTATGCCAAGAGTTTTGATGATGGGAATCATGAGAAATCACGAGATTTGCGTATTTTTGTATAGGCGAATTTTATGAAAGATAATATTACAACATACATATACATTCTTTCACGCCATGGGGTAGGCAGAGAGAACCGAGCATCACATTTTTTCCATCTAGTCATGCATTCATTTTGAAGTCGGTTTATTTTAATATGAAATATTATTTGACAAATTAATATGTCAATAGAGACGAAGTTGAAATATTATAAGAAAACAGGGAAATCAATGCACCTACAGCACTTATCTGTCATCTGCTGGTTTTCGTGATCACTTTAGGCGCTTGCGCAAAGTTCACCAATTATTTATTTTTATTGAGTTCTGTTATCAATCCAATTTTTGAATGTTTCATGTTATTCATCAATATCTGTTCAATTAGGAAACCTGTTATTATAATTAAGATGATTTGATTATAACGTATTTTCGTTGACACATTTTATAACTTAAACAAAATTTATTTTAGTAAAAAGAAAACATATTTCATTAAAATCATTAAATATGCATTGGTGCTTTCGCTAGTCTCTGGTTGCAGCATCAGAGGCACAATTTATACATAAGCGCATAGGTCAATAAATTAAATAGGTACCTATATAATTTCTAAGTTTTTTTCGTTGCCTCATTGGAAGTTCATAATTAAAAATTAAATTATTTATAAAAATAAATAAAAACACATATTTTTAATCCACGGATGAGATTGACTTTAAAATGAACCTAAGCGTTTTCGCCGAACGGCAAGAATCAAACTTAAGGGGGGGACTGCTGCCAACGTACCTATTTTTCAATTTGATATAAGTACCATTATTATTTATAATCAAATCGTTTTGAAAAAAATAATTAAGATAGTTTGGGTATTACTAAAGAAAAATATATCTTTATTTTTTGATAATTTTCTGTATAAATTCTTGTAGAAAAATAATGGCATACCTCGATTTTCAACGTTTATCTTATATTTTTAATAAAATATAAGGAGTAGTTCAACATATTTTTTTTTAAATTAAAGAAGACAAAAATATCTCAAAAATATGATATGACGTTGCATTAATGCTTCAGGTTTAGTAAATAAACCTAAAAAACCTAAATATTTACAAAGGGAATCGCAATTGATGAAATTACTCTAATGTATTATAAAACTCTTTACACCCAGTGGCAAGTGTAAGTTTATTTCGAGAAATATTCCAAGATCTTAAACTGATGTCATTTTTGAAACTTTTATACACTCGTTACTTAAGGGGGGGACTGCTGCCAACGTACCTATTTTTCAATTTGATATACCATCATCATTTCTTATCAAATCGTTTTGAAAAAAATAATTTGGATATTAATAAACGAAAATATACCTTAACTTTTAGATAATGTTCTGTATAAATTCTTGTAGAAAAATAATGGCATACCCCGATTTTCAACGTTTATCATATATTTTTAATAAACTATAAGGCGTAGAGTAATATATTTTTTTTAAAATAAAGAAGACAAAAATATCTAGAAAAATATGACGTGACGTTGCATTAATGCTTCAGGTTTAGTAAATAAACCTAAAAAACATATATTTTCCATTCAGCGCCATTGCGTAATAAAAGTTTTTTTGGTTTATTAACTTAACCTGGTGCATTAATGCAACGTTACATCGTATTTTTCCAGATATTTTGTTCTTATTTAATTTATAAAAAAATACAATGCTCTATACCTTATAGCTTTTTAGAAATTTAAGATAAATGTCAAAAACCGGGGTATGCTTATTATTTTTCTACAAAAATATATACAGAACATAATTAAAAAGTTAAGGTGTATTTTTCTTTATTAATATTCAAACTAATTAGGTTATTTATTTCAAAATGCAAACGATGCAAATTCAAATTGGAAAAACAGGTACGTTGGCAGCAGTCACCCTCTAAATGGTCGATGTTTGAATCAAACTCAAATGCCTCTGAGGATGCCGGCTGTGTTCAGCGAAAGCGCTTAGGCTTATTAAAGTCATTCTCATTTATGAATTAAAACTATATGTTTATTGTTTATTTTTACAAATAATTTATTTTATACTGTGTTTTATTTTATTTCTATTTATAATTATGAACTCCCTGTGTGTGAAAGAAATCATTAAATATGATTTATAGTAATCATTTTGTAGTTTTCGAAAATATAATTTGCGCTTCGGCAAGAGCCCGTTTAGCACTAGCAGCAGACAGTGGCCCTGCAACTGACCGGTCTAGTTTTGGGCAGAACGTTTCAA
This sequence comes from Molanna angustata, assembly GCA_963576475.1. Lineage (NCBI taxonomy): Eukaryota > Metazoa > Arthropoda > Insecta > Trichoptera > Molannidae > Molanna > Molanna angustata. The sequence continues at coordinate 9,233,443 of OY754972.1, forward strand.
ATTAGATATTATTACCTCAGATCTCCTGATATCCCACACTTTAGGTGATAATTCCGGCGATGGAATTGAAGAAGAAATGGATTCCGACGACGGCCAATTACCCATTCAAATGAGCCAACATATTTTTGGTTCACGAACGGCCCAACATTTAAACTCGCATTATCCATTGTATATAGTCTCAGTTTTTGTTTGATTACGGTATGATATGGACAATCGTGATCAGTATCGGCCCGACATAACGAACAATGGATCCAGTTGGCTAAAATAACTACATTCACGGAGATTGAGAATTAATATATCGGGTCAGATCACCGTTATGTTTTCTTAACAAATTACGACATTCATTTTAATACCGACATTTGGAATCAATAATATAACAATAAAAGTAACCTATATTTCAATGAAAACGCGACAGTACAAAACAGCATCATCTTTAGGACAACCTAAGGACATCGGATAGATCCAGAAGAATACATTAATTTAAGGAATGTATGAGGATGTATGTATATGTAATTTATTATTTATTTATATAGGTAGGCAGCCAAAGCTGATGTGCCTATATACACTGTCGAATTTTATTATTTGGTTGTAACTATTTTGCCGTGTCCAAAAAAAAGTCAAGTCTATTCTTGAAAATATTAACATTTTCAGCATCAAAACATGTTGGGGCAGTTTATTCACCACTCTATTTGAAAGAAAATGCTTTCGAGGATTTGTCAAGAACCTACTTTTCACAAGTTTTAAGCTATGGCCACGCAAATTAGTGTTAATTATTGATTAAAATAATTCATTTTTGTGTTCTGCAAGGGACTTTTTCAGTCCCTGATGGAAAAACGGGTGGTGGTGACTGTGAAACAGTAGGTACTTTAATAATATACAATTTAGGTCCAATAATAATTATCTTTGTTCTGGTTATTACTGACCAAAACTAAAATAGTCTTTTTCCTCCTCCATTCAGCGGCTAATTACGCCACTACGTAAAACCAGCGTTGAACAGCCGGATTCGGGAATATAATTAATCGTGATTGTAAGCACCCGATAGATATGTGTGTACATTTTGACTCCGATCCGTGCGAATCGAATATTCGCGAACTTAATATTCGGATATTCGCGATTCGCGAAAATGTTGACAAGTTCCATATCAAATACAGTCTCATAGTTATAAAACATTAAACTGGAACAATAAAGGCACTAAAATAGATGGCACATATTTAAATCACCTCCATTTTGCAGACGACATAGTAATAATAAGCGAAGAATTGTCTAAAATTGCAATGGTAGCAGAATTATATGCAGCCTCTAGAAAAATCGGTCGGGAAATGAACATACATAGACAAAACCAAGATTTTAAGTCCAATTTCACACAGTATTTGCATTGGAAATAAGACTATTGGTGCTGTTGAAGAATACATATGACTTGGATATTAAATTAAATTTGATAAAGAAAACCAGACCGCCGAACTGCCAAGATGTATTGGGCTGAGTTGGGCTGCTTTTGGAAAGTTGAGACACACTTGGTAACAAGGAAATACCAAATAACCTAAAAGCTAAAGTGTACAATTCTTGTGTTTTGCCAGTGACAACATACGGTCTTGAAACCATGTCACTTACTGCCAAAAGTCTCCACAAACTTAAGTGTACTCAACGAGCAATGGAAAAACAAATGTTGGGCGTATCCGTATCCTTGAGAGACCGAATAAGAAACGAGGAAATACGACGCAGGTCAAAGGTCACAGACATTGCAGAAAGAGTGGGAAGGCTAAAATGGCAATGGGCAGGTCATGTGGCAAGACAGAGAGATAATAGATGGGCCCCCAAAATTCTGAATTGGAGACCCTATCATAATAGAAGAAGTGTAGGGCGACCACAGAGGAGATGGACTGACGATATTGTCGACCTAGTAGGACATGGGTGGAAGCAGAGTGCCCAGGATAGGGAGAAATGGAAAACCCAGGAAGAGGCCTATATCCAGCAGTGGAGTGAAAGGTGCTGAAAAGAAGAAGAAGTTAAATTTTTTATGGAGAACGTACAAATACGTTAATTTAAATAAAAAAAAATTGAATAAAAGTTTGAATTGTCGCCTCTAAGGATGATGGTGTAACCATCGAAATTCATTATAGTGTTGATTAATACGATATCATTATATGCACTTGTAAAACTCTTATTATGAATATCAACTTTGTGAACGAAACAAAGTTAAACTTAATAAAAAAATATTTCAGTTAAACCATAGCTTGTTTACTTTCATGCTGCCATTGTCAAATATGTTATATCAGACGCAGTTGTTTTAAAATCAAACACAGAACATGACAAATAAAAATACATAATCTACTGTGAAACAATGACACTTCAACAATTAATTACAATCGTAATGGCTGACACATCCACAGCTCTATCCTGGGCAGACCTCATCCAACCGCCCCCAGCCACTCGTCTCGTATCGTCAGACGACCTTGTTTAAGGTTTTCCAACACTTCTTCTGCCCGTTCTAGGTCACCATTTCAGCACTTTTAAACACGTTAGACATAGAACATATTCCATATCACTACCAATGTCATATGGAACATATTCCATATGATACGTGCAGTTGAAATGAGATCACTCAGACGTGTGTATAATAAAACCATGTAGGTATGATTAAGGAAGGAATGAAGTAATAAGACGATTATGTTAGCCAACAATGGATGTTGTTGTTCTGATACGTTTTTCGTAGACAACAAATATTTAAAAATAAAAGCTTCGTTACACTATTGTAAGATTCAATACTCCAACTTTTGGAAGACATATGTACTTTTGATTAGTATGATAAATTTTGCGTATATTTGGAGGTATCAGTGTATGTACAATAAATATGGTTGGAGCTATTATATTCCCCCATAAACTCATTGTTACCCCGCCACACAAAAGGTCCTTTTGTTGTATGAAAAGAAACAAAGGGAACCCGTTGTGCCATATACCTTTTTTTTTACTTATACTTTTACTTCTGACACAAAATACAGCGCCCAAACCTAGCCCCATCTATAATTATTTCTTTTCACAATATTTCGACTGATTTCAATAAAATTCTACCAACCAACGGGCGTTGATATCGTACAGCCAATGTCATAAGAGTTATCCACGATGTTAAACTTGAAGATCGGCAATATTCAAACTTTATGTAACTTGAAATGTTGAACATAATAATAATTATCAAAAAAGATACTTTTTCACCACCACCCGTTCTGCTTATGGGGATAGTAAAAACCCATTGCAAATCTCTGAAAGAACACTTAAAGAACATAAGAAGATGTCCGAGGACTCTTAAATCTTGTAGAAACTGCACTTTAAGTGGCAAAGAGATCTAATTACGAGGAAACAGCTGGCTCACCGTTTACTGAGAGTGTAGATAAGAGTGAATCGTATTTTTTTCTAAAAGTCTTGAGAGCCCTGAAGTTGTCCTTCTTGGCTACAAAAGGTCAGCTGTCCAATGGGTCCAAAGAAATTCCCTCGGACATCGTTGTAGAGTTCTCGCTTGAATTTTTACACGGATAAGTTAGTACATTCCCATAGGATATACTCAGAAATCTGATCAGAGTTGTCACAAAGCTGACAAGAGACTTCACTACATAAGTAAGTGTTTTATTATTTTCTATGTAAACGAATGACAATCCCTCAGTGTATTTTATACAGGTCATTTCAAACAAAAAATTCAATAGATTGATTCCAGAACTCAATTCTCCAGGACATGTGTTCATTTCGCATGTTTTGACAGATGAACTCATAGACAAATTAATGTTTTCTACGGAAAACTTATCAGCTCAAATCATCCATCGTTGGCTTATACAATCGACTTATTTCTTTATTCCTAACATGATTATACATTGTCTCATTATGCATACGTCTAAGTAATCTCATGTCAACTGCACGTATCCTATTTTCGTATCTACATTTAAAAGACCCAAAGTATGTAAGTATTTGGTGAAATATAAAAAATCATTATAAAGTTTTGTGTTAACATAGTGGAAATTGATAAACAAATGTACCTTAGTATTTTTCCAAATGGCTGACCACTGCATTGAACATAATCATTCATTTAGTTTGGGAAATGTAGAGGTAAAGAGGATGGAAACTTAACTTCGAAATTAATAAAAATAAAATTAATGGCTTGTAAACATCCAGGTACCAACAATATCCCCACTTCTTCAAACTTAGTCTCACCCACATATTTGGCAAGATTCTAAACGTTGTAGTGTTGTAGTGTAGGATGATTTTTGATTAAATTGGTTATTATTAATTTTTGACATTGATTATGTCGATATTTCGTTCATTTATTTAAAAAAAATATTTTAATATAAGTAAGTTCAAGAATAAATATTTCAGAAAAAGGTATACATCTAATAATTCTTGAACATTCTTTCGGGAACTATTCCTTCGGGAACGAACAACGACATAATATTGTTTTATTGATACCATAGAATGCAAAAGAATCATATCCTTGCCTACATAGGTAACAATTTATTTTAAATAAAATCACGAGATTATTAAATAAATAAATAAAATATAATTCCAGGTGTCCAATAGTTACAGTTTGAAGGGCGCTTGTTGTTGTGTAGAAAGGTACTAAAACACACGTTGTGTAATTATTATCGATCATATTTTGGCTGTATTTTGAAAAATGTATTTGGGGTGACCCAAACCCTGTATAATCACACTTCCAAATGACCGTTGATAAAGCTTACCATTTAATCGTAATTATACATAATGAACCCACGTTTGTACACTGTTTCATACACTCTTGCTACCTACCTAATGACTAAACTTTTCGTTAACAACAACAAGAAAAGATAAACTAGAATTATACTGCGTAGATTTGTCGACTAACATATTTTGTTCTTTAGTTGATATAAATATTATTTCACTAAAATGATATAATTTAGGTTGTGTTATATTTATTTATTGAGATTATTGACGGAGCAGGGTTACTGCAACCACATACTCTGGAGGTGGGGGGAAGGGATAACCCTGATTGTGAAAATGGAGCCGAGCAGACATATAGTGCAGGACTGCCGACTCAAAAAGTTCAATGGTGACCTCCAAGAAATCCACAGGGCTACCCCAGAGGCGCTGGAATGGCTGGCGGGGCTGATGCCATGGCTTTAACCTACTTTTGTGATGCAACCCACACACGGGCGAAGAAGTTTTACACCGGAGAGAGATGAAGGCCAAACGAAAACTAAACTAACTATTGACGCATTTCCAGCTAATAGACAGATTGTCAGATTCATGGTCTACAAAGCTGAGTTTTTCATTTTATCCTGAGCCTTGCTTGTAAAATTTGTATTTCAATATCACTGGGTGCAAGAGGAAGTGTTCATTATTATTGTGGATTCACTGCCCAGAAAGAGTCTTGACCTCCTCGAGGAATCGTCTCCGTTTCACCCTGTCCATAGCATTTTCTCTCCAGTTCCGCACACCAGCTATCTGAACGCGTTGTGAGGATTTTTTTCGGCGTCTCTGTAATTAGCCATATCTTGATGAAATTTCACACCTGAACTGTCGCTTACTGCCCCAGATAATCCGGAATGATATGAAAATCCATCTTCAGTGACATTCTTGCACCAATTCTCTGAAAAAAATCTAATAGCTGTTTTACCAAATCAACATATATGCCTACCCACACACAGGCATTGCCTTTGTGGGAATTTTGTTAATTTGTAATTCTACTTTGTAATTTTCTTTGAATTTTTATTGTATTTAATTTTTGTTTCTTTAGTTTTGTAACATGTGCCAAAATTAAAATAAATAAACATACATAGTAAAGATTAAATTGTTACCAATAAAATTTTCAGTTATTCAGTAGTGGTGAGATGGTTTTCGAATTCATCGTCCTGTAATATTTCACGTATTTGTGATCCATCAAAAGTCATCTTGAAATCCAGGGCCATTCTTGCCTAAAGCTTTAACAAAATTTATCTCTAGATTTTCTCCACACCATCGGAACATCGAATGACATATTTCTAACTTTTTCTTGAAGCCACTGAGCTAAGATTACTTGCAAGATCTGCAGCGCCAACGAGATTTGTCTTTTTCACGCCCACATGGCACCCGAAGTATGTCAAATATGAAGTTTTAATCTTTGGAGCTATCTCTGTTTGACAGATCAATGTTTCACATATACAACAAAAAACTGTTAAATGCATTCTTGCAATGTCTTTAGATGCTCTTGAATACTAAACTTAATTTATGTATAATTATAATGCGCTTTAGGGCACTTTCCCACAAAAAACTGATAACCTAACATGAGCCAACTGTCGATTGAGAGCAGTGTTGCCAATATAAGTTTGCTGCAAATGCATAAAATTCGTTGCAAACCCAAGTAAACTATTTTGTATAATATTTACCTACATTTAAAAGACAAAAAACTAACTTAACCTAACGTGTTACATTATTTCGCCCTTGAATTCAGCAAGGCAGAAACTTTTTCATGGAAGTTACAAAATAAAAGTTGTAAATTATTGGCCAGTGCAATTAGTTGAAAATGCCCTCACAATGCATAAATATCGTCCTTATTAAGAGGAATAATGGATAGTAGAACAATGATACTACTTTGATTTATACCTATAAAACCAGAATCGGATTACACCACGTTTTAGTGGCGTTTTAGCGTTTTGGGCTGGGAGATGAAACTTGACAGAATTTAATCAAACTCAGTAGCAAAAACAACTTTTTAATAATGAGATACATACATTATATTCCTATAAAAAAGTGTAACGGGGTCCAGACATATCCAAATCCAGTGTTGAACATTAAAGTGGTTTAATATTGAATTCATAATATTGTATTGTGTGTAGTTCCTTTCAGTTGAAACTTGTATCTTTTCATAATCAAAAAGGATCAAATGACCCAATCAAGGACCTCGGAGTCCTTTGTATTTCAAACATTCAACCCTGGCGCAGATTAGAATCACAATTAAAACCAGTTTGCATCGATGAACAAAAAGTTTTGCCCACTTGTGAAATCAAACGCTGTGAATCGTGTCTCTTCACTAATCGTTCTTGTGAAACATATTATTTTTATTTTGTGAAACGCCTTTGTGAAACGCACAGTGGGCAACCCTCTTAGACGTAGCGCATTTGTGCAGTCGACCGAGTGAAAATCAACATAAAAGTATCAATGATCACGATTATATTAACAATTAAAAAATATGACATGATTACTAATTCCGAAATTAAAATAAATAAGTGGAAATAAACAAAGTTATATTGTTATTTTAATGAATTTTAAAATGTTATAAGTAGCTGCTTTATGACGCTAATGTTTATGATGTAATTCATTCAGTTTATGTAATACCATTTTTTTTAATCCAAAATTTAAAATTGCTATGAAGCACCTGCCCCACTAGCTCAAGAAAAGATAACTCAATGTATGGAAGTTGTCACGTGACTGGCAACTGTCACTTCCATATATTGAGTTTTCTTTTATTGAGCTAAATGACACGTTGTCTAGAGGGGGGGCAGCTTAGAATAGTGCTTCCATTATTTTCTAATATCATCGTTTTTTGGCATACCTCAGCAATGAGATTCACCACCCATGCAGAATGTAGCGTCTCTTTGAGTGAGGCGAGACTGGTGTGTGGGTATACACGCAAAAGTCGTGTTTCGTTTTATTTGGAAACACACACCCGCACACCTGTCGTTGGTTACCATCGTGGGATGTGCCGAGATTGGTATAAATGAATGAATTTGATATTTCTACATGTGAATATTTGATATGTCGATCTTCGCAGCTCAGTTACATCTGAATCTTGAGATGAAGGTCCGGGGTTCGATACTCAGTGAAAACACTCTTCTTCTTCTTAGGCCCTCCTTCATCCAGCAATGAACATAGGTTTACCCCTGAGACCTCCACAGCTTCCTATCTTGGGCAGACCGCATCCATCCGCCTCCAGCCACTCGTCTTATATCACCACCACCTTGTTTGAGGCTTTCCCACACTTCTTTTGCCCGTTCTAGGTCACCATTCCAGCACTTTCTTATTCAGGGCTACTCGTCCTTCAAACAAGTACTTACATATACATCCTTATACGTTCCCTAAATTATGTAAGCATAAATGCTGTAGGTGAACGAAATCGGTCGAAGCAGGATTTGAACTCGCGACCAGTAATTAACTCATTACTAATCCAGCGCACTAACAGCTCTGCCACCACCCATCACAATCTTAGACAGGAATGCACATTGCACAGTCCTAGGTAACTAAATACTAACTCCTAACCTCACTGGAGTATTTAGTTTTCTTTAGTTAGCAATTGCGTTGCAGAGACATCACCAACTAAATAATACGCCAAACTTAAGGTCGATGGCGTAGAATTTCACATTATTATGTACGAAGAAAACAGATAGATAGTTTTCTATGAGTTAATACTGACGTTTAAAATGTTTTTTGTCACAACAATATAAAAACATGTAACCATGATAGCACTGACAGCTCGATGTCACGATTCTTCTGAAATTACAGCGAATTTTCGGAAACTCGTAAAGATCGCTAAATACTCTGTGTGAGATTTGATTTGACAAAATTACCAAATACGCATTCAACAAAGTCGCCAAATTCATCATCCATCAAAAATATCTCGCATTTTAGTATTAAACCACTAGTAAGGTTCCTCGCGACTAACCTTACTTTTTGACAGTTCGCAAAATGTTAGTTTACGCCGCCGCCGCCGACGCGTATGCGCTAAGTAATTAGATGTCTCTGCAATTCAATTCTCATACAAAAACTTCGTAGCATCCTTAAGTTAGGAAGCCACGTGATCTCCTAACATCGGTTTCGTTATCCGTAGCTGTAAACAATTCAAAAACATTAATACACTAAAAACACTATACTTTACATACATTCGTTCTCACCTGGAATTCTGTACGCCAATATGGAACCCTCATTACAAAGTCTACATTAATCAAATAGAAAATATTCAAAAAACCTTTTTGAAACACTTGGAGAGACGCCTTTATGTTGAACACACTAATTATAATACTTCTACCAGAAACTTCAATATGACTACATTACAAAACAGGAGACTTTATTTTGACCAAATATCACTTTACAAAATTTGCAATAACTTGATTGACTCGCCGGACATACTCAATAATATATCACTCACTCCATATACCAAATAGACATACCCGCTCACATAATTTATTTCACTTACCAGTATGCCACACTAATTACAGATACTTTGCACCTTTGTTTATGTAGAATTCAGTGAGATTACAATACACATTTCAAACACACGGACATTTTTCACGACACATTACAGCATTATCAAAGACAGATAAAGATGTTCTTAAACCCTAACACACAATCCAACAATCTCCTCCTCAATCACTAATGATCCCTCCTTGTCATCCTAAAACATATTATGTACCTACTTGTTTTTTTCTTATATTATTGTACTTTTATATTATTATTATTTTTTATGTATCTTTTCTCTCTTTTTTTTTTAAATTGGTGTTACTTGTTGTATAATTTTTTTTTCGTAACTAAGTATGTAACCAAACATTATACATTCACAAATGTAAATAGAAGAAAGCATTTTTGGCTATGTTAACATTTAAAAACTGAATTGTAAATGATATAATTAACAGCTGTAGCTTTCTGAGAGTAAATAAATAAATAAATAAATAAACGAATATATTTTTATTATTGCATATGCGCAAACATTGGATTTTTTTCCCTGTCGGGAGTCAAAGATATTTTTTAACAGATTTTTAATTAAAAATCTGTTAAAAAATATCTTTGACTCCCGACAGGGGAAAAAAATCCAATGTTTGCGCATATGCAATAATAAAAATATATTCGATTACTTACACATTGGTACAAGTAGGTAAATAAGACAAAAATGACCTTATAAGTCTGGCGCAATTCAGGGGTGACTTCTATGCGAAAAATGCATTGTCACCTCACATATAAGAATTGTAGCTTTCATTATTTACAGAAAAACCAATTCTCTCAATAGATGGCGTTACAACAAAATAAATAAAAAATAATAAGATTGTTGTTCATAATTTCACCCATAGATGGCTGTAGTAAAGATTCCTTATTTTCAAGCGAAAAGAATTTCAGTATTACAATATATAGAAGTTTCAAAATTGAATTGATAGGGATCTCATTAAAAAGGCATAATTGGTGAACGTTGCGCAAGCGCATAAAGTGATCACGTAAACCAGCCGATGACAGGTCGTAAGCCCTGTAGGTGCTTTGATTTCCCGGTTCTCCTACAATAAATATTCCAACTTCGTCTCTATTGAGATAATTAAAAATCTGTTAAAAAATAAATAAATAAACATTAGATAACGACTGTGCAATGAAAACAAGGTTAGTATTTGGAATTTAGTATTCAGGTCGGACTCTGCATTCGGGACTTAATCAACTTCACGAATAGGCCCTGATTCGAAAAAAATTGCATTGAGTAAAAAAAGAACGCAATTAATCTTTGTATCAAGCACATAGCAATTTCTCAGAGCAATGAGTGTCACACAAATTTCACGCATATTTGAGCAAATATCGCGTGAATACCTCAATATACCTACATAATAATGATACACATGTAGTTATATACCTAGTGATGTATTTCTTCCCATTTGCAAAGTCTGTTTATATTTCCCCATTGTTACATATATTATACGTATACTTACCATCAAATGCAGTTGTATGTAGTCGCTTTTTAAATAAATTTGTGACAGCAGTATGTAGGAAATAGCATAATTATAGATATTGTTGTAATATGTACCTACGTTATGCACTTACTGCATTCTTCCATATTATTCAATTAACTGTCTCATTATTTTTTATGAAAACAGAACTTACAACCGTAGTATTATTTGCCGGCAATTTGTTCAAGACACAAGGGGAATAAAAACTCTTGAACTACATACAACAATCTTTTACAAAAAAAAATGAGAAAAAAAACAACTATTTATTTTTATTGAAAAACATTTTTTTCAACATCTCAATAGAGACGAAGTAGGGATATTGTAGAAGAACCAGGAACTCGAGGCACCTACAGGGCTTACGACCTGTCATCGGCTGGACAGGTCGTAAGCCCTGTAGGTGTCTCGAGTTCCTGGTTCTTCTACAATATCCCTACTTCGTCTCTATTGAGATGTTGAAAAAATGTTTGTCAATAAAAATATCATTTGACTCCCGAAAGGGAAAAAAATCCAATGTTTGCGTATATGCAATGAAAAAAAAAGAATATTCGAACAATTTATTTAGAGGACGACTTGAGTAATATTAAAGAAGATGATTTGAGTAATATTAAAGAAGATGATTTGAGTAATATTAAAGAAGATGATTTGAGTAATATTAAAGAAGATGATTTGAGTAATATTAAAGAAGATGATTTGAGTAATATTAAAGAAGATGATTTGAGTAATATTAAAGAAGATGATTTGAGTAATATTAAAGAAGATGATTTGAGTAATATTAAAGAAGATGATTTGAGTAATATTAAAGAAGATGATTTGAGTAATATTAAAGAAGATGATTTGAGTAATATTAAAGAAGATGATTTGAGTAATATTAAAGAAGATGATTTGAGTAATATTAAAGAATATACATACATACATACATACCATCACGCCGTTTCCCTATTTGGGGTAGGCAGAGAGAACCGAACGCCAGACTCTTCTATCTTGACATACCTGTTTTGCCTCATTTACATTCATACATCGCGTCATACATGCTCTCCTATTGTTCTGACTTCGTATGTTCCCCTCTTTCAAAATCTCATTTATATGATCATGCCAGCTCTTTCTCGGACGACCCTTACATCTCATCCCACTCTTTTCAGCCTTGTATACTTTCTTTGTCAGTCGTTCATCGTTCATTCTCTCTACATGTCCGAACCATCGCAAAGCATTTATCTTCATTCTACTCAAAATATCCCTTTCAATCTTACATTCTCTTCTGATATCTTGATTCCTTATCCTATCATAAATTGTTTTACCGCACATTCGTCTTAGGGACCTCATTTCCACAGCGTTAATTTTACTTTCATGCGTCTTCTGCCATACCCATGTCTCACTTGCATACATTATGGTTGGAACGACAATAGCGTTGTGCACAGCGAGTTTTGCGAGTTGTGCAGTACCTACATATATTAAGTGTTGAATAATATTATGAGGATGAAATTTTAAGTCTGATATATTTTTTTAAATGTGGGGGCGCTTAGTAAGAATATGTCGAACTCTTGGAAATGCCTATTTGTATGTAAAACAGATTCTGTAGGTTGTTGCATAAATAATAATAAATAATAAATTTGGATTATTTTTATAGCGCCGTTTTTGTGATAACCTCACCTCAAGGGCGCTTTGAATATAACTATTACAGGTTTTTGTAAGACTCGCGGAAGAAGTGAGTTTTCAGGTGTTTCCTGAATAGTGCTAAGTTGTCGATTTGCCTCAGTTCAGGTGGTAGTTTATTCCACGATGCTGGTCCAGCCACAGCAAAAGCACGATCACCGAAGGATGAAGTGTTGACTCTATTTATTTCAGTCAACTTGCCAATCACGGATGTGGTGGCTGACCGAAGTGTTTGTTGTCGCTCGTTTACGGTGATAGGGATGCAGAAGTCTGAAAGATACGTGGGAGCCATGCTATGGATCGCTTTGAATGTCAACAAACATAATTTGTACTTGATTCTCTCTGGCACTTTTAGCCAGTGAAGATTTCATTCATGTTGAGCATAGTTAGTATGCCAAGTGGTTAGGTGGAAAAGAGGAGTGAGTCTAGTTCTACGGGTAGGGATGTTGAAAGATATGTAATTTAAAAGAACAGGAGAATCACTTTTATTATTAAGAATATTAAGTTGTATAATAACTAGGTTGTTATACAACTTGATAATTAAAAAAAACAAAGATATTAGGTACCATACGTATATCACGTTAACTGCCCGGACTATAGAAAGGCAAATGCTAGGCATAAGTCTTTGAGAAAGAATAAGAAATGAGGAAATCAGATACCAGACAAAAGTTGTCGATATCGTGGATGGCAATATACAGGTCATTTTGCCAGACAGGGAATGGACAGATTAGCACCCAGAAGTCTGAATTGGAGACCATGGGAAATAAATAGCGGAAAATGAGGCCGATGATATTGTTCCCGTCGTAGGAAAGAGATGGGTCCATAAAGCCCAAAAAACGAATAGAAGAACTTTGAAGAGACCTACATATGTACAGCAGTAAAGAGATGGCTGAAGAAAGAAAAAGACTTATACATAGAAACTGACTGAATTAAAAGGTTGACAATCCTTGAATGCATCTTCACGAAGAACATTTATATTATATACATTCATCTATATTTATTTCAAAACCCGAGACCATTATGAATGTTTTAATAATATATGAAATTTATTCAAGAAATGAACAGATGTCAATAAGAAGTTATTTAGCTGTAAGAGGGGATAGGTATAGCGCTAAATCTAGTGACTGAAAACATGATATATAAAAACCGCTCAATGCACTATGAAGTTACGTATTAGTAAGGGTAAATATAGCGTGCGTTAAAAAGGGTTTATAGGTTATTTGAATTATCGGAAATCCAAAATTAAATTTGTTGATATTTTTACATTTTAAGAATTAAACTAAATCGAAATGAAAAACTTAATCGGTTATTCACTTTGATTTTATGCACTCTTTAAGTAAATAAAACGTGTATTTCTCTATGACACATAGCTATGGATTAATTTGAAAAAAAAATAAGGATATTTTTAAAAAATACATTTTATGCTGAATTTTAAAATTGCGTGACGAACATTCACTAGAAACATTCACTTTTTAACATAGTTGAGAAATTTGATTTCGCTTTGGGGTTGTTATGTTTATATGCCCCTTTAAGATTTAAATGATGGCGGAAAATTAAGATCAAGACTAGGCTTCCAAGACCAGTCTCATGGTCTTGCATTTTCATGTTATTTGTATTTTTATTATTTATGAAATACTTTTGGTTCACCTTGTAGTGGTAAGGTACACATAGTATTTACTAAGGTAAGATAGGTAGGTACAGTAAGTATTCACTTTATGCAAATAAATTAATCTATCGACATGACTTGATTCACGTCAACTCATTCTAAGTTAATGCACTTTGATAATGTATAATATAATGTACCTACATGCGTAGTTAACATAACAATAAATAATTTAACAACCAATATAATATGTGTATCTCATGTGTGCACCTACATATAATCATATTCATTTATTTTGTCCATTTTTCCGTAACTAATTCGAAGAAATTGTACATTTACAATGTTATAATATTATGTAGGTACCTTCGTTATTAAAATCATTCAATCGACTATTGATTGATTCCAAAAATATTGAAGTATTTTATGACAAAATTTTAAAATCTCAATAGAGACGAATTTGAAATATTAGAATACCAGGAACTCAAAGCATCTTACAGGCCTTAAGACCTGTCATCAAAAAGTGACAGCTTTAAACCATTGAAAAACGACTGGCTTGTGGCCTCACTACCAAGTCACTACACAAAGTATTCATGATAGTGATATGCCTTTTTAGCAATTTGAGAATAAAAATTACAAATTTTAAGTTTCCTGAGCTTGGGGTCACTTTGAAATATTTGACAGTTAAACAAAATGCGAAGCACTGATCAGATATTCTTCAATATCTAATGGGGTCTAAGCGAGTATTAGGTATGTAGATATGTTAATTTCGAAAATTTGAAAAGAATCGAATGAGTTCTTTAGTACCTATATAATCAATTCAATTGAATAAACACGCCATAGCACATAGTACCTACATACGCAGTACACACATACACATTATGATAAAAATTTCAGAATACAATCTTAGCATGGTAATAATTTTAATAATCTGAAATAAAAAATTAACCTCAAACATTGCGAAGTCATAACTCGCCACTGTATACCCTTAGGGTAGTGAGGAGAAACAATTCGTATTTTACAGTTAGTAATTAAATTACAACAGTTAAAAATTTTAGTAATTTATAACAGTTAATAATTTTAGTAATTTATAACAGTTAGTAATTTTAGTCATTTATAACCGTTAGTAATTTTGATGAAATTTCATCAGTGAGGCAAGGACTTTAAACAAAGAGATAGATATTTAAATCAGACACCTCCTCTTTTGATAAAGTCGTTTAAAAATAGCATAAAGTCGTTTATAAACATATGTAATATTTAAGACACGTTTACGAATATTATAACGTAACCTGGTTAGTAAGATTAACCTTATGTCTTATATGTATACCGTGGTGTAATTATTCTATTAAATATGTATAATTATAGCAACCTACCACCCAAATTGGGGAATAGGTATATATGTAGAAGGTAATTATTATAGGTATATATTGCATTATATTCGCCACAAATTGATGTATCAGAAGCCACTTCCGACATCCGGTAATATATTGTTAACTTAATTCATGATAATTACCCTCATAACAATACCTATTTAGGTATTCATTACAATCAAATACATGAATAATGAGACTTCAACTATTTATTACTTTGGATGTCTTCCTCTTCTTCTTTGATTTGTTTTTGTTCCATATTTAAATAATAAACAAAATAATAATGTTTCATTGAATTCAAAAATCACGCATTGCATAAGTAAGTATTCATACTTTAAGGTGAACCGTATCCATTAACTCGCCATTACACAATTATTTCACACACATTAAATAGAAAATTATCCACTAATTTGACATTACATATTATGGTACGGATGCATGCCATGCCAGGATAAAAATATGTGGCGTTCGATTCTCTCTGCCTACCCCGCAAGGTACGGCACATGACGTGATGGTATACATGTATGGATGTAAAAATTAATATTTATTCATAATCCAAAATAAAAACCATAATATGTGAACCCGACACTACAATTTTAAACAGTATTCAAAAAAACTTAAAACGTAAAATAACCCATTCCACATGGCGCCCCTTCTAGAATGATGCCAATTTTAGTCGCCTATAGTACAAGCATTTATCCTTAATTTAGAGAATGAGGACGTAAAATGTACCTATATAGACTTGTAAAAAAATGTAGCGTAATCATTTGTTTATATTCCATATTAAAAAAAAACAGATGATATCAATGTCTATTACATAAGACAACCATATCCACTAACCTGATACCGCACATAATTATTCCACACACATTAAAGACAACTCTATCAATCTGACGCCACTTTTAAATCAATTACATGTGACAGATTCGCTATTAGAGTATATTTCTGTACTATTTTCAACAACCACAAGAAATAATTGTCTACATAATTGAAGACAACAATATTACCCACAAACCTTACGCTGCACATAATTATTCCACACAAATTAAAGACAACCATATCCACTAACCTGATACTGCACATAATTATTCCACACACATTAAAGACAACTCTATCCATCTGACGCCTCTTTAAAATCAATAACATATGACAGATTCGTTGTTAGCGTATATTTCTACACTATTTTTAACAACCAGAAGAAATAATTGTCTACATAATTGAAGACAACAATAATATGCACAAACCTTACACTGCACAAAATTATTCCACACAAATTAAAGACAACCATATCTACTAACCTGATACTGCACATAATTATTCCACTAAAATTAAAGACAAACCAGACACGGCACATAATTATTCCACTAAAAGTAAAGACAGCTATATTCACTAACCTGATACGGCACATAATTATTCCACGCTCATTAAAGACAACCCTACCCATATGATGGCACTTTTGATCAATTACATACATAGCACAGATTCACTGCTATCATGTATTTCTATACTATTGTTAAAAACCAGAAGAAATAAATGTCTACATACATATATATTTCATACAATCTAAAGACAACCATATCCACAAACGTGACACTGCACATAATTATTTCACACACATTAAAGACAACCCTATCCATATGACGCCACTTTTAAATCAATGACATATGACAGATTTACTTCTACCATATACTTCTATTATTTTGTTAAAAACCAGAAAAAATAAATATCTACATAATTATTTCACACAAATTAAAGACAACCATATCCACAAACGTGACACTGCACATAATTATTTCACACACATTAAAGACAACCATATCCACTAACCTTATACGACACATAATTATTCCACGCGCATTAAAGACAACCCTAACCATATGATGGCACTTTTGATCAATTACATAGCACAGATTCACTGCTATCATATATTTCTATACTATTGTTAAAAACCAGAAGAAATAAATTAATGCCTTCATAATTATTCCACACAAATTAAAGACAACCATATCCACAAACGTGACACTGCACATAATTATTTCATACACATTAAAGACAACCATATCCACTAACCTAATACGACACATAATTATTCCACGCGCATTAAAGACAACCCTACCCATATGATGGCACTTTTGATCAATTACATAGCACAGATTCACTGCTATCATATATTTCTATACTATTGTTAAAAACCAGAAGAAATAAATTAATGTCTTCATAATTATTCCACACAAATTAAAGACAACCATATCCACAAACGTGACACTGCACATAATTATTTCACACACATTAAAGACAACCATATCCACTAACCTTATACGACACATAATTATTCCACGCGCATTAAAGACAACCCTACCCATATGATGGCACTTTTGATCAATTACATAGCACAGATTCACTGCTATCATATATTTCTATACTATTGTTAAAAACCAGAAGAAATAAATTAATGCCTTCATAATTATTCCACACAAATTAAAGACAACCATATCCACAAACGTGACACTGCACATAATTATTTCATACACATTAAAGACAACCATATCCACTAACCTAATACGACACATAATTATTCCACGCGCATTAAAGACAACCCTACCCATAAGATGGCACTTTTGATCAATTACATAGCACAGATTCACTGCTATCATATATTTCTATACTATTGTTAAAAACTAGAAGAAATAAATTAATGTCTTCATAATTATTCCACACAAATTAAAGACAACCATATCCACAAACGTGACACTGCACATAATTATTTCACACACATTAAAGACAACTATATCTACTAACCTTATACGACACATAATTATTCCACGCGCATTAAAGACAACCCTACCCATATGATGGCACTTTTGATCAATTACATAGCACAGATTCACTGCTATCATATATTTCTATACTATTGTTAAAAACCAGAAGAAATAAATTAATGCCTTCATAATTATTCCACACAAATTAAAGACAACCATATCCACAAACGTGACACTGCACATAATTATTTCATACACATTAAAGACAACCATATCCACTAACCTAATACGACACATAATTATTCCACGCGCATTAAAGACAACCCTACCCATATGATGGCACTTTTGATCAATTACATAGCACAGATTCACTGCTATCATATATTTCTATACTATTGTTAAAAACCAGAAGAAATAAATTAATGTCTTCATAATTATTCCACACAAATTAAAGACAACCATATCCACAAACGTGACACTGCACATAATTATTTCACACACATTAAAGACTACCCTATCCACCTGACTCCACTGTTAAATCTTCTACAATGATAATTAATAATGTGTACCGATTCACAGTCATTATTTGTTTAACTACAACAAACATGGTCGATAATTTATTCCCCCACCCAATAAAGAGGCGTTAAAATTCCGACAAAACAAACTCTTTTTTTTCCTTTCCTCTACGAGACGTTAATAATTTACAACATAACATGGTCATTAAGTAAAACATGTTATCTTTGTAAACGGTCTCTCCCCTCAGTCTCGATAGTCGGTTGTTAGCAGTAGACACACACAGACGAAGATTGTATCAACATCGGACCCATCCACCGGAAAAACGACACAATTAAACCAACATTAAAAATTCCCCAGGAAGACTGCAATTAAATAATGTGTACCTATTATTCCTTAAGTAATAATGTAGCGCATAATGAATAATTTGTAAACTTCTTCGTGGCAAATAATAACGAGATGTTTCTACTTTGATATATATAATTATACGGCCGTGTCGGTATTACTCAAAGGTAACATGTCAAATTATAACTGGGGTATAAACGCTACTTGATGAATTATTGCTTTAGCAATGTATCAAAACATCTTCATTAATAATTCTTGAGATTTAAGGAAAAATTCGCTTTAAATAAAAAAATATTTATCATATTTTATTTCTTTTTCATGTCATTTTGTTTGACATTGTTTCATGTTTAACTCAGTACGGTGACATTGTCAAGCACTGTACAGGATCTTTAATTTCAGAAGCTTTACGATCTATATCAAACCAGCATAGAGGTACCTACACCATTCAAGTTATTAAAGAAAAATACGCTTTACATAAAATATATATTTTTTTTAAATTTTATTTCATTACATTTTGTTTAATTTTTTTAATTATATTTATTTTGTTACATTTCGTTTGATTTTGTTTCATTTTATTATTTTTTTTTTCATTTTGTTTAATTTTATATCATATTGCATAATTTTGTTTCATTTTATTAAATTTTATTTAATTTTGTTTCATTTTATTATTTTTTTATTTATTTTGTTTAATTTCATTTCATTCAATTTCATCTCGATTCATTTTGTTTGACTATGTTTAACTTCGTTTTAATTTTATTTTCATTTAAATACTTCATTTTATTTAATTTAATTTTATTTTGTTTAATTTTGTTAATTTTTATTGTGCTTCTCGGGCAACAACTAACAGGTACTATGATGTCAAATACCAGTCACACGCTCCCAATAACAAGTTGCCACATTCTGGAGACTTGCGATGTTTATCGTCTAACAGTTCCAGACTGAAAACACAATTCAAAACTGTGTCTCCACCGGGAATCATACCCGGAACCTTTGGATCAGCAGTCAGATATCAAACCAACTGAACTATGAAGGCTGACAATATATATTACTTAATTATTTTTTCTTCTTGTTTTGGCGCTCCTAACGAAAGTTAACGACCATCACACCAACCTCATCATGATCTTGCGCCAATCTGATGAGTGATGCTGCATCCGAAATCCCAAACCACTGCCTAAGATTTTTAAGCCACGATATTCTTCGTGGACGCCCCATACTCCATCTTCTCTCTAACTTTTCCTCCACCATGAGTTGAAGAAGGGCATACTTATCACCACGCGATACCCAAAATTTCGAAAGAATTGAATGAGTAATTTAGTCTATAATCGATAAAGTTGAATAAACATGCCGTATATGGCACATAGTACACAGCACACACAACCACAGATATATTGTGTAGAAACTTTTAGAATACAATCTCAACATGATAAAAAAATAACCTTTAAAATTGCGAATTCAAAACTCCCCACTATATCCCCTTGGGGTAGTAAGGAGTAAAAACCATATCTCAAAGATATGGTTTATATCTTATATGGTTTGAACTGATACCTTTATTCTAATAATACAATATTGGTAATTAGATCTAATCTTTCGTATCAGGTTTTTTTGTTTAGAATCTCACTACACAAATATTATTACCACATCATTATAAGCTGTTCTCATAATAGTTTTACATTTACTGTTTTTACCTTATTATGGTTTGACTTATTATTTTCATATTAACGATACATTTATTAAGTAACAATAATTACTTGTCTTTGATAAGTTGGGTTAGAAGAACATGATTGATTGAACAATTAAAAATGAATTTTGTAAACAATCATGTTAGAAAAATTGTAGTTATAGAAACTTTTCTTTTCTACGGCCACCGCATTACAATCAATACCTGATTAAAAGACAATTAGATGTTTGGTCAGTCCAGTTTTTTTTAACTCTTAAGTATTTATTGATTACATCCCAACAGATACGAATTACAATGTTCTTAAAAATATCAACCAGAATCTTAACAGAAATGACTGTCCTGACCTCCTTGAGCTTATCTGTTTCAGAGTTCAATCCTTTAGTAGTAGGCAATGTTATACATTTTCAATTACACCTTTGTGTACTAATATTAGTTAGAACGAATTGATTCGAAGACCGAATATATTTTTTAATTCCATATACGCAAACATTGGATTTTTTTCCCTGTCGGGAATTAAATGATACCTATTTTTATTCACAATAACATCTCAAAATAGACGAAGTTGGGATATTATAGAAGAACCAGAAACTCAGGCACCTACAGGACTTACGACCTGTCATCGGCTGGTTTACGTGATCATGTTATTATGTTATTGTCAGTTAAAATATCATTTGACTCCCGACAGACAAGGAAAAAAAGTCCAATGTTTGCGCATATGCAATTAAAAATTATTATATTCGATTTACATACACATTGGTGCAAGTAGATAAACAAACCAAAAATTAAATAATATTTCTGGCGCAGTTCAGGGGTGACATCTGTGCGAGACACCGTCACCTCATTTATAAGGACTGTTGCTTTCATTGTTTACAAATAAACTAATTTCTCAATAGATGACCAGCCGATGACAGGTCGTAAGCCCTGTAGGTGCCTGAGTTCCTGGTTCTTCTATAATATCCCAACTTCGTCTTTATTGAGATGTTATTGTCATTAAAAAAATTGATTCGAAGAATTTTTACAAACTATAACACTTTCCTTAATCATTTAGATATATTTAAAATCTAAAATTTGACATTTTCAAACATAAATGTTGGGAGCCGCGTTTGCGATTAAAAAAATAATTAAGTATAACTTAAAATTACACATTTTTTTCATAATTCTAGTTGATTATGGAGTTCTATCGTGAAATGACAGTTTCAAACATCGAAAAAATTAAAAGTTTGGATATTTATTCACGTGAGCATTTTCGATGTCGAAAAAAACATCTTCCCACTTCATCCTTTCCTCAAACCCCTAGTCCATCACCCATACACATTTTTTTCTGTTAAATGATTGTATTTATATGTTTATATCAGGGGCGTGCCTAGAACCTTCGGACAAGGCAAACCCTGAAAGAAAATTGGGAAATGTCGAAATAATATTTACATTTGTGGCCCTGTCAAGCATCGTATCTGCATACGGTTCAATTTTTAATCTTGTAGTAGGTATGGTTTCAAAATATTAGGTCTTGAATTTCTTAACATATTTATAGGCAATCCAAGATTCTCGGCTTCTATAAGCAATTCCGCTAATGGTTTATATATATTTTTAATGAATAACTTTTAAGTGAAAGACTGTTATGAATTTCCTTGTTTATTATTATTACATTTATGTCTATTTCAAGTCAAAATAAAAAAAAAACTGTTGATTTTCTAATGTTTTGAAAAACTATAATATCTGAACAACGAACATTATTAACTTTACAGAGTATTTTGAGTGTATGTTTTTTTATAATTCACTTAGACCACGAACCACGAATGAGATATTTGAACCGGTCGTGTAAAATTACTCATTCGTGTCTTAACTATTTTTTTTCCTTCTTCTTTTGTCACTCCTGACGGAGGTTAGCGACCGTTGAATCAGAGCAATTAAATTTATGAAGGAGAGTTTAATTTTTATCAGTTGAGTGATTTATTCAGTCTGTGTTCACTGGATCACGCAATATATATTTTAAATGCGTATAATTAAAATGTCATCATCAAATCATTATTGTTGTCATTTTAATTTCAATTACCTACTACATTATAATGTGTAGTAACCGAACCATGATAAGGAAATGTGACTTAGCGCATTTGGTCCAGGCGCAAAATGTGACATAGCGTATTTGATTCAGATGAAAAATGTATCTTAGCACATTTAGTCCACGCGAAAAAAAGAACGAAACTCGAGATTCTGTAATGTTACAAGAACATTGTTTATTTTTACTCCTCACTAACCCAAGAGGATATAGAGGGGAGTTATGAATTAATTCGCAATTTTTAAGGTTGTTTTTTTAACTAGTAACATGCTGAGATTGTATTCTAAAAGTTTCATCACAATGTATCTGTGTGTGCTGTGTACTATGTGCTATGTCAGAGGTTCCCAACCCCGTGCCCGCGGGCGCCATGGTGCCCGTATGTGAATGATCATGGTGCGAACGATTCGTATGTGCCCGCCACTATTCGACAGACAGAATTTTTTCTTAAACATTAATTAATAATGCGAATTATTTTTATTTATTTGTTAGAGTTTTGATTTTTTTGAGTTTTTATATTTGTATTTGTGTTTTGTAAATACATTTCTCTGTGTGTATGCAATTTAAATAGTAATTTTATTATTTTTAAACATTTTTGTTTATTATTTATTAATAAATTATGAATATAAAAAAAAATGAATTATGGGAAAATGAGAAGTTATGGAAGGAGTTTGTCGATTAAAAATAGGCGGTCCCCTGGTGCCCGCCACCCTACCGATGTTTTAGAATGTGCTCTAGAGTACAAAAAGGTTGGGAACCACTGTGCTATGTATTACGTATGTGTGTTTATTCTTCTTTATCGATTATAAAGGACTAATTAAATTTTTTTCAATTTGTGCAAACTATACATATATGTATCTAATACTCGCTTAGACCTCATTAGATTTTCAAGGATATCTGATCAGTGCTTCTCAATTTTTATAACTGTCAAATATATCAAAGAAACTCCAAACTCAGGAAACCTGAATCCTTTTTAGGAAATTTGATATTTTTATTAAATAATTACCATGTTTATCTAGTAAAATATTTAAAAAACTCATTTCCATACTAAATTTTAGTATTTTGTGGTAACTTGGTAGTGAGAAATACCTATAGCGTTGGCCACAACCTACTTGTTTTTTAAAAATTCTAAAATTTCTTACACCGGCTCTGTGTGTAAAGCTACCTTATAATTGTGTCCGTAATATTAAAATAAGAATGTCGGCACTAGTAGTCCGAGTATGTATGTACATAGGTACTACAGGTGCCTATTTTTAAAACGAATGCGTATATTAATGATAATAACGTAGAGATCTCGTATTTAACAAGCATGTCTGACAAATGTTGGAACAACAATGATGTGAAATTACACGTTTTGACACGTGCTTCTATTTAATAGCAAACAGATTCAGGGAAACATAACGTTAATTAATCACAATTAGTGACAGGTGACACTTAAGGTGAATAAAAATACGATTTCATGCATATTTATTGTCCATCTTAGTACCGCGGAGGATGGCCGTTTTCACGATTATATAAATTGTATGTAGGTAGGCACTAAAAACTATGTCATTTTGAAAGTGGTTTTTTGACCATCGAATAACAAAGATGTCTTAATAACAATCTTAATCTAAATGTCTTAATATTTTTTCATACGAGTGAGTATATACTAGTTTGTTAGTGAGCGATATTATTGTTAGAAAAGTATCCGCAGTTAACATGTATAGCTAAAACTAATTAAGGTTACACCCGGTACACTAGCGTGACATTAACTCGGCCGGTCCAACAAATTAACAAGAAAATGTTATTTGTTTGTGTGTTCATACGTTCGTTCGTTTGTCTGTTCTGTATATACATATATACATATATGTTGTGGTATGTAACGGCCGCCGTTAGAAGTGGTGCAGTCCGGCGTTATTCCGTTAAACTAAAAGTTACGGCGTTATCTAAATGAGACATCTTTCGTTATATAACCTAACTTAATTAAGAACTCGCCAGATGAGTTGGGGTGGCAGGTGGGGGCGGTTGAGGGGATAAACGGGCGGGAGATGATAACATGGGACGTACTAGACACACAAATGAACCATTATGTTTTTTTATAATTTTGATATATCACGTGGATATCAAAGAAATCAATTATTCAAATGTAGGTACCACAAATTTAGTATATTGTCCAATATTTTATGATACAACTTCATATTTATTAATTGTAACATTTACGACATAAAGTGGTCTTTTACAAACAAAATAAAGGATGAAAAAAATACCCAAAAAATCTACTTAATAAACTTACTTACTTTACTTTTTGTACGGCTACGGCTTTTAAAAAAATATTATAACAAAAAAAAAAAATTGAGTTAGTTTTAGTGAAATAAACATATTAAAAATCTTTTACTATTGATTTATTGTGATTATTTGCACAATTTTTACGAGGCGCATCATCAGAAAAAGAAGAATTACCATAACTTAGTTATTTTTCAGGATCTAAATCATCAGTGAGAAGACTTCCGATCTAATTAAAATTTTTGGCTTTTTTGACCGTACCTTAAATCACTGAAGCATGTCGATCTGCCATTTATAAATATATTTGAATAATTATGAAAATGATGAAATTTTCATAATATTCATAATTATTCATAATACGTCTAATTCAGTAACTTTTTAATAACTTACCGGCCAGTACGTTCCTATTCCACTTAGTCCAAGTTTATATTTTAAAACGCTGAAATAAGACCGTAAATCTAAAATTAACAATTTTAGAACGTTCCTCTTTTAGTTACAATAGTTACTGAATAGGGGGTATTGATTGCCTCCAGGTCATAAGTCCGCTATTTGTACAATGTTATATTATATTTTTGTACAAAATTGTATAAAAATAAAAATAAATCCTAATTTTTCCAATCCGGTACTGTATATCTATGTTGGGGCCATCTTCTTAATCTCTTGCTTAATTACATTTTGCGGGACACTTTTTTTACTATTTTAGTTTCACATCCACAAGTTAGCGGCGCACCACACGTCTCTATCTTGCCACCCCGGTCACTCCAGCATCCTCCCCCCTCCCCTGCTAAACCCTACCCCCTAAAGACAACCCGTGGACAAATACCTACACTGGAAACCATTTTCAACACATCTAATCACCACAGGATCTCTCTTTCTTGCGGAAACTGAACACTAATTTCAACAAAAGGTGATCAAGCCGCCTCAGGTGTGTGGAAATTTAGCTATACAAAGAATTAAGAGGGTTTGGTCTTGTTTTGTAGAATGGAGACGATAAAATCGAATCGCAAAATTTAACCAAAGTAAACGCACTTGAAACGAATCTATTTTAGTTTGATATAAAGTATTTACACAAAAATTGATAATATAGGCGTTATACGCTATTCGACATACGTATAAAACTATAAACTACAAATAAAAATACACTTAATTTATTGCTTCTGTTCGCTCAACTATTAAATTGATTGTTATTTTTAATTATATCTTGTTTCTTTTTGGTATTTCACTTCTTTTTGCTCGATGTATACATACAAAACATCATGCCAAGTCCCTAAAGGGGTAGGCAGAGAGAACCGAGTGCCATACACCTCTATTCATGGATTCCCTTATATCCATGCATCGTCAAATATAGCCCTGAACAAACACCAGCCCGTCGAGTTTTTAAGTGCGCCCCGCGAGCAATATGTGTCAAAAATCTGAAGTATATAAAAAATATATTTTTTTAACGCACGCACTGTTATTTAATAAAAAAAAAAAGAACACTGAAAAATTCTCGTTGTTTGCCTTTATTTAGTGAAATAAACAAAGTGAACTGAAATTTTCTCGCTGCGGGGAATTTTTTTATTTTTTCATATCGAAAAAATCAAAATAAAACTTGAAATTCTCGTCTCATGTAATTTTTATTGGGAATAACCAATAGAAACTGAAAATTTCGCTCTCACATTGAATTTTTAACTGGGAATAACCAATAGAACCTGAAAATTTTACGTCAAATTAATTTTTTACTGGGAATAACCAAAAAAACTGAAAATTTCGCGCCACATGGAATATTTTATTGGGAATAACCAATAGAAACTGAAAATTCACGTCAAAGGGAATATTCGATTGGAAATAATCAAAAGAAAATTGATTTTTTTTCTCGATTTCTTAAAACACGAACTGTAGGTACATAAAATATTGAAAATACATATTTATTTCTCCATATTTGTAAAATTACACATATAAGATTTTTAATGAACTTCTGCGGTCCGCCGTTCATTTTCAACATCTAATACTGGCCCGTCGTCACAAAAATTTGCCCACCCCTGGTAGAATACATGATAGTCAATTGTTCAAGTTTATTTTTTTTTCTTATTTAAATGAATATGTCCTTATTAATTAAACAAGTACATATAAATACATCTTCCTACATTCCCTAAACTATGCATAAATGCTTGTGCAATTTAATTTTGCTTTTATTTTTAAATTTCCTTCTTAAAAATATCATTCAATTGGTCATGGCATTTCAATAAGTAATTATTTATTAATCAATTATTTATCTTGCATTCTCTTACGTCTCATTTTTACGTCCTCATTTTTAATTATATTATATATCGTTCTGTTACATACTCTTCTCATTTATATATAATTACATATTATTTCGTCTTTATTAATTACCAATTCAAAGTTTTAATTAATATCATACGGGGCAATGAGCACTGAACGTGATGAGAGGAAAATAAAGGATAGGAATTGAGTGGAATAAGAAATATAATCACACACATACACACTCACATATATATCTTCCTATAATAGTAAGTAGTGAAACTCTCATGCAGTCGAACATTGACTCTAGGTATTCCACCCCAGTCTTAATTAATATTTACCTCCCCTAAACCCACTCACCCACACCATCCCTGTCTACACTATACTTCACTTCATACCCCTCAACCCCCTAAGACAACCGAGATATTCTTATTCTTTATCACTCGGACAAGAAAACAGAGAAAAACATTTATCTGCCACTAACCTGAAAACATTTGCACACAATATACATGTGTACATATGTACATTTTTATATTAATTAATGATCGTTCAGAAGTCAAAATTCAACAGTAATTCATTGAATTTTTAACTAATAATCGTTCAAAAGTCAAAATTCAACGGTAATTCATTGAATTTTTAACTAATAATCGTTCAGAAGTCAAAATTCAACGGTAATTCATTGAATTTTATAAGTTTGGAAAGTCATTGGACATGATCTATGATAAATCGAGTGGGTTATGGCCAACTCTATACTACTCACTACCAAAGATAAAATTTTATATGGAAAATTTTCGTTCGTTTCGGACTCATATTATATCGTTCTATTACATACTCTTCTTAGTAATCTCATTTCTACAGTTGTAGTAATACAAAACTAAATTCGATCATATGCGTCTCTGTGTGATTAGATAAAATATTATATTTTTTTTACATTGGAATAATTTATAAACACTTTCAACTTCATATTATAACGAGTGGGTTGCGACCAACGCTATACTCCTGACTACCAAGTCAACCCACAAAGTATTCAAATTTTGTATAAAAAATGTTCAGTGTATAATGAAATTTTTAAAATTCTTCAATGCTATTTTATGAAAGTAAAAGTGATGTGCTTTTTCAGCTATTTGAAAATAAAAATATTAAATTTAAGTTTCCTGAGATTGAGGTCACTTTTAAATATTTGACACTTAAAAAAACTGCGAAGCACTGATCAAGTGTCCTTCAAAATCTAATGGGGTCTAAGTGAGTATTAGATACACATTTTCAAAATTTTATAAGAATCTAACGACTATTTCATATACACACACACACACACACATACATTGTGATGTAACTTTCAGAATACAATCTCATTATAAGTCACATTGAAATATTTGACAGTTAAAAAGTATCCTTCAAAATCTAATGGGGTCTAAGCGAGTATTAGATATACAAATTTACAAAATTTGAAAGAATCGAATGAGACTTTACATTAGTCTATAATCGATAAAGTAAAATAATCACGCCATACATAATAATAATAATAAACACTTCCTTGCACCCTGCGCAAGTGGCGAGTTTATTGCCAAATGGCAGCTTCTTCCGACTTACCATCCAGCCCAGATGGTATCCAGCCCAGAGAAGCAATATTAGCATGAAGAATTAATTCAAATAAACTTCTCTGCTGGGGATCGAACCTAGGATACCCGCACAGAAACCAAAAGGCTACATAGTACATAGCACATAGTACACAGCACACACACAAATACATCGTGATGCAACTTTCAGAATACAATTTCAGCATGATACTAGTTAAAAATTATTGCGAATTCATACCTCCTATATCTTCGTGGGGAAGTGAGGAGTATAAAAACATCATGCATTCATCAGGGGTAGGTACAAAGATTTCTTATCCCACAATTTATATTGCTTCACAACCATATAGTCAATTGATATTGTCTTCTAAAATATTTAAACATAGTTTCAACTTCTTCAGTTAGTTTTTTTTGTACAGTCAATTTTATTTAGGCGACAATAATATTTCGATAGGTAGGTTTATCTATGTAATCGACACCATTTAAGATGAAAAGGCTGGTAGGATGTATTGAAGGTTTAATCGCGATGATACAAAACGACCAAATGAATGGAACAATTAGAGATATATCTTTCTTCTGTTTCTTTTCTTTACATTCTTAGTCCCTACCTATCAACTATTATTCCTCCCTACCTCTTAGTCACCCCAACCGTCCTACTTCCTTCTTAGTCTTTCAATCTGAGATCTGGTCAACATATAACAATAGAAGATTATCAGTCTTCCATAATACTTATAAATGTAATAATTGTATTGTGTTCTTTATTAGAGTTAGATACGAGATGGCATACAGATTTTTATTAAGAAGGGTATTAAAAAATCTAGCATCAATAATTTGTTTAGGTAGTCATTAAATAACGTATATATTCCAACTGTCGATTTGTTCAAGAGAATTTATTTCTCTTAACAGATCGACAAAGTAGGTATATTTAGATGGGTCGATGGCAGAGCGGTTTGCGCGCTGGGCTAGTAATCCAGTGGTCTCGAGCTCGAATCCTGCCTCGACCGATTTCGTTCACCTATAGCATAAGCATAAATGCTTATTTTAGGGAACATTGGAAGATGTATATGTACTTGTTTAACAAGGTCATATTCATTTTTTCAAAAAAAAAAGTATAAAGCC
The DNA here is from genome assembly GCA_963576475.1 of Molanna angustata. Taxonomy (NCBI): domain Eukaryota; kingdom Metazoa; phylum Arthropoda; class Insecta; order Trichoptera; family Molannidae; genus Molanna; species Molanna angustata. Next base: position 9,263,295 of record OY754972.1, read on the forward strand.
AAGGATACGCGAGATTTGTATGGCCAGGTTTATATTTTTCAAGTTATTTTTAACTTTGACGTAAAAAAAAACTTAGAGGCTTCGCAAAATATATGTTATATGCATGATAAATATATGTTATATATAGCCCCACGTATATTAAATAAACTAGACAGTAACATAAAGTAAACACCACATCACAATTCCTTTAAAATTCTTACAAAAAATGGTTATTTGCTTCGGGCAGGCTCTATGCTGAGGAGGTTGTCCAACCTTAACATCTGACTTATGAACTTTAATTTCTTATACTTCATTTCTTTTATTTAATTTCTTATATTTAATCTAAAACTTTACTTCTTAATCTTTTATAATCTTTTTGTTTAACTACCTGAATGTAACATTTAACATTTGTGTACCTTATATATTATGTATGCTCTATGTGTAAATAATTTTTATATCCTATTTTATACAATTAACTGCCTATTTTATAAATTAACTGGTAGCGGTGATAGCCCAGCGGTAATGTCGTCGCATGACATGCGTGAGTTCGACGGTTCGAATCCGGGCGGAGCACGCACCTCTGGATTTTAAAAAAAAATCTATGTGCGGATTTATATCACTAGCTATGTGTAGCCATGATCCAATTTGTCTGGTTCCCTTTCTAAGGGTTACGAAGGTCAGATGGTAGTCGCTTCAATGTAATAACCAGACTCGCCAATTCCAGGATCATGGTCAAAGCGTACCCCGATAGAAACGGGACAAAAGCTCTAAGGCGAAAGAAGAACTGCCCCAGAACAGGTTAGGCTAGTGGGGCGTTAATTTCTTAATCTAAATATGTACAAATTAGCAATAAATAAATTCATTGCTAATTATATTACTTCAACCTATGTACTTCAACCTACTTCAACCTAACACTGTATTACTTCAACCTACCTTTAAACCTTATAAAAATTAACTAACACTTTGACGAATAAAAATAATAGAACTGATTTATATAACGCTACTCTGGGACAGGCATAGCCTAGTAGTAGAGTAGAATTAAAATATATATAAATATGTATATACACTTATGATTTAAACTTTAACTTTTAACTTAATTATAGTATTATCTATACATTGTATTTACTCTGTATAAAGTTATATTGTACCTACTTCTTATATTGCTATGCTTGTAAGAAAGGATTTTAATAAATAAATAAAAAATAAAATTTACTCAAAATATTGATTTAGGTACTCGGTGTAGTGTGTGACATTTAGTGTGTGAAACACTGTTCTTTTGGAAGAAATTGCCATTTGGCAATAAAATCGCCACTTGCGCAGGGTGCAAGGAGGAAGTGTTCATTATTTTATTTTATTGACAAAAAAAAATAGCAAACCTACTGAACAGGTAAAGTTATAAATAAACGTTGATTTATGACGTTTCGTTCCAGCCATAGGTTCTTATTATAACACACTGCATAGTTTAATGTATCAGCCCCTTGGTTTGAGTGTCCATTACACAAGGCTTACCCCCAACCCCCGTGTGAGTAGGTATGTGTGTCGCGTCCAGTTAATATGTTTACTCGATTCATACGTGACGATTCTCCCTTGCAAACATGTGCTCTTTGTTTGTAGCATTGTAGGAACGTTACCTTCTCTTTGTATTTAAGGCACTTGTATACATTGAACATACGGATTTATACGAATATGCACACTAAAATACCTTCTAATTTATGAACCACGAAAAATTATCGTATATCACCAATCTGTGACATACAATATTTATCTTGAAGAAAAGATAAATGTAGGAGATTTTCTTTAAATAACATAAATAAAATTTTCATTGAATATCAATTAATGTAAAGTCAGATTTTTTTTAATGTGCCAATTCTATACATAAACAAAAAAAATGCATAGTATTTACGCATGTAAATGTATTAGTAGACTTGTGGTTGCTGATTGGTTTACACCATTTGGTGTCCTTAACAACAAACATCAACAAACCCGACAGTACGCACGGGTTGTTCACTTTCATACTAAAATTGGTCATGAACTGGACCATATAGAAAAACAGTTTGGTTTTCGCCTGTATTTGACGCAGGGGAGGATTGGCGCCACAGTCGTGAAAATTGCGACGGTTTGCGGCGGCCATGTTTTTTCCATTCTTAAAAGAGGCAAGTGTTTGTTTACATGTGTATCTTATGAGAATTTTGAAAATTAGCTTTGTGTTCTTAATGACTTTTATTTTATTTGTTTTTATTGTTGTTGTTCAATTTACTGTTCTTTGTGATACTGCCCTTCTTTTTATTTTTCAGATTAACAATGGTTCGCGTTAAAAAGTGTAATTTTCCTGGATGTGTATCGACGAATAAAGTCATAAAGTTGTATTCGCTTCGTTAGACAAAATAAAAATATTAATTCATTGAAAAAATACTGCATTTTATTTTCCAGTACCTTATTAAATATTCCACAGAAATGTGTGTAATTTTGATTTTACACACAGTAACTTATCATTATATTGCTTATTTAAAGATAATATCTTATAATATTATATTATAAAAAATCCCGCGAGGGGCGAGGAGATCAAGGGGCGCGGCGTCATATCGTCGCCTTCAGCGGACAATAGAGGTACTTATGTAGGTTGGCGTGACCAGTCGGTAAGTATGAAGTGAGAGATCTGTACTACCATATAATCTGTGACAGTACGTATCTATCTCTCGAAGTGAGCGCACGTTTGATTTTTTATGGTGACCATGTGTTCTAAATTAAGAATTTAATTGTATTTATTTTTATAACTTATGTATTTTATTTTTTGTTCATATCGATATATAATTATTATTATAAACATGTGTTATCACCGTCTTAGTATAGAATAAGTGTCCATTATTTATTTGTATTAGTTACATAGGTATATTATTTATGTATGTGTGTTTGCCTCAATGAACTATTATGTAAATATTTTGTATAATATAATTTATTATTTTGTAAAATAATATGTAACTGTTTATTATTATAAGGATTAATTACTTCATAATGTATTCTTTTATTTTCCTAATAAAAAGTATCAAATAAATATTTTGTTTAAATATTACTTTCCCAGGAGATGCCCATTAACATTTGCAGAAAAAACCTAATAATATAGACTCATTAAAGCCACATGGTACCGGGAGTAAGAATAGGTATGAAAAGATTTGAAGGTTTAGAAGATATATGCATGTGAAAGTTACAACCGTTTTATATCATGAAATGATAAAAAAAATCCCATAATATTTTTTTTCTTTTACACCATGGTCACCCTATGAGCTTTGGCACTCTTAAAAAAATCAGACTTTACCTACCTATTTTTTTTTAAAAAAAATTTTCACCATCAGGGATTAAAGTTTTGGATTTTTTTATTTAATTTGAAAAAATACAAATCGCAATAATGCCAATTGGTGGTAAATATTTGAACTAGAGATCTAGTGTTTCAGTATTCAATAGATAGCGCTCATCTCAAATGCATAGCTGGTTATAAAAATTAAAAAAATAATATTTACTATTTTGCATAGTGTCATAATGAAAACAAAGGTGCGATTTGCGTATATGCAACTATGTATATAAATATTCAAAATTTCATATAAAATCGAAATATACCTATTATATATCGTTGTATGGTTTTCATCATACATGTCAATAATCGAAAATAAATTATATGTACCAAACCTTCCATTATAATCGTTAAGGTTTAATTCGATAGCAATATAGGGGAGACATAATATCAATCGACAATCGATGATAACATACTTACAACTGTTGACAAAATTAAAGATTTAGGAGTTATCTTCGATTCGAAGCTCACATTTAACGCACATATAGACGCAATAATTGACAAAGCTTTTAAAATGCTCGGATTCATAGCACGCTTATCGAAACCTTTTTACAATACTCAAACTCTTCTTGTTTTGTATACAACCTACATAAGACCGATTCTGGAACATTGCACCCCGATCTGGTCTCCTTTTTATAACATACATATAAATAGAATAGAAAGAGTACAAAAAAAGTACCTTAAAACCGTCAACTACAAATCACACCTTCATTTTCCTAACTACACAGAATCCAGGAAATTTCACGGCCTTGAATCACTCGAGAACCGAAGAACTCATAACGACCTATCACTTCTTCACAAAATAGTTAATAATTTTTTTGATGCTCCCCAAATAATAAGTAATATACTGTTTCATGTGCCAGGTAGAACAAGCAGACACTCAAATCTATTTCATATTCCACACTGTAGTACTAATCACAGAATGAATTCATGCTTTCCACGCATTTGTAAGCAGTATAACACAAGTTTTTACGACATTGATGTACTCAACAGCACATATCCGCAATATCGCAGGAGTATATCCGCAAAAACGCAGTGATACGAGACATAGAATACCAATCCTCTTTATTCCTTCCCCACTCCCCGCAATTCCTAAATATCCCCATTATCTATATCCCTAATTTTGAATTACTTATCTTGTTTATATTCTTTGTTATTATTATTTATTTTTTTTTTTGTTTTAAGCTGTATACTTTAATTTTAATTAAGTTTTTAACTCACTCCACTGTATATGTTTTTTAAGCTAACTTGTCCTTTTTTTATATTACGCATGTTGTTTAATTAAGTTTTTAACTCACTCCACTGTATATGTTTTTTTAAACTAACTTGTCCTTTTTTTATATTACGCATGTTGTGGGAACTATTTTGGCAAATTACTGATATTTGTTATTGTTTTTGTTTATGGATTATAAATTGCTGTATGTTTCCCCTTAAATTAAATAAATAAATAATATGTATCTTTTTGTGTAAAGGTACAAGAAGTGGACAGTATGACCAATTAATTGGAAAACGTTTTTAATCAGTGTCGAAGACGTGGTCTTCTTTCTACCATCTTCCATCCTCCGCTTCTTCAAACATTACAGTCCGGTACAATTATATTTACACAACCGTGTGTACACACGTACACAATAAATTATTAGGTTCTACGTATTATGTATTAACACTACCAACGACGCAATTATATAAATTATAATTTGTCTCAGTAATATTTATTTATTTGTCGTCATTTATTGAGATAATGTTTCATATATTATCACGAAAAAAATTGAGAAAAATCAAGCCGGTGGACAAAAGCTGATCAGCATGATCGTTATAATATTCAGTGTTTGATATTTTTTTTAAATTGCATATACACAAACATTGGATTTTTACTCTTCACACTATGGAATAGTGGAGAGTTATGATTTCACAATTTATAAGCGGTTTTTTTACATCAATTTCTCAACGGGTATCATGTAGAGAGTGCACACTGTGAGTTTCGTCATGATGTGTCTGTTTGTATGCCGTACGGCGTACGCCATACGCCATAGAGATTATCCTTTTTGTGTTCTCTCTACAGCCCAAACTATAAGTCCGATCGACTTCATATTAACATCATATGCGTAAAGTTTTGGGCCTAGGTTGCGGCTCTAAGGGCCTAGGCAGTAAAGGCGGGGGTGGGCGGCCGACGCTGTTGTGCCCTCGTCAATTCTGTACTTAGAGAAGAGCAGGACGAACGCCTTCAGTCTCGCTCGGCAGTTACTCGTCAAACTGTGGCGAATGTTGTTGTGTGGTTCGGGCACACCGCCGGCGCAGACGTCGGGTCAGACATCGTGTTGACAACTAGACGTCAAATCTGACAGGTGATGATTGCGTCGGATGCCCCCGGTGTTAGCCCGCGGAACCTTCGGACGCCAACACGAGGACCGAGGGGTCGGGGTACAAGCCCCTCCGACTTGAAACGGAGTGTTCTTAGCGGCCGATTTCGAGACCAATCGGAGGCCCTGACGTGTGTGGTTGGATTCTCGGGGGCAGTGGTTGAACCCGATGGATGGTGGATATTTTGTGTTTGTCCGATGTTGCGGCTGCGTCCGGTGGCGAACAGGGCCAATGGGCTCTATAGCGTCGCCGGCGTGGAAGTGGATCGCGATCTCCCTCGATATGCGTAAAGTGCATAGACCTAGAGCTGATTAGTTTTCCATAGATATCCGTTAATTTCTTCCCTATGATTTCATCTGTCCAAATTTCCAAATGATCTCATGGTCTGGAAACACAGGATATTTTTATACTGTTTGAAATTTTGATACAACAAAAATACACTCATCAAAAATGTATTCAAGGACATCTTATGGTCATAAGTACTTCAGAAGACCACCCAAGAGATGGAAGGATAGCTGGACTTCGTCATCCCAGGAGGCATAGTTTCTGAAGAACAGACCAACTAGGTCTACTAAACGAAGAAGAAGAAGATCGTTTTCGGGAAACCAGAATTCGATGTTAATAGAAAAGATTGGAAACACTAATATATGCAGGTGCGTCACAGCAAAAGTAGGTACCTTTAATGAAGCTGTACTTGATTTATTTTTGTAATTATTTATTTTATTTAATAGCGACTTTTCTATATAAATAAATCTTAATAATAATAAACGATGTATTTCAGTATGAGAAACTTGTATTAATATAAATGGTCAGATGTTGGTTAATGGAAATGCAATTAAGAATTCCAAGTGAAATATACCCAGGCTAAGTCAAGCCCAGCCCGCTCCTGTTGTGTGTAACATTTGTGTGGTCGAGTTTGCTACTAATAGCCGCGGCAACATCAGCTGGTCGACAATTAAACATCTTCTGAGTGGACTCCTCACTCACACACACACACACACCCTCACTGAGCCACAACTCAACCTCCACTCAAAACCCACACTTAACTCCCCCCGCCTTTCTCTCTGGGTGGACTCTCTGAGAACATTATAGGAATATTATCTTGTGTTTTTGCGGTGTTGAGATCGGTAAGAATGTCCTCTTCAGTTATTTATCACTTTTTACGCTACTCGATCCGTTGATTATTAACTTAAATATTTATTTATATATTTTTTATTATTTTAAAAAAATAATATAGTTATATTTTTTTTGTTTTATTTCATCGATTTGCTCATACCTATTTTATCTCCGTGTTTTCAATATTTTTTTCCCTTAATTCAGAGATTTTTACATTTTTTTTAACGGCGCTGGCCGATTTACTAATGATATTAATAACAATTAAGCACTACAAATAATAACACTCAATTATTATTATTACCATTATATACTTCCTCAAAAGAATTAGCAGATCAATGCGTAAATTGTAAATTATTTAAAAGAGCAAAATAAAATGCAACAAACGCATCATCAAGCTTTCAATTGGGAATAGTTCACTCATCCAGATACTTAACATATCAAAGGATAAGGCTCTGAGGAGGTCTCTATACTACCTAACAACTCTACTGATTCCCGAATATTAACGTTTAAAAAATCTTTAACGATTCTACATGTATTCATTATTACCGTTTTTTGCATTTTTATTTTTAAGTTTTTCGATAAATCTATAATTTCTAAATAAATTACGGATTAACGATTTTGGAATAATACCAGTGGCTGAAATAATGAACGGTAATATTATTATTTTACGATAATGCCAAGTCTTTTAATCTCGTTACCTAAAGCGGTGTATTTTCTAATTTTTTTCATCAAAAGTTTTTATAATATTACTAGAATTTGGAATAGCCGCCTCGCAAATATATGTTATTTTTTTTAATTTTATCATGTATTATCATGTATTATCACGTGTTGATGCCAAATATTTCAATATTATTACTTAGTTTTTCTTGCTCCAATGCTTCAATAATTCTCTTTTTCAATGTCGATAGCTCAATGATCTCCTTGCGACTGACGTGTCATTCTTTTTTTAACTCTCTTACTTCTTGATTCAATGTATCATACTTATCGCTAAGAAATGTTATAGACTCCTTCATATCACTTATTTCATTTCTTAGGAATAATACCTGCTCCTTAATTCCTCTCATTTCGTGTATAATAGCTTTTGTGTCTTCCGATATATCTTCTTTCGTCATATTTCTTTCGTCATATTTCGTCAGTTCAGGTGGTAGTTTTTTCCACGAGGCTGGTCCAGCCACAGCAAAAGCACGATCACCGAAGGATGTAGTGTCGACTCGAAGGATGTAGTGGTGATTTATTTCAGTTAACTTGCCAATCATGGGTGTGGTGGCTGACCGAAGTGTTTGTTGTTGCTCGTTTACGGTGAGAGGGATGCAAAAGTCTGTAAGATACGTGGGAGCCATGACATGGATCGCTATGAAAGTCAGCAAACATAGTTTGTACTTGACTCTCTTTGGCACTTTCAGACAGTGTAGATTTCGTAGATGTTGGGATATGTTGAAGACAGATTGAAGCTTGTTTAGCTCAAGCTTTGTGAGGTTTGCATAGATACCATTACTCATTGAGAAAGTTAATGTGTTATACATTTAGGTAGTAGTTTCACTCCTTCGAGAATAATCGCATGACCCAAAAAAATATATTTTCCTTGTATAAGCACTTCTCTTAATTCAATAAATAAAAACAATAAATATTATCTAAATTTTGTACATAATTTTTGTTTTGTCTTCTCATATTAGGGGTTAAAATATCTTCGAATGTTACTTTTAAATTTTGTAATTTATTCTTTATTTTAACTGTGGTTGAGCACGTATTACACTATGTAATTCTCACTACAGTCCCAAGATAATATTTACACTATTATTTCTCTTAATTGGACATTAGTTGATAAATTAAAACACAAACATATTCCAATAAACTCAACATGTACTGCACTTGACAAGTGTTATTGTTGCAAGTGATATGATATGGTAAAGAATAAAAATAATATATAATAGAACGGCGTAAACAATTAAGCAAATTGAATACAATTGTACCACATACCTACATACGTTCACATCTATATAAAAACTATGTTGAATTGCAACGATTTGCCCAATAACTCCACCGCTTAAAATTCCAAACGGAAAACTGCGCTTAATTTATTCAGTCCAATTGGAAATAATTGCCGCACTCAATTTTCATAATAAGTACATATTTTCATACCAACATTTTCACAGGCTTTTAACGAATTCGCCTCCAATCAGCTTCCATTGAATAATGACAAGCACAATGATGCTTTATTGCCACAATATCAAGGGTTAGGAGTAAAATGACGCAATCCATTTATTTTTTTGATGTTTTTATTTTGCTACCGTTACATACATATTACATACTATCACTACCTACACGTCCCTCACGAGGTTGGCAGAGAGAACCAAACGCCAAATTTATATATCTTGACACACATTTATCGCCTCGTCAACATTCATGCATCTCATACAGGTTGTTCGCGCTTCTCACATTTCCGTCTTTCAGAAAATCGTTTCTTGGGAGTCACCGACCTCTTATTCCGATCCTGCCAGCTTTGTATATATTTTTCGTCAGGCGTTTTTCATTCGTTCTTCCCAAAACATCATCGATGTGTTAACTTTCACTATATTATTATTCGATTCTGATTTATTAGTCCCGGCTTCGATTCCTGGCGGGGACACAGTTTTTGATTGTGTTTTCAGTCTGGATATGTGAGACGATTACTATCGTAAGTCTTCAGAATGTGGCTACTTGTTAATGGAATAATATTTGACATATAACCTAACTGTTAGTTTGTCGGGAATAAATATAAAATAAAATAATTACATAGGTATTTCTTCATCTTACATTCTTTCCTTGTGTCCTCATTTCTTACTCTGTCATACATCTTTTTATTATGAATTCTTCTCAGCGATCTCATTTCAACTGCATCAATGCTTCTAGTTCTATATATTATGTATTATTCTATTTTAGAGGACGATCGTTCTGTAACAAAATCATTTGCGGAACTAAAATCAGTAGGTATATTTGATTTAAGAAGAAACAGGTATATTTTTATTTATTTACTAACTGTAGAGGAGAGGTATATGAACTATTGCATCTAATTATCAAGAACAACACCAAATTTAAACGAGATGTCAGCAGGAAGCAGATCTCGTGGCTTCACAATGCAATAAACCTGGATAAGTTGAGCTGTTTTGAGCCTTTGGAGATAGGGAAATGTACTATAAGTGATAGTTAACATTGGAAGACGAGACACGACACTGATGGAAGAAGATCAAATCGTTAAACATACAGTCATATTATCTTTGTCATCTTGGCCTCATGACTGTGATCTATCTCCATGTAGGACAGTCTAGGGCAGATCGAAAGGTTTCAATGAAGGACTGAAGCGGAGTCAACAAAGACTTTCCAAGGTCCTCTGAATCCACAGTTATCTGTATTTTTTGAATTATGTATATTATTTAAAAAAATGGCAAAGGTTCAAGTTAGAACCTAACCCTGAATAAAGTATTTTGAAGAGCCACGCGATGGCTTGAATTACTTATTCATTTATGCACGTTGTGATAAAAGCACACACAAAAAGCTAACGACACATTTTTCCGTTTTTATTTTGGTTTTCGCGAAATTTTCACAAACGCCAATTTAGCGATTTTGATGAATTCCGTTTTGACGTCCATTGAAAGATTTTCGCGCTCAATTTGGGAAACAGGAAAACCTTTTTGACGTTTTTTCATTTGTTTCATAATTGCCAACGTAAAAGCACGTCAGGTGTGAATTTTAAATTTACAATTTGAATAAACGTTTTTTTTTTTACAAATAAATTTATCTACCTACCTACAACACTTAGGTCTGAAAGCTCAAAGCAGAGTCCGACCCAAATACTAAATTCTAAATACTAACCCTGTTTTCATTGCACAGTCGCTCACTTTAGTTAGGAGATCACGTGGCTTCCTAACTGGAGAATGCTACGCAGTTTTTGTGTGAGAATTGCATTGCAGAGACATACTCGTACTAAATACTTAGCGAATGCGCGTTGGCGTAAACAAACATTTACGAACTGTCAAAAAGTAAGGTTGGTTGCGAGGAACCTTACTAGTGGTTTAATAATAAAACACCACATGCAAATCAAATACCAAACAGATTATTCAGCGATCTATACGAGATGCAGAAAATTCGCTGGAATTTCAGAAAAACCGCTGGAAAAACAGAGCACTTATACACCACACCTATGAATGTTTTTTTCTGTTTATTTTACCCTTTGCTTTATGTAGGTAATGTACATCCGTACACCTGTCGCTGGTAACCCCACATTGTGGTGTACGCCATGATGGTATGAATGAATGAATGAGAATCCACTGATTACTGCTGTAGAGTTGCTTAATTTTCCACAACGAAATAAAATTTTCGCTACAATTTGAAGTAGGTACGATAATATAATAGGTACTTGTAATTTGGAATAAGACGAACGACTGTGTATGAAGAGATAACAAGTATGATTAAAATAATGATCTTAATTAATGAATCTGTAGGCCATCCCCTGTGGTTGATCTTACAAAGTAGAAATTATCGTACTGTTAGGTCAGACTGGGTAAGTACCTATGTATATACAAAGATGATAGTAGGTAGGTATAGATGTTAATAATACAGTTGATTAATGACATTCACTAACCAGTGATACAATCATATCTCTAAGTAGATACATAACAAACATCCATTCAAATGACCAACTACAATCAAAATTCTGGACAAAATACTAAGTGTATGACAAAAAAGTAACTATAACAATATTATCCAACTGTCGATTCGTTCAAGAGAATGAAATTCTATTGAAGGAAGAGGCAGTAAAAATCGCAGTAAAGATGCGTGTATGAAGGAACATTTTGTATGGCGTAGTGGACTTTTTGCATGCTAAAAACACCAACTTAGAGGCTTCGCAGCACATATGTACCCACATATGGATTTACTCAGAATTAGGAGTAGAACATTTTATGTGAGTTTTGTGTGTCTGTGTGTGTGTCTGTCGGTCCGTCCCTTATAACTTTTGATCCGCAGGATTCACAAAACCTAAAATTTCAGAATATATAAACAGTTATAGGCCTACAAAACTTTTATACTCAGAATTGTGAATTTTCGTTTCAGTCAGGGGTTATAAACAATTGAATTTTTGTTTTTTTTTTCCATATATTTCAGAAACCATAAAAGTTAGAACGCTGAAAATTGGTATAAACATAGACAAATATAAAATCTTAAAATTAGTTTTTTTAAAAAAAATTCCAGGGTTTCTCAAACATTTTCTATTAATAAAAATATTTTTTTATGTTAAATTTATTAGTTTAACTGCCCATATTTCCAAATTTTTTAAAAATATCAAAAAAGCTGAAACACCCCAACTAGATAATTTTATTTTCTATAAAAAATATTAACATTGTATTAGCACATCTCAATTTTTTCTAACAATTTTTATAATAATTGAATTTAGTGACGACATAGCTTCAAACAATTTGTATGGCAGTCGCCTACACACAATATCTAAGAAGACTTAATTGTTTGATACTAATCTCCAAACATCTATACATACCATCATGCTGTTTTCATATTCTGGGTAGGATTAAAGGACTGACCTCCATACTATCCTATCTTGACATACATACCTAGGTACGTGTTGTATAGAAAACAAAATATCCTAAAATATTCAATTATTTTTTATGTATGGGTTTATAGTTTGATACTTATTTTTCAACTATACATACTATCGTTATCGACAGTTGGATTTCATGTGTTACATGCAACTAGTTTTTATCTTATTTTCTTTTTTAACCGACTTCCAAAAACAGAGAGGTGATTTTTTTTAATCGAGTTCTGATGATGGAACTCATGAGAAAAAAATACCAAATCTTTAATTTGCAAAGTCACCTGCAATGATTAATAATTCTCCACCTCGCCGTCCGAATTCAATTATTCATTTTTCATTAGAAAGGAATTGTTTTAGGGGTGGTTCCATCTGATTTTGCCAAGTATCTGCCAAGAGTTTCTGCCAAGAGTTTTGATGATGGGAACCATGAAACTCGTCAATCTGTGAAGTATTCGCATATTATTGTACTGGCGAATTATATGAAAAATAATATTACAACATACATACAATCACGCCATATCATTCATGGGGTAGGCAGAGAGAACCGAACATTTTTTTTCTATCTTGACACACATTCATTTTGAATTAATTTTTTATCATTTACATATTCATCTTAGTGAAAAATATACACATTTTTTTTATCGTGAATTGTATTTTTAAAATAACCAATTAAACAACTATTTATTGATTAATTCTGATATATTAACGATTTTTTTTATGTACCTATAAACTACAATTCCGTATGAAAAATCTGTATTTTTGATTTTTAAAAAAAGCCATTCTAGTTATTAAATTAGCATTTATTTCATTTATCTCCCAGTGTGTCAATACAGCCCAAATATTTTCAACTGACTGAGCTGATTTCGAAAATAATATAGGTATCTAGTACCTAATTCTAATACTAGGCCTAATTATTTGAAACACGGAGTAGAATCTTCTAAATATCAAATTCTATAGATATCATAACTTAAAACGCTAATTGTTATAAGTAATGTTGAGATACTAGTTGCATGTAACACATGAGATCCAACTGTCGATAACGATAGTATGTATAGTTGAAGAATATGTACCAAACTATAAACCCATAAATACAAATTATTGAATATTTTAAGATATTTTGTTTTCTATACACATGTGGGTATGTACATATATGTCAAGATAGGATAGTATGGAGGTAAGTCCTTTTTTCCTACCCAGAATATGAAAACAGCATGGTGGTATGTATGTATGTTTGGAGATGAAGTATCAAACTTAAGTCTTCTTAGATATTGTGTATAGGCGACTGCCATACAAATTGTATGAAGCGATGTCGTCACTAAATTAAATTTTTAAAAAAATTGTTAAAAAAAAATTAAGATGTAATGCTAAAATGTTTACATTTTTAAAGATAATTTAATTGTCTATTTGGGGTGTTTCGGCTAATTTCGATATTTAAAAAAAATGGAAATATAGGCAGTTTAACTCATAAATTCATCAAAAAAAATATTTTTCTTTATAAAAAATGTTTGAGAACCGCTGGAATTTTTTTAAAAAAATAAATTGAAGATTTTGTACTTTTCTATGTTCATACCAATTTTAAGCGTTCTATCTTCTATGGTTTCTGAGATATATGGAAAAATAAAGAAAAAAGTCTAAAGTTGATAACCCCTCACTGAAAGAAAAATTAAAAATTCTTAGTATAAAAGTTTTTTAGGCCTATAACTATTTATATATTCTGAAATTTTGGGCTCTGTAAATTGAGCGGATCATAAGTTATAAGGAGGGGATGGACACACACATAGACACACAGACACACGAAATGTTCTACTCCGAATTCTGAATAAATCCGTAAATGGAACGTATATGCTGCGAAGCCTCTAAATTGGTGTTTTTTGACTTCAAAGTTGGAAAAGCCGTGAAAAAAGTAGACCCTGCATACAATTCTCGCGTATCCTGGCTTGAAACATTGTCGATATGTTAAGAGAACAAAGTTCTCTTGAACAAATCGACAGTTGGAAAACATTTAATATTAAAAATATATACGTACAACTAATTTATCTCGATACTTTTGTGTCGACCACGAGCCATATGTTAAATTCCTTACCATATTGAACACGAGTTGTGGGAAGTGATTTTTTTTTTATATTGAAGTACCTACTCTAAAAAACTAATCAATTAATCATCCTATATGCTAATAACACTGCAGGAATTTATAAAATAAGCCATTTAGTTACTCTTTATCGAAGTAACCCATAACACGATCATACAGTTTTTTTTATTTATCTTTAATTATTTGAAAAATTTTATTTTCTTTTTTGCAAAATCTATAAGAATGATAGTGAAAACCTTTTTTTTAATGAACATTTCATTCCAACCCGTGCGAAACACAATTTCATTGCCCAATGGTAACCTCTTCCAACACACAAGTGATTCCGAGACCAGATGCGAGAATTCCCTGAGAAATAATTTTGAGCTTAGAGAGATGTTTTTGGCGGTCGTTTCCCTCTGCCTATCCCTTGAGGGACAAGGCGTGATGTATGTATGAACCATGAGATAAAAAAATATAATATAATGATTGTTTCATATTATTATTTCTCATCTATATACTGGAATACTGAAAATCAAACCCAGGATGCCAGCAATGAAGTAAAAAACCTTTTTTTATTAAGAAACTTGGCGTTGTGGCCAACGTTAAACTCTCCACTACACAATGAAGCTTCCCTGCTAATATTACACTCTAATGTCCATATGAAATCAAATAACTGAACATTGCCAAACATTCAAAATTTCTCTTGTTATAGGTACCTATATATTTTTCATACAAATTCTATTATTATAACATAATTTTTCAAACGGTTGTATGTTTTTCTTTTAACGTTAACCAACTTTGAATGTAGTTTTTTGAAGATTTTTGATATTGTATAAATAGTTTAAACAAATTTAAATGTTTCCCAGGTCGTGAGAGCATTTTTTCAGTTTTAACAGATGAAATCATAGAGAAACATTGAGAAAAAATGAACCGTTGTCTATGGAAAACTAATCAGCTCTAATTTATGTACCTACTTTACATATTATATGGCATCAATATTAAGTTCATCGGCCTTTTAGTTTGATCTGTACAGAGGACACAAATTTTCATATTTTTTGTACGGCATACGGCATACAGGGTACGGCATACACACAAAAAACACAACGAAACTCAAAGTAAGAAGTTGAGAAATTGATGTCAAAAAATACTCTTAAAAATTGTGAAATCATGACTCTCCACTATTCCATAGTAGTGGAGAGTAAAAAAACTATGAGATAAAGCATAAATCGTTTCATAACAATAAAATTCAGGTAAGGGTTTAAGTTTTTTTTTTATATATACCTACCTATATTTTTCCAACTGTCGATTTGTTCAGGAGAACTTTGTTCTCTTAACATATCGACAATGTATCAAGCCAGAATACGCGAGAATTGTATGGAGAGGTCTACTTTTTTCACGGCTTTTCCAACTTTGATGTCAAAAAACACCAACTTAGAGGCTTCGCAGCATATATGTTCCATACACGGATTTACTCAGAATTCGGAGTAGAACATTTCGTGTGTCTGTGTGTGTGTGTGTGTGTGTGTCCCTTATAACTTTTGATCCGCTCAATTTACAGAGCCCAAAATTTCAGAATATATAAACAGTTATAGGCTTACAAAACTTTTATACTCAGAATTTCGAATTTTTGTTTGAGTCAGGGGTTATCAACTTTTGAATTTTTACTTTATTTTTCCATATATCTCAGAAACCATAAAAGCTAGAACGCTGAAAATTGGTACAAATATAGACAAATACAAAATCTCAAATAAGTTTATTCAAAAAAATTCCAAGGTTTCTCAAACATTTTTTATTAAGAAAAATATTTTTTTTATGATAAATTTATGAGTTTAACTGCCTATATTTCCAAAACTTTTACAATTATCGAAAAAAGCCGAAACACCCCAACTAGATAATTTAATTTTCTATAAAAAATACTTAAATTGTAGTAGAAGATCTCAATTTTTTTTTAACCTTTTTTTTAAAAATTGAATTTAGTGACGACATCGCTTCATACATTTTGTATGGCAGTCGCCTATACACAATATGTAAGAAGACTTAATAGTTTGATACTTCATCTCCAAACATACATACATACCATCATGCTATTTTCATATTCTGGGTAGGAAAAAAGGATCTTCCTCCATACTATCCTATCTTGACATACATACCTACATATGTTGTAAAGAAAACAAAATATCTGAAAATATTCAATAATTTGTATTTATGGGTTTATAGTTTGGTACATATTCTTCAACTATACATACTATCGCTATCGACAGTTGGATCTCATGTGTTACATGCAACTAGTCATAGTCAAATTTAGCTAGGTACAAAAGCAATCCGAAAGGCGGCGCTGTATGTTTTAATATGTTAATGATCGCATCCGTCTCTTTCTACGTCCACCCCCCACCCCCCGCTTTAGAGTCCAAGCCACGCCCCATAGCACTCCCCCCCATCCCTTGCATTCCTCTCCCGACTGTATGCAAATCTTCCTGCAGTGTCTACCTATGCACATCCCGCTGTATGATGCATCATTATACAAGGGTTTCTCCTTCTCCCGTTGTGAATGTCCTCAAGAGACTTTTGCATACAGCGCTCTCTCAATGCAACGGAGAAATGTAAATAAGATTTATGACGATTTTCAAAAATACAGAAAAGCAGTCTGATATATAATTTTTCTGATATAAAAGTCATTTGAACTAAATTTCGTATTCTATAACTGAAGTTGTTAATATCATCATAAATAATAATTTGAACTCTAATTGTCTATGGTGCAGAATACGCCATAGATTTTTATTATAATAATACTAGATCTGATGTCATTGTTAGCAAATTTTGTATGAATCAAAGTGAGGCATTATCCGGAGGATTTTTGACGTTTTGGTTGGCAGACCACATCGTTTTTCTATAGATAATAACGACTAATGTGATTTTTTTGGATTTATTTGTCGAAAAAAACACTTTGTTTATTAAGGTTTAGAGAACAGTTATCTAGGATGTGTTGAATTGTAAAGAAAACTGAAATATGTTGGCCAAACAAAAGGTCGAACGCGCGATATACCATGACTCACTTTTTGCACGGAGTACCTACCTACACTATAGTCTACAATCCGAATCTACCCGTTTGCATTCTGTTTCCGGTTGGCTCTCTGATTGGTTGAGATCTCGTAGTATTAAGTCAAATGAGCTGTGAAATTTTATATTTAATGCGAAAAATTAAAAGAATATTATATATTTAATTTATAATAATTTATAATTCAATTTATAAAGCAACTCGCTCACGCGAGTCGCTATTATTATTATACACAAACTTAAACCTAACCTAAGAATGCAGAAAAGAAACTCAGAGGCTAGACGCTACTCCTACCTACTGCATCTAGTATATTATATGAAATTTTATGGAGTACGCATACGTACTGCGCACTGTTCGACCATGTTTTTCTACATATATCATGTCGCCTAACTTAATATATCAATTGATCTGCACTAATATTCTTTGGTTTTGTATTTTCAACATAACGCAACACGTGTAAATTATCTATTTTTATTTTTTGTCGTACACAACTGATGTTTTCAACTTGACTCAAATATACCGGACTGCTGTGAAAATAACTAGTAGGTACGCTTCCAATAAGGTGTGAACTAAAATTGGAACGTTTTGACAGTTGATTCGACTAAAATGTGGTTATAGAATAGGGAATTGGGCTAATTCGTGACTTAGGTACTTGGAGTAAGAATAATCCTAAATAGGAACGTTCTAATTTCAGCACCTATTATTGACGGAACGTTCTTAAAAAGTTATATAATTAAACGCAATATACTGTTCGGACGTTTATAATGTACAAAAAAATACTTACTACTTGAGCTTGTGTTTCTTTTTGATATACTTTGTTTTATTCGTATTTAGTATCTACGCACCTTTTTTAGGTGCTACATACATTTTTTTAAATGTCTGACATTTATTTATTTACAGTTATTCAAAATGCAATATAATTCTATTATTTTGTTCAAAAGTACTATTATCTGACATAAATGTTGAAGTTATGTTCGCATCAAAATCTCATGCCAGAAACCTTAAATGCAAAACAGGCATGAAACGAATGTGGGAATCCCAGAACACACAACGAGAAGGCAAAGAGTTATAGGTCCGAATGCAGAGTCCGACATAAATACTAAATTCTAAATATTAACAATGTTTTAATTGCACAGTCGCTCACTTAAGTTAGGAGATCACGTGGCTTCCTAACTGGAGGATACTATGAAGTTTTTGTATGAGAATTGCATTGCAGAGACATACCTATCTAAATACTTAGCGCATACGCGTCGGCCGGCGTAAATTAACATTTGCGAACTGTCACAAAGTAAGGTTGATCACGAGAAACCTTAAGAGTGGTTTAATAGTAAAATACGAAATGTTTTTTTATGAATGATGATTTAAGCGACTTCGTCAAATGTGTATTTGATAGTTTTATCAAATCAAATACCACACAGAGTATTCAGCGATCTATACGAGATGCCGAAAATTCGCTGGAATTTCAGAAAAATTGTGACATCGAGCTGTCAGTTTGAGATTGTTTACATGTGATTGTGTTGTTATCAGGGGCGAGCCTAGAACCTTTGAACTAGGCAACCCCTGAAAGAAAATTGGCAAATGTCGAAAATTTTATGTTTTTAGGCGTTGTTGTTCATTCCAGTGGCCACAAAAAATATTTTTAAAATGACATGCCAAAATAATATTTACATTTGTAGCTACATGCAGTTCAATTTTTAATCTCGTAGTATGGTTGCTATAAAGAAAAAAATTACTATTAGTTCTTGAATTTCTTGACATACCTAATATTCATAGGCAAGCCAAGTTTTTCGGCTTCTATAGGCAATTCCGCTACTGGTTGTTATGACAAAAAAGATTTTAAACGTCAGTATAAATTCATAGAAAACCAATCTATATTTTTTCTTCGTACACGATAATGTGAAATTCTACGCCATCGACCTTAATTTTGGCGTAGTATTTAGTTAGTGATGTCTCTGCAATGCAATTGCTAACTTAGGAAACTAAATACTCCAGTGACGTTAGGAATTAGTATTTAGTTACCTAGGACTGTACGTAGTATGCATTCGGGTCAGAGTCTATATTTTCTCCTTTCTTCGTATCTAGGAATATTATGCTTGGTGAGGTGTTGGAAAAATATATTTGAAATTTTTGTCCCTATAATCCAACACTGCTTTTTGTCGTTTATTGCCCCACAAGATTGTTAGTCTATTGCTTAAATAACCATATCAGCATCAGCAAAAAGTCTGCTGGCCTGTACCAATGCTACAGTAAGAAGCAGGCTACATGCTGTAGTATAGGGGGCATTCATCCACAGTACCAATGCCATGGTAAACATTTAAACAGTAGGTAATTTAACAAATTATATCCATATAATATGCCATAATTGCATTTTTTAATCAACTTTATTTGAATCTCAAAGTCAAGGAATTCAGATTACAATCAAAGCATCGTGTACTTGTACTTTTTTCAATCATTGCAGAGAATTTTCCAGAAAGTGAAATACTTAGTTGTCTCGAATTGGTCATCACATGGGAATGGACATAGAATGAAATGGTAAATGTATGTATGTAGATATTCCTTGTATGCACGGACACTTGTGCGAATGCATGTTTATATTATGAATCTTACATTCCGTACTTTGAAGTACGGTCCACATGAGGCCAGTGACTAGAGGCCAGTAACAGTTCTTCGATCTGGTCGTATAAATTAATGGGAATTGATTAATCACAATGTTATTTTCGAATTTGATCACAATGACATTTTTTAAATTGATAAAATGAATATGTCCTTGTTAAACAAGTACATATACATACATCTTCCTACGTTCCCTAAAATAAGCATAAATGCTTGTGCTAAAGGTGAACGAAATCGGTCGAAGTAGGATTCGAACTCGCGACCACTGGATTACTTACCCAATGCGCTAACCGATCTGCCATCGATCCATCTAATGATAATTGTTAAATGCCGAAAATTCGCTGGAATTTCAGAAAAATCGCGACTTTGAGCTGTCAGTGTGAGCTTGGTTACATGTGATTGTGTTGTTATGAGTAAAAAACATTTTAAACGTGTCTAAACACATAGAAATCTATCTATCTCTTTTCTTCACACGCAATAATGTGAACCGCTACGCCATCGACCTCAAGTTTGGCGTTGTATTTTATAGTATTTAGTTAGTGATGTCTCTGCAACGCAACTGCTAACTTAAGAATACTTAATACTCCAGTTAGGTTAGGAGTTAGTATTTAGTTACCAAGGACTGTGAATTCGGATCATTGTCTACATCAATATTTCAATGGTCCAGCGCTAGACGCTACTAGATCAATGTGTTCTTCAAATTAAGACTACATCCTACCCTCATGGAGATATTCAAACATGTTTCAAGTGTGTGGGTGTGAATACAACGTACAGTCTCCTTCACACACACACACACTCGTGAGTCTTGCTCTTGAAGATTCAAAGGCGTTATTTGATTCATATCTGTTTGCTTTTGCCTGCATCTGATTTCGTTGTGTGTCGTTTCTTTTTATTAACTTTTTTTCATTTTGTGTACAACTGACGTCCCTCAAGATCGCTTTTACAATTACATTTGTGCATTTGCATAAGCGAGTGATGATACGAACGCGTTTCGAAAATATGATGACGTCTGCAGCTTACTTTCATCTGATTTAATCGATATGTTTAGTGAATTTTGTATTTTTCTACACAGAATGAGTTATTTTAATATGTATGATCCAGGTGTTAGACAGGAAGACAACATTCGAGAATAGAGGGCGATGGATCGAGGCTGAAGTTATAGGAGGCCATAGCTCGATATGGACTGTTGGAAGAAGAAGATTTTTTACCTCGAATCTTCTTATTCTTATTATTGTTGTGCCCCTCCTAACGGAGGTTGGCGACCATCACACCAAAACTCATATTTATAAAATGGCATATTTATCACTACGGAATATGTGGCCAAAATATGCATCTTTGCGTCTGTTGACAGTTCAGTCAGTTCAGTTCAGTACAGTACAGTGCAGTTCAGTACAGTGCCCAGCAACTCTCTCTTTCTCCATCATATTTAGAACTGTTTCATTGGAGACTCTATCGACCTATGAGATGCCCATCAACCTTCTGTATAATATAGGTATATGCCGTATATAATATAAGTATATGCCATATATGGAAACCGAAACCTTCTTCTTATTCTTCTGAGTCACGATCCTAGAGTTTGTTTGCACCAAGCACCCCATCTCTCCACATATCTGTATTGTCCGCCAGAACACTTTGTTTATTGAGGTTTAGAGAACAGTTGTCTAGTATGAGTTGAAATGTAAGGAAAACTGAAATATGTTGCCAACCAAAACGTCAAACTCGCGATATACCATGACTCACTTTTTGCACGGAGTAGGTACTACTTCTAGTGTATTATAATAAAAATCTATGGCCTACACATTCTTCTTAAGGCCCCCATTCACAATTGTGCCATCCTTCCAAATGGCTTGCCATCACTCCAAAATGCGCTCGTGCATGTCAAAACCCGCGCAGGCCAATTGGCCTGACACACCAAAATGGAAATCCAAACGATCGAAACTCCATAGTACCGCGACAAACCGCGCGGCGCGTCCTGCCGGTACGGCATGTTCGTGAGTGTGAAAACCAGCGGTACATTGCGCCATCTAATCGCGCCGAGCTGTTAGACACTCTCTTGAATGCGAAAATACAACATTTTCTCTTTGTTTTTTGGTTTTTATATATAAACAAACCGCTATATAGCAGTTGTATAAAACTCATCATCAGAATTATAACTCATTTTTACTTGAAAATTAATAAAAAATAGAACTTATTAATGCGAAAGCGCCGACCACTTGCGTATACTAATTTTGATGGCTCGAAGGCACGATGGCGCGCCCGTGAGTGTGATGAAAATATTACAATGGAGCCAAATGGAGCCGGTCCATATGGAGCGACGCCGAATGGCACGATCGTGAATGGGCTACTTTAGTTAATAGATCATACTGAGAATTAAGATTATTGCAGTATTTATTATATGTCTACTGAGAATAAAAAACACGTTGATAGCATATTTCTTTGATAAAGTGGAAACTATTCAACTGGCACAGCTATAGCACCCAATCGTTTTATTTTTTCCTCCTCTTAATTACCGCCATTTTGACACAAAGAGCCTTTGTTGTGCACGAATAATAATAATATAATGAAATATACGTCATTGAACCAAGTCCTTTTGATTAGTGTATGTCCGAGCTATAATTAAGCAGTGGTATATTTTTGTGCTCGCGGACAATAAGACGGAAGAGACTTCATTATAACTGGGACTATTGATATAATAGACTATAGTTCCACGGAGGATATTATTATGAATAATGAGACTGGCTACTGGATATGAAGCACCCTCTGTCAATCATACCTCAATGGAGCACCTATAAAATATAACCCATTGTTAAGTCACGTGTTATTTGACTACCAAAGGTTAAGTGTACGCTGTTCATACATTAAAACAAACAAACAAACAAACAATAAGGTTTATTATTTGTAAACTATTATATGAAGTACCTACATAATTTTAATCTTTTTTATTTATTGCTCGAATTACATCGTTCGAATTACGAATGAATTATTTGATACAAATGATTTCGATGCGACGATGTATTCCTCAGGACGGATGACAGATGACTTTATTCATTCATACCATCAGGGCGAATCCAACAATGTATTGGGAACATTTATTTATTGTTGTGCAAAATGAATTGATAATTCCCAGGTGAGTTAGTTACTATTACGGTGAAAGGACACTGAAAGTAAGGATACCGAAAATATTTAACACCCTTCCAAGTGGTATGGATAAACTTCATAAAATATCCTCAGTTATAACTAGTTATATTTAAAAAATTTACTGTAGAAAGTAATTAAAAACATTTGACCCATTCTTAATTATTAGTAATTAAATAAAAAACATGTATCCCATGTTATAATTTTAATACCGTAAGGAATGTAATATGTACTTGACCTTTTTGTATGGGAAACTCACTGATAGCCAATGAGATCCCAATTATTATGATGTAAAACATATTATATGAAACATAAATTTAAAAAAGATATATAAAATGAATACATATATAAAATGAATACATCTACATGTATTTTAAACAAAAAATATAAAAACAAAACTTTTTTAAACAAATAATTATAGTAAGAGTATGCCATTAAATTATATAAACATCATGTAAAACTATGGAGAATATTAATATTTTTTAATTATGTATTCAGCACCTAGCCTATACATACGAAAGTTACCAACGACAGGTGCGGGTGTGCATTATCGTATAAAGGAAACACGATACATGCATGTATACCCACACACCAGTTTCGCCTCACCTTACTACATTCAGCATGTATAGTGAATCTCATTGTGAACTTTTATCATTAACCTAGTCTACGCTGTACTAACTTCAAGAATAATCACCAAGTAATTTAAAACATATAATAGGGAGTCAAGGAGGCGCCTTTTGGTGCCCACGATACAGACATAACCCTAAATAGTAATCAGAAATAAAGAAACTAAGTATTTGTCTTGTTTTGATTAACAAAAGATGAAATAAATAAATAAAATGATACGTGTTAAGGAATATGTAATAATCGGGCGGTCGCTACAGCCATTTCATTAAAGAATAATAAAATGAAATAATAAAATGTGAGTTATTTGTTATACAAAGGAGACAATATAATTGGCTCTTAGTGCCTCATCCCGTCCCACGTCCCACTTACATACATAACCGAGAACGGGAGAATTACACAAAGTTTTAGCAGACAATAATGTACTTGGCTGGAGAATCACAATATAATAAACCATTGGGTAAAAACACCACGTTTTAACGCAACATCGAAATATTTAATATTTATTTAATTTTATATTAATTCTCTTTTTTTCCAAACTATATTTTTTTTTTTTTTAAAAAATGAATATTTCCTTGTTAAACAAGTACATATACATCTTCCTACGTTCCCTAAAATAAGCAAATAAATGCTTGTGCTATAGGTGAACGAAATAATATAAGATTGCTGTATGATTTCTTAGGGTTTGAGTAGGAACTTTTACTATGTTATAAGTTATATATAAATATTTATAGATATGGATTGTAGAATCCCCTCTAAAACCTTTTAACCTTATTATATATTGTATCTATTGCATTATATTTCATCTTTTTTCTTTATCAAATAAATCAAAATAAAAAATACATAATATATTGCGTTAATAGATTTTTTTACTCTCCACTACCAACTATGGAATAGTGGAGAGTCATGATTTCACAATTTTTAAGCATATTTTTTTACATCAATTTCTCAATGGGTATCATGTAGAGAGTGTATACTTTGAGTTTCATCGTGATGTTTTTGTGTGTATGCCGTATGCCGTACACAAATTTGAAAATTTGTGTCCTCTGTACAGCCCAAACCAAATGACTGATGAACTTCATATTGATACCATATGTGTGAAGTACATAAACTTAGAGCTGATTAGTTTTCCATAGACAGCAGTTAATTATTTCTCTATGATTTCATCTGTTAAAACTTTAAAAATGCTCTCACGACCTGGAAATTTGAGATATTTTCATTTTATTTGAATTATTTATGCAATAAAAAGAATTTTCACAAAACTGCATTCAGAGTTTGCCAACCTTAAATATCCTTTCAATAATTATGTTTCTATTAATCGATATTTTGTATGAAAAATATATAGGAGAATTTTTATGTTTAGCAATGTTTAGTTACATATTTGATTTCATATTGATATTAGAGTGTAATATTAGCAGGGAAGCTTCATTGTATAGTGGAGAGTTTAGTGTTGGCCACAACCCACTCGTTTTATTCTGGCGCAGCTCAGGGCTGACATCTTTGCGAGAACATTCTCATCTCATTTATAAGGACTGATGCTTTCATTGTTCATAAAAAACAATTTCTCAATAGATGGCGTTACAAAATGGTTTCTTCGTCACTTCATGGATGGCGCTGGTGTTTTCAGCTTTTCTCATTATTAAAATATATCTACAGAACATTCAAAATTGAATTGATAATGGAACTCAAAAAGAAGGCTTAATTGGTGAACGTTGCGCGAGCGCATAACGTGGTCACATAAACCGGCTGATGACAGGTCGTAAGCCCTGTAGGTGCCTTGAGTTCCTGGTTTTCCTTAAATATTCCAACTTCGTCGCTATTAAGATGTTAAAAATTGTCAAAAAAGATATCAAAGATTTTGGGTGTATATCTAAAGAGGCTATAGTAGGCTATATAGTTTATTTTGAAAATAATATCCCTAATACCCTCAAAAGATACGTCATTGAAATAAATAAAAAAATATTACATTGTTTTTTGAAATTTCAATTTGTTTGATAGTTTTCTTGTAAAAATAGTTTTAGTAAAACCCTTTTTTTATTTTTTTAATGTAAGTATGTACCTAACTAAAAACTACAAGGTGTATGAAGTATATTTTTACTTCAATCGAAAGAGAATATGAAAAACTACCGGCTGAGTCTTTAAATACTATAATATTAGATTACTAATCTTGCTACATAAAAAAACTCTAAATTTAACCTTTTCTTCACATATTAGGTGATATACAATATTGCTTCGTGTTTCATACATTAGATGGTAATTTAGCGTTCATTTTTGTGTACAGCCATATAGCAATTGTATACAAGGGTCTTAAGAGGCTATAGTAGGCTATTTAATATGTAGTTTATTTCGAAAATACTTTCCTAGTACCCTCAAAACAGTTTATTTTTACATCTTTATTCTCTTGCACGCGTTTATTGAAATTTGTATTTGTTTAATATTTTTCTTGTAATATTATTATTATTAAGTTTAATGTTGTTTCGTTTACAGAGTGGAAGTTCATAATGAAGTCATTACGAATATAAACCATAGTTTTAATCCACAAATTGAGCTAAAATTAGCCTGAGCGCTTTCGATGGTTGTCGCCTCCGAGGATGATGGTGTAACCATCGAAAGCGCTCAGGCTAATTTTAACTCAATTTGTGGATTAAAACTATGGTTTATATTCGTAATAATATTATTATTAGTAACACCCGTTTTTATTTTTTTTTTCTATCAATTAGATTTTTACTTCAATCTAAAGAGAATATGAAGCTGAGCCGACTGAGCTTCTAATTAATCTTTTAATATTATAATTACTATTCTTGCTATTTTAAAAAATCCTATAAATTTTACCTTTTCTTCACGAAAAAATATTGTAGGTATAAATAAGTATCACAGATTTGGTGATATACAATATTTTTTCGTGTTTCATACATTAGTAGGTAATTTAGGGTGCATATTTGTGTAGGTACATCCATATGCCCAAGGCATACAAGGGCCAATCTAGCCAACGTAAAAAAAGTTCTTTTTCAATATTCATCATACGTCAAATTGTAGCTAGCTATCAAGGTATAGATATGTCAAATGAAAAAAAAGGTAAATTGTTGATACCTAAATATTAATGAAACTATTTTTATCGACTATTTTTTCCAGAATCATTTCCTTAATATTGTCTGATTTATCATCTAATTAAAACGACAAAATTAAGTTATATAAGATCACGATATACCTATTCTATCAAGCATTGTTATATCGTGTTTTTTGTGTTGAATTAATCTCAAAAATCTGTTAATTTATAGATAAAATATTTTTGAAAATAAAAACCATTGCAGTGTAACCTCTATCTATTGTTCCCTGAATAATCGTTTTGATGTAGGTAGGTCCCAATTAATTCTTACAAAAAATGACCGTATTTCTCCGTTCATCACTTTCTCGTATTAATCGTTTAAATTAGTAGCAAAATCCAATAACATCGAGATGGTACTTGTAATCACTATATGACAGATATCCACGATGTAAATCGAATCAATCATTTTTAGTTGATGACTTTATTCATGTATTCTTTTTCAATGTCATTAGTGTTCATAGATGAGCGTATTGATTTATTTTTATCAATTTCTGAATAATTACCACACTTTAAGTATCATTTTAAAAATGATATTTATGCGAGGTAGCAATGAGGGTCAAATATGGGCTTACTTCCCTACCTACTGTATTGTTCAAAAATATTCTTTATAATAGCAAATGATAAAAAGAAAAGGCCCTTACTAAAAGGAGTCATCTCATATGATTAGAGGACGTTCATCTTGAACCTTTCGCATATACAGAGGGTTCTGAGAGATGAATATCAAGTATATTTTAAGGGATAATTTGTTTACATTCAGAAGGTACTCACTTTAATTTATTTTCGTCAGACATAAATGAATTAATCAATAAATTGTTAAGTTCAGTAATCACATAAGATTAAATGAATAAAAAATATATTTATAGAGGTGATTGCTGTATCATCAGAACCAGGTGATTCCCGACATTTTTTAACATCAGGATTTGGGTCCATTATACTTTTCCTAAAAAGCGCACTACGTAACTTTGGAGAGGGTTTTGAAAATGAATTCGGATCTATATGAAGATATACTTTAAAACAGGGGTGGGCAGACTTACACTATCGGCGGTCTAAAACATAAAAATTGGACGACAAGCGATCGACTCACAAGCAGAAAAATAATTGGTACTTACCTACATACTACTTAGAGGTCGATGAATGGCACTGCGTGTTTTTCGCTAATATCTCGTAGGAAGGCACATATTTACTAAGTGCCAAACGTAAACACGAAGACAGATGTTCGTAAGTAAGCCGATTGCGGTATTTTGACTTAATTATTTTCATTTGAGAAAATGCAGATTCACACAAATATGTTGACCCAAACAAAACAGTTAATTGTTGGGCAATTTGCTTTAAATTTGGGTATTTTTCTTGAGTTAAAAGAGACCAAAATGTGGTATCTGTTGCTCTGGCTTTGAGGTGTATGTCTGAAATAATCTGCATTATCTCGTTTTCAAGAGAAGGTAAGTCCATAATCAAAAGTATTCGATATTTCAGAAGCAATTATTTCAACATCCTTACAAAAAAATTGTAAGTATGCGCGCGATCGACCCTAAAACCGCTCGCGATCGACCGGTCTATCGCGATCGACTGTTTGCCCATCCCTGCTTTAAAAGCTCTCTTCCTCGAGCAGAATTGTCTAAATTATAATAATAATATACACTTACTTGCACCCTGTGCAAGTGGCGAGTTTATTGCCATATGGAAATTTCTTCCAACTAACCAGTGTTTCCAGCCCAGAGAAGCAAGAATTGCTTGAGAAATACCAAAAAATTGAACTATGTTTTCTGAGTAGATTTTAGTAAAATATTAATATTTCATACACAGTGGGTACCTACCTGTTTGTTACCCAAGAGCGTTACAAATAAAAATAGTTTGTAAGAAGTCAGCAAAACAGTTGTCCTGATAAAAGGAGAAAAAATATATAAAACAACAACCATGAATACCTTCAACATTAACAATATATACACTTAATTATTTGTTTATAGATCTTAATAGTTGTATAGAGGTGAAAGTTCTGAAAGTTCCTAAGAGTACAAGAAATTTTTATGACTTTTTAAAATACTTACTAGTGATTGTTCACATGTCAAAATTCACTAAATTATTAAGTTTAAAAGTAATTAGACCTGATGTATGATAAAAAATATCATGATATCATCAAGGGGTACAAAGTGTTCACATATTACAAAGTGTAATCGTTTAGGCATCAATGATATTATTTCACAGTAGATTAGGTTTTTTTCTCTAACACATTTTGTATTTGAATTTAATACAACTGCGTTTACCATTCGGTAGGTACGTGTGGGGCATTGGCAGTATGAATGTAAACAATCTTATGGTTTCAAATGATTAGATGGGTCGATGGCAGAGCAGTTAGCACGTTGGGTTAGTAATGCAGTGGTCGCGAGTTCGAATCCTACCTCGACCGATTTCGTTCACCTATAGCACAAGCATTTATGATTATTTTAGGGAACGTAGGAAGATGTATATGACATATTCATATTTTATATAAAAAAAATAAAAAAAAAAATATGTAAAATTTTGCTTTTTTGCGCTCTTTCTTCATATAAATTTTAACTATGTTAAATCTCAAAATCTCAAATAGATTCTTATCTTTTCGTCGCCCTTTTCCCATATTTGTTTTAGGGTCTACTATTCTTATTTTTGTCCTCCATGCCTCTCTATCTGGCATCATCGTTTCTCAACTCCATACAATTCCTCCATGTGAGTCTGGGTCGACCTCTACCTCTTCTGCCTTCCTGTATTCCTAGTCTATGCACGGCATTAATATTGACTGTATATAAATATCGACTCAATTTTTGTTTAGTAAAGTACTTATTTAATAATAAATAAATTTGGAATGGTAAAATAAAACCAAAGTTTTCAGTTCTACTAATTTAATGACACTGACTAGTTTCGGTCGTCCAGTGACCATTTTCAAAGTGTCCATTTTCACTGGATGACCGAAACTAGTCAGTGTCATTAAATTAGTAGAACTGAAAACTTTGGTTTTATTTTACCATTCCAAATTTATTTATTATTTGAAATGGAGTTCTACCAAGAATTGTCCGTAGAAAAGTTAAAAAAAGGTACTTATTTAATATATTTTTTAAAGAATAATTATGATTCACCCTGATGGATCATCCTCTATGATACCTAATAATATAATGAGGTATATAGTCTGTGGGAAGGTAGGTTTATACTGAAGGTTATTATCGCAACCACGCTACGCAATAATATTAAGCATTGCATACAAAAGGAAGTAGAAATAATAATAATACTTAGTCCGCGACTTAATATATAACAAAATGAACTAATGGATATTTCTGCTTTCTTTTATGTTTTCACATTATTGCTCTAATATCAACTGGTCTGAATGCGGCATTCCCCGCTCTAGCTCGCTTCTAGCTGCCGGGGAGTGGGGTCGCATCAAGATGTGCATCCGCCATTTTGGGGAGCATTTTATTTTGTTATTGCGAGGACAGCACACAGTACATACATACAAAACAGTGATAAAAAACGACAATATAGAATACAGAAATGACATGCACCTATTTATACGTGATATACCTACCGAATATCAAAACAATATACCTAAATAATATGGTTGTGTGATTAGAGTGGGTATGCGTATGTGTGAGAGAGAAACAATGCGTACAATGCGAAGACTATCCTCGAATATACGAAGTATATCCTCGATGATTCTCGACGATTAACGAAGATCAACGAAACACAGCTCACTGCTGTTGAAGCAAGCCGATCTACAGATCTCCATTCATGCGTTGATCGTTTAACAGACTAGAGTCACGTTAAATCTTAATATATTAGTTCCGACCCACGACATCACAAATTAATTAACTTATTAATTTAATTTTATCTATTTTATTCGAATATACTAGTGTTGTTCATGTAAGTAGTTTTATTTGAAACCTTTCATCACTGTAAACAATATACATATTATCAAATATTTAATGAACTGACATAAGTAATATCATATTGGGAGGTAGATATTTTAAATTAAATATAATCCTTTCGAACACGCTAATATGTAATATTAATATAATCCTTTTCATATAATTAACAAATAAACATGTACCACCAAATTGGTGACACCCGACGTTTACCCCCAAAGATACCTATATAAATAATTATGGCAAAAATATTAGATATTAGTTATTTTTTTAGTCTTTCTTGAGTCAAAAATATGTCTTGATTTATATTTTTTTCGAAACTGTTTAACAAGTTTATCATAATGTTTCTCAGAGCGTTTTTAGAAGAAATTTTACTCTCCACTTCTATGGAATAGTGGAGAGTCATGATTTCGCAATTAATCAGCATATTTTTTAGATCAATTTCTCAATGGGTATCATTTAGAGAGTGCATACTTTGAGTTTCGTCGTGATGTTTTTGTAAATATACCGTAATCCGTATGCCGTACACAAATATGAAAGTTATTTCAAATAATTGGTACACAAAAATAGTTTTTTTTTTATTATTTTTATTTCATATTACTTTAAGCACAACTAACGGGTATTTTGTCAAATATTAATTTAAAACGCACCCAATAACAAGTTGCCACATTCTGATGACGACCAAATAAGTGCAAACGCAATGAACGATGAATAATATCTTCAAGGAAAGGCCTACTGGGCGAAACTTTCGTCTATTTTTTAACAAATCACAAGTAAAACAGTATGCTTATGTTTATAATTTTGTAATTTAAAGTATTTTTCTACAAAATCAACAATGTCTGTGTAGAAAAAAAAATAAAAATAGGTAGGTACTAAGAGAAAAATAAAAAAAATACTGATTTAAAAAATGCAAATACCGATTTATAAGTGCAAAATTAATTCATATATTTTTGCATGTAGGTACCTACCAACATTATAAAGTGAAATTAGGAGAGCCATGAAAAAAAGACTTAAAATTTCACATAAATAGCTATTTTAGTTCGTACCTACACTAAAAAAACATTATGATAACCGAACTGGCTATCTGCGTTTTAGCCAAACCTTTCTTATCAGTAGTAAAAGTGTATTTATTTATGACTGTACTGTTTGGCTGTGTGCACAAAACATTTAGTTGCACTTAACCAAATGTTTTGTGGTCACTAAAATTCGGTTAATTTTAACATGAAATTTTTTTGCTACTAACAAACATTTTTTTTCAGTGTAACTCGGCTGGTTTCATATTTGACTCCTGAGCGAAAAGTCCCGGGATCGATTCCCGGTGTATTTTCAGTCTTGGTCTGCGAGACGATAAATAATCCAAGTCTCCATAATGTGGCAACTTGTTATTGGGTGCGTGTTAAATTAATATTTGTCATACATAGTACCTACCTGTTAGTTATCAGAGAAGCATTATAAAATAAAATAAATATGTACATTCGCCATTTTATGATAGCCCTCTTTGACCATTACCAGTGTCCACACCAACAATGAATACGCGAAGGGCCTCAGACAAGAGACAATAGGGTGGTCATCTTGGTCTTATAGTATGGTGAAATTTAATTATCACCGTCATATATTATTTCCTACCTCCCTCCTTGGTAAACCTCCTCAATCACTATGCGGGTTCCTTCTTCTTCCTCATTGTCTCCTCATTATTGCCAAGTCTACCATATTTTCCCCCATTATCCGTATTGCATTAAGGATTATGTGGTCATACCTAATATTATATTAACATCAGTCATACATATGCGACACTAAATATATTCTATAATTTTCCGAAAGCACAAAATAACCAAGATTAGTCTCATTATAGTTATACCTAGATAAATAATTTGGTTGTTCCCAACACTAAACTCTCCACACCATAGGTCGTAGGTACCTATAGGTACACTCTTTTTACTTCTTGGAAGTTAGGCGATCCCTGAATGCATTTCTGTGTTGTTTAAAAAATGGGATGGGATAAAAAGGCTATTTTTCGGAACGTGAGAGCATTTTTATATTTTGACAGATATCACAGAGAAAATATAGACGAATGGCTTCAAAAAATATCAGCTATCTGATTATAATATATAGAAATTTCTAAAATTGGATTGATAAGGATCTCAATAAGAAGGCATAGTTGATCAATGTTGCGCAAGCGCGTAAAGTGATCACGCAAACCATCCAATGAAAGGTCGTAAGCCCTGTAGGTGCCTTGAGTTCCTGGTTCTCCTATAATATTCCAACTTTGTCTCTATTGAAATCTTTAAAAATTGTCTAAATAATATAAATAAAAAAATATAATTCATTGATTATTACTTTACCAATGTACCAATATAAGTAATTAAATTACTGCATCTGATCAAATTAACAGACCACTCATAATACGACATGGAGAGAGTCTTAAATGTAATTCCAATCGACCGAAAAAGTCATCACATCCCCCAATGAGAAATTATCACCAACTACCCCTAAGTTAGATACAACTATGATAAGGGAACTATCGCATATTGGTTATACGTATAAATATAGAAAAAAGCAATATATCTAGTCAGCAACACCACATTACTCTCTTGTCCAGCATCAATCAAAATGGAAGAGAAATATTTCGTTAGGGTAGGTCAAAATTCTAGGCGGATATTTAAAGAATACATACATACATTCCTAACCTCCTTTACATCCATACATCGTCTCATACACGCTCGTCGATTTTTCAAGCTTCTTCTTTCAAAATATCATTCATATGGTCATGTCATCCCTTTCTGGGGCGGCCCCTGCTATTCACTCCATCTCTTACACCCATGTATATTTGGTCAGTCGTTCATCATTCATTCTTTCAATATGTCCAAACCACCTCAAGGAATTTACTTTCATTTTCAATCTGTCATATATAGTTAAAGAAATTTCATGTAATCCAAAGTTCTTTATTTATTTAAATATACGTACATAGAGTATAAAAAAAATGATTAATATTTCCTTTCCTAATTTAGGCTAATTTATAGCTTGTGTTTAGGAAAGCAGTAGCTCTTTACATACATAATACAAGATTTAAAACAAATCACAAAAAAATATATAAAACCAAACAAATTGAAACCAAAATCTAAACAAAAAGAACCCAAAAACATTCCAAATAAAAATAGACATCATAATTATAAAAATGAACCACAAACACACAAATCATAAAGATTAAAAATATTCAGAGAATTTAATATAATGTAATTTGCAGTGTTTGGGAGTGTTTAAATTTTTTTTTTTGCTTTATTTGAAAATCTTCAAATATCGTTTCTATTCTGATATTATTTTTATTTATTTTAAAAATTTTGCACACATTACATCATAATAAGTGGACAATGGCGGGCATATTGCCATTAGGCGATATCCTCCAACCAACCATATCCATATGGTGAGGTAAATTGTGTTTAAAATATTCATTGGTAAGTTGTAAAATAATTTTATGTCTTCTTCGTTACTAGTGTAAACATACTGAGAGAAAAATTCGTTATTTAAGATTTTGGAGGGACAATATATATCATACAGGATGGAGCGTTCCTTAACCCCATATAGGTATTACCTTACACGAAAGACGTCAATAGGCAAATCAAATAAAATAAACGAAAGTATTTAATATTTTATTTTCATTTAGTAAAAATATGGAGTTATACCTATCAATAAATAATAAGGTCTGGCGTTCGGTTCTCTCTGCCTACCCCAAATAGGGAAACGGCGTGATGGTATGTATGTATGTATGTATGTATAAATAATAAGGGATTTGTATGTGTAATAAATTGTTAAATTCGTTTATCAATAACAAATTGATTCAATTAAAGTTTTTTCATTAGATCAGTGAAATTGCATTAACACATATGTATTTACTTACATAATACAAACTATAAAATATCACAATTCACATATGTATATATATTTTTTAAATAAGAATAAATTTGTCCTTTTATCAAGTACATATAAATCCTCATATATTCCCTAAATTAAGCAAAAATGCTTGTGCTATAGGTGACAGGATTTTTATAGGTAGGTAGGTATATTAATTATTTTTTGGAGATGAACTTTTTAAATACCTATTTTACTCTCTTATGTGAAAACTATATTGATTTAGTATCCATATAATTTAAATTATTATTTTTTTTCATTTCCAAGATTTAATTTTAGCATTATTAATTGTCTATAGAAAAACTTGACATTGATGTGTTAAAATGTACTGGGGGAATATGTACTGTGACATAAATAATACAAAATCAATAATATTACCCACAACTTCATAATAATGTAGGCATAGGTACTTATAATAAATGTAATGAACAAATTCACACCCTATTGTAAAATACAGACTACTATAATATGCACTTATCCCCACAAAAATCCCTAAAATCGCATAATACCGTAAAGATCATGTTCGACTATCAGCCACAAACGACTTCGTCAAAAGCGAGTCTTTATCAAACCGAGAAATAAATTTGAACCGCCAGATCGTCGGGACATTTCATTTCCGGGACTGTATTTTGCTCGTCGTCCGCCCCCACGCCGTCCACGGTCGATCCTCCTAACCCCTGTCCTCGTGGTCAGTACGAATCGCGGCTCCATTTGAAATGGTCGATTTTCCCGCTGAAATTCGCAAAAAGAACTGACCGTTTCCGCGGGAAAAGTCAAACTACGAATCGTGTTATTGTCGGCCGACGTCACACACCTGTCAAAGTGAACCCGCGGTAAATTTGACACTTGAAACGTCAAAGTCACGTGGTCGATTTTCATACGTCACATGGTGTCTAAAAATAACTATTTTCGCCATTTGTAATTTTGAATATACAACACTGTGCATTTTAATTTTGTTCAAATAACAATTTTAAGATATTAATTTTCAATATTTGTTCTAAATCGATTGTTAACAATATGTTTTTGCAAAAAAATTGTGATGAAATATAAACATTTTGTTGTGAATGTTTTGTCTATAAAAAAATTGTCGAATTCGTTTTTTCCTGTGAACATATTTAGGTACGTAAATAATATTTATTTTAATCGCCTCCTATTTCAGAATATTATAGGTACAAATGTTTTTAGTTGGAAATATTTTAATTTGTACATCTCTACTTGTTACGATTTAACAACATTAATGCATATGTTTATTAAATGAGCATATAATATAATCATATTGATTCCTAGTATAATATGTACCAGCTAACGCTATGCTGTCCGTGTTATTAAATATATAGGTAAATAAATGAATGTCATTTTAATAACAAATTGACGCACGAGTAAGTACCTACCTAATATATTTTTCACTGAGTACTAAACTATTTTTAAATAAAAATATCAATCTTATATTTCAAATTTTATTTTCAATATATTTTATACATTATGACACCTCTCGTTATTTTAAACGGCACATAATTGAATAAAAAATAATTTTGAAACTGTCCATTTTTTATGTAAAATATCACCTAAGCACGTACGATATAGGTGAGTACATAGTATGTGTATATAATATCTATGTATTCGGTGGCCACTGAGTGTTTCATAATAATATGTTAATGAAAGAAATAAAGAAAATGTATGATGTTCATAAAGGACAATAACTTAAAGAAGATGAACCAGTTGTCAGACGAGTGGTAGCAAACCTTTTTTAATTCATATTATTTATAAAAAAAATCTTCTTTCTTAATCTCTTTAACTATTACAACTTGCTTCTCTGAGCTGGAAAAAAAGCCCAGTTGGAAGGATTTGCCATTTGGCATTGAACTAGCCATATTTACAGAGTGGAAAGAAATTTTCATTATTATAATTATTTACCTATCTACTCATGCTCGTTTCATAAACATTTGTTTTTGTTAATAATCAATTGGTACTTTTGTATCATAAAAGCTCCGAATTACGAAATGAAAATCGAATATCGAACACATTAAAAATGTCAGAATATTTTTTACACAATATATTTGTTTTATATTGATCTAAATGAATTTCGTTTGTACATAATTCAATGTCTACATACATACCTACTATCTTTAACAAACATCAATAAAATCCACATTTGAATTCTTTTATATGCGAGAGTAATTTTTAGATTATACATATTTATTTATTTATTTATTTATATAATTTATGTACATGTGTACAAAGGCAGGTTTATTGCCATAAGGCAATTTCTTCCAACCAACCCGAGCAACGTGAAGTCTCTTAGTTAAATTGGTACAGTACTAATTAAGTGAGAAATGAATTGATAAAAAATAACATAAAAGAGTAAGAAATATAAAAAAAATTTACAAAGAGAAATTACATATATTAAAAATAACTGAATATCTTCTTGAAATAAGAAAGTAAATCATATTTGATATATTTATTTTAATAAGCTCATACATTCCTTGAAACCCAAATGCATATGATAAATATTTTATAGGAGAATGTTAAAAAATATGAGATTCATAAAATTTTTCGATTCTTCTGCTAAGTTAAGTAGGCAGAGAGAACCGAACGATAGACTTCTGTCTCATGACATACATTTCTCGGTTCATTCACGTCCATGAATCGTGTCATACAATTTAAATTGTAAAATTATCTTTTTTAACAAAGTTCTAACATCTCAATGGAGACGAAGTCAGAATATAATAGGAAAACCTGGAACTCTAAGCACCTACAGGGCTCATGACTTGTCGTCGGTTGGTTTACGTGATCACTTTATGCGTTTGCGCAATGTACACCAATTGTGCCTTCTGATTGAGTTCCCTTACCAATGCAATGTTGAAAATTTAATAATGAGAAACTGATCGTTTGAAAATAAGCTGAATAACACCATATATAAAGTGAAGAAGAAACCATTTTGTAACGCCGTCTATTGAAAATTTGGTTTTTGTAAACAACGAAAGCAACAGTCTTTATACATGAGGTGACAATGCTCTCACACAGATGTCACCCCTGAACTGCGCCTGAATTATGATTCCATTTTCAGCTTGTTTACTTTCTTGTACCAATGTATTATGTAAGTAAATCAATGTATTATGTAAGTATTATGTTGTAACATGATAAAATATTTTAAATATTTTTTTTTATTTCATAAAAAAGGGAACCAACATCGACAGACATCCAGCTTACAATTTTCTTAAAAAGAAAATAATATTGGTTATAATTATTATGATTGCTGGACGTCCAATTATGGGTGCACACAAAATTACATGAGCTCATATTCAATCACACACGTAAGTTACACAAGTATGGATTACATAAATAAGAAAAAAATCGGTTACAAAAGTTAAGTAAAAAAAAGAAGAAAAAAAAATAGTTACATAAGATAAGCAAAAATCAAGTTATAGAAATTACATAATTCGAAGTAAAAAAATATGTACCTACCTACAAAAGATTATAATATAATTTAGACCCCCAACACGGGTTGGTACCTACTCGCCTACCTAACGGGAGACACTATAATGTTTATGTGTTATGTAACTTTATTGTTAATAAATGAATGAATAAATAAATAAATTAAATAATTAAATCGAATTTATAATAAAGCGACTACCATATTATACCGATTTTATAAAATAGTCGCTCGCTCATTAATGGTTGCCGACCCTGTTTCGAAACACTAGGCGAGAATCATTGCACGGACTAGTAGTGTATAAAATAATATATGTGGGTTTGATTTATTTATATTTTTGCCACATTCTTTTGTTAATCATAGTATTAAACTCATTTTAATGTTTTGACATTTAGAACCCAAGAAATGATATTTTTATTACATTCAGCTGGCGCCCTCATGTTGTTTCTCTTTTCTTTGTATATTATTTGGTATAACATGTCAAAACAGTCCTTCTCTAACTTTTTACTTTCGCGCCCTTCTCAATTCACACTATCCCAAGGGATATAGTAGGAAGCTATGAATTTGCTATTTTTTAAGTTATTTTTTTATTACAGATTATTATCAAGTAGTATCATGCTGAGATTGTAATCTGAAAGTCCCATCACAAATTTATATGTGTCTATGCTATGTTCTATGTGCTGTGTCCGGCGTGTTTATTCTACTTTATCGATTTTTGACAAAAGTAGGTACCTACTGATTCGATCCTTTTCAATTTTTTTCAAATTTGTATATCTACTACTCGCTTAGACTCCATTAAATTTTGAAGCATATCTGGTCAATGATTCTCATTTTTTTTAACTGTCAAATATTTCAAAGTCACATCAAGCTCAGGAAACTAAAAATTTGATATTTTTATTTTCAAATTGCACACCACTTTCATAAAATGGCATTGGAGAATTATCAAGTTTTCATAATTAAATATTTAAATCAAAAATTATTTAACAAACTCATTTCATGAAAATTCTGAAAATTTTTCCTTACAAAATTTATTTAGGTACTTTATGAGTGACTTGATAATGAGAAATATAGTGTTGGCCACAACCCACTCGTTTTTTTTTTATTCCATTGTGAAAATACATTTGGATTTTATATAAATAACTATTGGATTTTAAAAAACATCTTTTTACAGTGATTTTTAGTCTTTACAATGATTTTTATTTAGAATATAAAATAAGATTTTATATAAGATTTTAAATAAGATTTTATATTTATTTATAGATCAATCGTTTCATCTTGCGTTATCTTTTTCAACTAATGATATTTTTTTTTACTTTTATGGTCGTCTTATAAGAGAAATAATTATTTTTTTTAATATCAAATATGTTTGATATTACAAATATGCAATTAAAATGCTTTATATTAATAAACAATAAAAAAACAAATATCGATTCCAATAGTGTCATTTCGATGGCTATGATTATAGTTTTGTATTTTCAATTTGTTTTATTTTGTAGTTCTAATGAGAGTTTTTCTTTGATAAGTCTGTATCGATCATTCAACGACTTCAATGATGGTGGTCTTTGATTGACTGATACCGGTCAATATAGCAGATCTAGTAGCACCTCTCGAGGTTACGTGACATAGTTTGAGAAACGTTTTACTGTCCTACTCTAAAAGCTTCAATTTTTTTGTTTGTTTTATTTATTAAGTAATTTATTTGATCTCGAAATGTTCACTTTTGCGTACTATAGGTATAATAGATACTTTACATAATAATACATAGCCGCGTATATTGTCACTTTCCAAATATATAGGTAGATATATGATGGCTTAAATGGGTACCTACCACAGAGAATAGGTTTTATGACTTCAATAGATATCATAAGGTCATCATTTCTTTTTATTAGGTACTTTTTATTTACGTATATACAAATTGTGATAAAATAGAAAATAGTCACTGAATGAAAATGATAAAATATTATCTATACTAACCACACTATATAAAGGAGTAGGCAGTGAGAACATGGCGACAAATCAATCTTTCCTATTTTTTTAACTCATTAATATCCATCGTTAAATACACATATAAAAAAGTTTATTGTTACCTTTATTCAATGAAATGAATGAATTTCCATATTTATCAGTAGCGAAATTAATGTAGAGCCCAAAAAGCCTGGCATTCCTGTGACTATATAGTAAAGAAATACAAAAAAAAATAACAGGTTAAAATTAAAAATACATACTTCCATATTTTACTTCATTATCCCCATAATGGTCACCGATCTATTATCCTATTAGGCATAAAAAAATCCTCTAATATCTGTTCACCATATAATACCGTTCAACTTTTTTTCCTTGCAATGTTTTCATAAATGGCCGCCTGCATTAAAAGTACAGTGACCAAAGCTCAAATAAAACCTATCCATACTAAATACCTATCACCGTATTGTGGCGACTGTATTAGCACAATTATCACAATTTATAAGTATATTGAATATCTATCTACTAAATTTCCTTTTTCAGCATTAATTTTAATATAATTTAAGACATCTTTGTACTTGGCTTTGATATGTGTAATGTTAAATAAATAAAAAAATACACCTTACAAATCAAATTTCCCAATTTTTACTGTCCAGGGTTGCGTAGCCTGAAGGTCTTAGGATCGCCCCTGATATTTATGTATTTATTTTTTTCTTTATGTAATTGATTTTTTTTATTTTGTAATTATTATTGTAGGCATAGTGTACTGTACCTAAGTCTTGTTTTTTATTATCAGCTTTTTGTATTGTATCTAGTGATATTTCACTGTATCACAGACATCAATAAAAATGTATGCATTGTCTGCACGGACATGGATCACACAAGAATATTTAATTGCAGATGGACACGTAAGAATGTTATTTAGTTGTAGGACAAACATCAGTGTGACGCATTTGATTAATACGAGAGAGCGCGACTCGTTTAGCAATATGTGTCCAGTAATTTCTCATTTGTGGTGGCGTCTGTGGTAATTTGGCGGCGACGTTGCTAATCCCCCGAGAGGGTGGTGGGGATAGAAGAATCCCCTCCCCAACCCCCCCCCCCCCCACCCGATGTTCGCTTGCCCCAAAACTACACGAAAACACACCCATTAATGTTGCTGTCCGAGGTGGTATTAAAAAGTGTGTTGATCTTGATTTATTTGCAATGACACTTTTTGTAAACTTAAACCAGTCGATGACAGGTCGTAAGCCCCGCAGTTGACACAAATTTGCGATCTGCGCACCCACGTGACTGGTTCAACTTATTTTACGATAGCTACATTTATTTATTTTTCATCTTTATACATATATTTGTTATATCGGCCTTCGTGGCTCAGTTGATTAGGTATCTAACTGCTGATCTAAAGATCCCAGATTCGATTCCCGGTGGAGACACAGTTTTTAATTGTGTATATCGAATGTGGCAACTTGTTATTGGATGCGTGTTAAATTACTATTTGACATGGTAGGTACCTGTATGGTTTCTGTTATGAAAAATAAAATAAAATAATCTATTTTAACCTACAAGATGTCGAGTGCCGCGGCATATTGGTAAAAGCCATTTAACTCCTGTGCCGACGTCGCATTTTCAATTTTCAGTGGAGAAAATTTTTATTTAAATTTATTTTTCACGCAAAAACCCTGGATAGTTGGAAGAAATTGCCAATTGTTGATTTACTTGTCACCCGCATATGTTGTATATTTTCACAAATAAGTATAACACGAGTGGGCTGTAGCCAACGATACTCCTCTCTACCAAGCCACGCCACAGTATTAAAAATTTGTTTGGGAATATATCCGCATTTTTATAACATGAGTTTGTTAAGAGGGCGACTGCTGCCAACGTACCTATTTTCTTTATTTGATATACCATCATTATTACTAAACGAATCATTTTGAAAAAAATAACCTAGTTAATTTGGTTATTAATAAAGAGAAATAAATTTTTAATTATGTTCTGTATATATTCTTGTAGGAAAATAATAAGCATACCTGAATTTTAGACATTTATCTTAAATTTCTAAAAAAATATAAGTTATAGAGCAATATATTTTTTTTATAAATTAAAGAAGAACAAAATACCTGGAAAAATATTATGTGATGTTGCATTAATGCATCAGGGTAAGTAAATAA
This sequence comes from Molanna angustata, assembly GCA_963576475.1. Lineage (NCBI taxonomy): Eukaryota > Metazoa > Arthropoda > Insecta > Trichoptera > Molannidae > Molanna > Molanna angustata. Next base: position 9,305,638 of record OY754972.1, read on the forward strand.
ACCAAAAAAACTTTTATTTCGCAATGGCGCTGAATGGAAAATAAATGTTTTTTTAGGTTTATTTACTTAACCTGAAGCATTTATGCAACGTCACATCATATTTTACTAGATATTTTTGACTACTTTAATTTAAAAAAAAAAGTCTACGCCTTATAGTTTATTAAAAATATAAGATAAACGTTAAAAATCGGGGTATGCCATTATTTTTCACAAGAATTTATATAGGACATTATCAAAAAGTAACGATATATTTTTATTTTTTAATACCCAAACTATCTAAATTATTTTTTTTCAAAACGATTTGATAAGAAATAATGATGGTAGGTATATCAAATTGGAAAATAGGTACGTTGGCAGCAGTCCCCCCCTTAAATTAATTTTGATTTGAATATTGTGTTATGAAAACTTGATAATTTTTCAAGGCCATTTTATGAAAGTGATGTGCCTTTTTAGCAATTTGTTTATAAAAATATCAAATTTTAAGTTTCCTGAGATTGGGGTCACTTTAAAATATTTGACAGTTAAAAAAATGAAGCGCACTGATCAGATCCTTCAAATCTAACGGAGTCTAAGCGAGTATAAGATATACAAATTTGCAAAATATGAAAATAATCGAAATTGTACTCAAGTCTATAATCGATAAAGTAGAATCAAGCACATAATATACAGCACACACAGGGATATATTGTGATAAAACCTTCAGAATATAATTAAGCATGATTCTAGTTGCAATGAAAAAATAGCCTTAAATTCATACCTTCCCACTTTATCGCCTTGGTTTAGTGAGGATTAAAAAAATTAATTATTAGAGTTCATCAATTTAAGTTGAGATTTAAAAAAAGGTTAGCAGATAATTTAAAAAAAAAGGTTACCAGATGATTTCAAAATAGGTTAGCAAATGATTACTTAAACTATATTTTATGTTATAATTAATTCATAATTAATTGTAAACAGGGATATTCAACATATAGGTACCTACAGTGGAGCAGCTTTACATTTTTCCAGAACTCGTTGTATTGTTTTCCTCACCACCGCGTAAAAAGTTTGTTAGATTTGTTTACCTCTCCAAGGTGCAGTGTTAATTTGAATGAGGATTTTCTGTGTCGTCGCTCTTCGTCCTCTTTAATCAGTATCTAGGTCTTCAAGGCGTTTGAGAAATTATCTGTTTGTTTCTAATAACTATCCCTCCGCACTTAGTCCACCAACATTACAATTTGATTTCTAGAAAGCCCTCGATGCTTTTAGAGATCGAAAATTAAATGTTTTGTTTTTCGAGAAATTTTCCTTGATTCTTCAATACTACATTTACAGGATGTCAGTAGTGTAATTGTTTTATAGAAGCCGAAAATCTTGGCTTGCCTATGAATATTATATTAAGAAATTCAAGACCCAATATTTTTTTGTCTGTTTTATTGAATTTTTAAGACCTAATAATACAAGATTAAAAATTAAACCGTATGTAGAAACGATAACAGGGCCACAAATGTTAAATATTATTTTGGCATGTGATTTTAAAATACTTTCATGGCCACTCAAATGAACGACGATACTAAAAATACATTAAAAATTCAACATTTCCCAATTTTCTTTCAGGGTTTGTATTGTTCAAAGTTTACCTAAACTTTACTATGTAAAAGTTACCACAAAGTCTATATGAAAAAAATGTATTTACTTATATCGTGTATACAAAGAAGAGTTAAAGGCGATTTGTTTGAACTAACCAATGCATCGTTTACTTTTTTTAAATCCTTTTAATTAACTTCAATTGTACGTGAATTTTGCAATCGATTTTTTTCTTACTTTCTGACCAGTAAGAGCTTTGATGACAATGCATTTTAAAACTTTCAGCTTGATATATTTAATAAAATCAAATAAACAATAATGCTATACTTATGGCATTAAACCAGGAGTATGAATTTTTTATGCATTTTTAATATGAAAAATTATGTTCTCAATTATTTTTTTATATAACTATACTTGTTTATTTTCTTCTTTGGGAAAGACAATAATGTCATGTAGGTACTACGAGTATGTCATAACGGTTTTCTGAAATATATAAAAATATGAAAATAATACATGTTATAAATATAATATAAATAAAACAAATAGGTACTTAATATCACGATACAGGAATTAGCTATATAAAACGATGAATAATAAGGCGAAATTCGCATGCATAATTACAATAGTGTTTTTTTTATGGTGAAATATATTTTATAAAAATAAAATAAACCTTATCACAGTTCTAAAAAACATAAATACACCTCGAAAATTTTGTGTATTTTATATATGACATCAAATAATCTACACTTAAAATAAATAAATAAAATGAGAAAATAATTAATGAATAGAGTACATACATACATACATACCATCACACCATGTCCCTCACGGGTTAGGCAGAGAGAACCGAACGCCACATATTTGTATTTTGACACACATTCATCGCCTCGTCAATATTCATACATGTTCGTCTGTTGTTCACGCTTCTAACATTTCCGTCTTTCAAAATACAATTCACATGGACGTGTCATCCCTTCCTTGGGCGGATACCTATATCAATTAAAATATACAAAGGACTAATTATTTGAGTTAACTATATATTTGTGTAAATATAATAATAAGATGAAGACAGCTTCCAAAGGACATTTCATGGTTATAATAATATTATATTTCTAACGTATGCTCTTGTCTCACTGTCAGGAAGATAGAGGACTAACTGTGTCACTTGTTCTGCAATAATATGAATTATGTAAATAACATGTATGTTATATACATAGGTTTATATATATTTAAGTAGATACATACATAATACAAAAGGACTCTGATACAAGATCGTCTTTTAATGTCATTTTAATGTCGGCATTAAGTACCACGTTATAGTCAAATATAATGTCACATATATCTGCGGGTTTTTGTGCTTTGTCGTAATATGTAAAAAAATACACAAGTATAAAATACATAATAAACATTATGTGTGACTTAATATATATTAAATATTTCACTGTGTTGTTGAACGAGTCATATAACACTTACATCTGAAAGAATCAGATCTTATATTTTCTTCTTTCTTGGTCTTTTGCCTAAAGATTGCGGCTCCATGTTAGACGATGGGCTTTAGTTATTGAAGATCAACTGAATATGAAGGTCACTTAGCGACCTCTGAGTGTTCTATTATACCTTCTACACTTCCCAATACGACGAGTTGTTCGGGATTATCAGAAGCCCCTTCTGGCAATGTGTTCAGAATATTGAAGAATATAATAGTGTAAATAAATTAACGACACTCGATCGCCTAAACAACAGTAAGACCCCGTTCCCACTTCTCGTGTGTTAGGTCCGACAAAATGTCGGGTGATCTAGTAGCAATACATTTTAAATGGAGCTTTTCACACTTGTCGTTATCGTGTAAGTGTGAACAGCTCCATTTAAAATGTATTGCCACTAGATCACACGACATTTTATCGGACATAACACACGACGAATACTTGTCGTTATCGTGTAAGTGTGAATAGCTCCATTTAAAATGTATTGCCACTAGATCACACGACATATTGTCGGACCTAACACACGACAAGTACTTGTCGTTATCGTGTAAGTGTGAATAGCTCCATTTAAAATGTATTGCCACTAGATCACACGACATATTTTCGGACCTAACACACGACGAGTACTTGTCGTTATCATGTAAGTGTGAACAGCTCCATTTAAAATGTGTTGCCACTAAATCACACGACATTTTGTAGGACCTAACACACGACAAGTGGGAACGTGGTCTAAATTTAGTAAAGATGTAAATGCCAAGAAAAAGTTAAAAAATCGTATAAGGTCTAATCGTCTATGGATGTTCACAACAAGAATAGTACGGAGAGTGGTTTCGTATGTGATCGAGCGAGACAAACATACTTCCATTCTCTCTATAGGATATATATGTATTTTAAAAATATGTATCGCTTTGTTCTCCAATAATATTACTGTCGTATACCTAAACAATAAAATCATCATCTTATACAACATTTTTTACCAGTTGCTTAGTTATCGGAAAAAAATATATACCTTTGTATAACCAGAAATATGAGCAATAATAATATTTATTTTCAAGTTTTCTTTGTGAATATTTTGCATTATTAATTTGCATATTTATTTAAAACTTAAAAAACGCGGCTACTTACTTAAATGTATATATTAAAATTCCCCCCTTTAAACGAGTACCTAATAACGTACCACTTAGCAATTTACAGGTAAGCAAACACCATCCTTGATGCAATGTGTTTTCCATCTTAGTTTAAAATCCAAGCTTTCCGCAGTAATCCAGTGATGGGGGGGGGGGTGTAAAGATCCACCCTTCCATCCTTCTGTTCTCCTGATTCTACCACCATCTTCCCATATACAAACACCACCAGCCTCCCTGGCATTTTCTTAATTTCTTAACTCCCCCAACCTCGCCGCTCGCCTGCAACATATCCTCTCAGCTATCTAACTGTTATTATACTACCCTGATACAAAAAATAATATTCTTTGTGTTTTTATTTCTTTTTCATTTTATAGCAAGATTTATTTAAAGAAAATATGATAAATTGAATTAAAAACGACCGCCGCGTCGTGGCATAGTCGTACGCATTTTAACTTCTATGCAACATCCTAGGTTCGATGTCAAACTGAGAAAAAAAAAATTCACACAAAATTTGCTTCTCTGGACTGAAAAAAATCAGTCAGCTGGAAGAAATTGCCATTGACTAAATTGACTTATTATTTTTAAAGAAGTTTACAACGAATTTGTCTCTAGCGCAAGTTTTTGAAATTTAACAAAATTAACAAATGTATCTTGTTAATCGAAAAAGTTAAAAAAATGCTTGTGATATAGTGTAGTGTATTGTGTATGTTATGAAACATTAAGATGGTTTCTATTACGAGGAAACCAGACGTAATTATCGGTGGGATGAAATTGTTTAATTTGCAACATGGGCGTTTGGCGGCGCCAGCATTCGCGATAATTTCTAATTTCCAATGCACTTTTCTCCACAAACCCAGCGTCGGTTTCCGCATATCCCCTCTCCCAATCCCCTCTGTCTTCTTATTCCCCCCCCCCTCTTACCGCATTTACTCCCTTCTTTCTTCTTCTTATCTTCCTCTCCGCTCCATGTTTCAGCATCCTCCCCTGGTCAGGCCAGGAGCGAAGACATCTCGCCTAATGGGGAATATATGCCCCCTTCTTACAAGTAGCGCATCACATATGTACGTTCCTATCTCTGAATAATAATGTATGGACCAAACCCACAAATTAAGAACTGGAGAAAAATAGACCACAAACACTGAAAAATAAGAATTCTTTTTTTAAAAACTTGTTATTAAAAAGTAATTCTAACTTGAATATCAATTTGTGCTCTGGGTTAGTGATCCAGTGATCGCGAGCTCGTATCCAGTCACGACTGATTTCGTTCGCCTATAGCACAAGCATTTATGCTTAGTAAATGGAATGTATATTTACTTGTTACAAGGATCATTAGTAAATATTACGTAGTAAAAGGAAGGAAGGAAAATGAGAGGGATCAGGTATTTTTGGAGAGATATCCCTGCTTTAGTCTTTTCTTGAAAATGGAAAGCGAGTTTGACAAAGTTATATCGGGACTCAAATTATTCCTAGCTGGACGTACTTAAAAGGAAGAGCTGAAAAATTCAATGTTGTGAATTGGGATAGCTAATGTAGTACGTTCAGCAGATTGAAGCGATAGGCCATCGTATAAAAATATGTAGCGAAAAAATCGAAACGGGGATCTGAAATAACATTAACAAGTAAGGCTACTCAAAAATCCAACAAGGCCCAATTCTTATGTGGAAACACCAAATTAAAATATATTAAACAATTATTGAAATGTAAAAGTAGGTACATAGTGTCATATAAAAAGTTGACTACCCGTTATCATTGTAGGTAGTTGAATATAACACAGACAATATGTATTATTACCCTTCGTACTAAGTTCATTCTACGTTTCATTGTCTTAGGTCAGTTGTATTGAGAGAGGCGTTCATAGGAAAGTATATTTTTCTCCTGAAGTTGGTAGTCCCTTAGTGCTGAGGGTTGGTATAAAGCGCTCATTAGAAAATCGATGCTTAAGTAACCATCACACATGGGGTCATCTTTATACATACATAGGTAAGGATTCAACATTGAGAAAAATAATTTTATACGCTTTCATAAGTGGATGATTGTATAACCAGTTAATAACTTTTTATCTTTGTATTAAGGGATGCACCACACCTCATTTCAATAATTATGATGAATAAAAAAAATTTGGTTGATAAAACGCAATAATGACTGACCTATTCTAACCCATAGTTTGAATCTTACGCGACGTTGTATAATTTCATAATCTCTTTAATATCATATTAGAAATGTTCTATTTTGTACCGTGATTTTCCCTTGTAGGTACTGTAATGACTATGTCACTCTTCTGTTTTGAGATGAGCTATGTAATGAAATGTCGCGTCCTGTGGGACAGGTTCGGTCAAACAGCGAAATCAGAACCCTTATGGTTACCCAAATCATGGATATAATTATGATATGGATTTATATAAGATCTTAATGATATTATAGAACTCCATATGATAATTATATCCATGATATGGGCAATCATAAGGGTTTTTGTTTCACCGTTTGACCGGAATTACTCCCCTGATTAGACTTTAACGATTTGTCCGGTTTTTTGTCTTTCGATAACTTATTTCCAAAGCTTGGTTTTCCGGGCTGTGAGCTTGCTCTTTCTTTTACCCCAGGTAGGTTGCTGACTTCACCTAAGAAGGGAGGTACTGGTGGGTCTGACGGGACGGGTGGTACTGAAGGGTCTGAAGGGACGGGAGGCATTGAAGGGACGGGAGGCACTGAAGGGACGGGAGGCACTGAAGGGACGGGAGGCACTGAAGGGACGGGAGGCACTGAAGGGACGGGAGGCACTGAAGGGACGGGAGGCACTGAAGGGACGGGAGGCACTGAAGGGACGGGAGGCACTGAAGGGACGGGAGGCACTGAAGGGACGGGAGGCACTGAAGGGACGGGAGGCACTGAAGGGACGGGAGGCACTGAAGGGACGGGAGGCACTGAAGGGACGGGAGGCACTGAAGGGACGGGAGGCACTGAAGGGACGGGAGGCACTGAAGGGACGGGAGGCACTGAAGGGACGGGAGGCACTGAAGGGACGGGAGGCACTGAAGGGACGGGAGGCACTGAAGGGACGGGAGGCACTGAAGGGACGGGAGGCACTGAAGGGTCTGAAGCGACGGGTGGTTATGGACCATTTTTAACTATACAGGCAATACGAAATTTGCCGGGGGTTCAACTAGTCTATATATAAAAATGGATTTACGAACATTTGTATGTGTCCGATGAACTCCCAAACTAACCATCCGATTGCGATGAAACTTTGAAAATTTGTTCAGCTCATTCTGGAGAAGGTTTATGCATTATAATTTATTTATTTATTTATTCGATATCTCACAAAAAATGGTATTAATTGATATTTAGTGGGTTTGTTCAGCAAAAATCCTATATACCCATACATAAAATGGTATATTATATAAAACTGAAATTATGCTAAAGATTCAAGTACCTATATGTATTTGTTTCAATAATTAAATAAAATTTAAATGAATGAATGAATGTATAAGGACGGAAGGGACTGTAGGGATTGAAGGGAAAAAATACGGAATTATAATTAGCGAATCTAGATAAGAATGTTGACAGTGATAAAAAGGAAACATACCGAACAACCATTTTTTATATATTTGGAGGTAAATAATTAAACAGGCAGGACAACGTCTGCCAGGTTTTACTAGTTAATATACAAAACAAATTATATAACATATATAAACTGACTAATAACACCCTACAATAGCCTCTTCTGGAACTTTTATTTTACACATGTTGAGTATCTTTATTAAGCTGTGTAAAATAACATGTATTATCGTGTGTATTTTTTTTTCCACCTTCCACTACCGCAATGAAATAGGAGAAAGTTAAATGTTACATTTTTTTCCTTCTTCTTCTTCTTTTAGGTCACAATCATAGGATTGGTCTGCACCAAACACTCGATCTTTCCACTTATCTCTATCGTCCGCCAGTCTCTTCATCTCTTTGTAACTGCTACAGCGCATGTCACCGATAATCTGGTCTATGTAGTTGTATCTGGGGCGGCCTCTACAGTTACCCCCATCAGTCATTCCTTCGACGATGGTAAAAAGCAGGCCTGGGTGCCGGATGTTGTGGCCTATCCAAGTTGTTCTCTGTTGGGCAATTCTTTTCATAAGTTGCCTTGTTTCTCCAACCCTGTTTAGTTCCTCGTCGTTGCTGATGTGTTCTGACCGGTGAACTTTAGCCATGCGCCTGTAGCACCATATCTCAAACGCAGACAGACGTCCCGTTTCGCATTGGCTGATGGTCCATGTTTCACAGCCATATAGAAGTACACTCCAGACAAGAGTCTTGATCAAATTTTTTCCTGAAAAATAAATAAACAAAAATATTATAATTTCTATTGGGCGGTTGTTTAGAATATTATAATGCTTAAATAAAGTTAAATAATATGTCGCGTTATGTGACTTATAATGTATACGATTTTACCCAATTCGCATAAAGAAGAGAAAATCTCTTTAATCTTAAGAATTTCCTTTTAAATTTTGATTAAATAAAATTATCCCGACTCCTCCCACGGGGCTTCCCTGTTTCGCAATAAAGCTTCTACGTTCATTAATTAAACTCGGATACGTCCCTCCCGCTCGCTCTCACGTGCGAATCCGCTAAATGAGTAACGCCGTCTCCCTCTACGGAGCTTTGCGCAAAAATTAAATGCGGTTATATACATACAAGCTATTATCAGTATAAGATTCTGACGTCGTAAGAAAGCTATGCAAGTGAAGGTTTAAGACACAGAGGAAAACAGGGCTTAATCTCACTGTGGTTAAGATGAAAATTTGCTTGCCTTAGTGTGTGGCATATATTTCTTAATGAAAGTCTGCGGTGCATGTATATTTTTATAATTTAGATTTTCCCAGTTTTGTGTGGAGGAGATGTGGGGTGTGCTTGTGTGGGTGTATTAGTGTAATGTGGTCCATTTCCACAGCATCCGACGAGATGGTGTTAGTTTAATTTTATCGGATTACTTCAGATGTGGCAACACTTGCCGTTTTAATGTAGCGAAGGTTGCATTTAAGAAGCCAAAGTTTTTTTTTTTTTTACAATGGCAAAGCTAATGTCAAATTAGTAGATATGGTTTCGTATTATTTAAGAGTGGGTAGGAAAATTCTTAAGTTAAATTGTTTTAAAAAAGATTTAAGTGTCGATTAAAATTGCGCAATACTTTGATACACATATTAAAACATGGTTTTGTAAAACGACTCAACATTTAATGACCTGTATATTCATTAAAAAACTTAAATGATTTGATATCTTCATATGATGTTGCTATTCCTTTGTGGCACATTTTTACAAAATATAAATAAATAAAAATATATATCTGGTTTTTTTTCATTTTTTTTATTTACACTGCACACAAACAACACTAGGTAAAAAATTACAATGAGTAAACTTAATATACATATAATTGTTACATAAACCATCCCTACCTAGTCAATTACTTTGTATTAATAACGAATTTAGAGTTTTTTTTAAGAATTTCTTTTGGAATTTTTAGGAATAGGTAAGCCGAAAATACTCGAAATTCGTAGTTAATACAAAGTTATTGTAGGTATATATTTTTTTATTTATTAATAAATTATTTTCTGGAGTGAGTCATACACATACATACTATCACGGTATATCTCACAATGTGGAGTAACCAGCGAAAGGTGTGCGGGTGTGCATTACCTTGTAAAAGGAAGCACAACACTTGCGTGTGTCTCCATACTCCAGTCCCGTTTCTCCTAAAAAGACAACTTTAAGAATGGATGGTGAACTTACTCATAAATGCTGAACTATGTGAGATGTAACTGTTAGCTGTTATATTTTTCATATCCCGGCTCTTATGGGACACCAGATATCTTTTGATAACCAGATTTTTTTCATAACCCGGCTCTAATGGGACACCAGATATTATTTGATTACCAGATATTTTTAATAACCCGGCTCTTATTGGACACCAGATATCTTTTGATAACCAGATTTTTTTCATAACCCGGCTCTTATGAGACACCAGATATTTTTGATAACCAGGCTCTAATGGGACACCAGATATTTTTAATAACCCGGCTCTAATAGGACACCAGATATTTTTTGATAACCAGATATTTTAGATAACCCGGCTCTTATGGGACACCAGATAACGAGTGGAGGCACTATTCTAAGCCGATTTTTCGCAGCATAAGTAGGTAGTAATCATTTTTATTTTTATCTGTCCTAAACAAGTATTTTGAATCTATTGAATATTACGCATACAGTATTCATAAAACGATTTTTTCAGTAAATCAGCATTTTTTTAAAGTATTAATATGTTGTTGTTACAAGTACATACTACATATACACCCTCATACATTTCTTAAACTTGGCAACAATGCTTATGCTATGGGTGAACGAAACCGGTCGTGGCAGGATTTGAAATCTCAACCATTGGGTTACTAACCCAGCCTCGCTCATCGCTCTGCCTACACCCATTTCATTTGATCATAGTATATTATTTCTTTTTTGGCAAAACGTCAAACGTCAGTCAGTCACAAATAGTCATATGAAAGAATCTTGACTTAAGCAACTCAACTGATGAATACATCCTTTATCGGCGAACACTTATATCGCTCACAAACAAACGGAAAATCTTTCATGACATGTGTATAATGTACCAATGTATGTATGTATGAATGTATGTATGTAGGTAAAGGCAGGCAGATGGAATTACCTATAGAGAAATTACATCTCTCGGCTCTCTTCTGTGCGCAGTTGTATTTACCTTCAGACGACGCTTCAAATTTATTTCTGTCCCTCTCGTTTATAATTGTAATTTGCATACCCCGTTAACTTTGTCCCGCTCGCACGGCGGCTCATTCCCTTCTGTCCCCGCAGTCGTATCTGGTCCCGACGCTTTTAAATTGTAATTTCGAAGACGAGGAAAAAGCCACGGGAAGCTTCAACGGTACACCGTTTGTTTGAGATTGTCGCGCGCCGTACTGTGAGCGGTGCTGGAAGTGTGTGTATGTGTGTATGCAAAGCCGCGACGGTGTCCCTTTCCTTCCGGCGGCCGGAGGGCGTCACGGCGTCCCTCTCCGACGTCGTTCGGGGCGTCGCGACGGCCGCGCTTCTCTGTGTTGGTGAGGTGTACAGGGGGTGGGACGGTATGCAAATGCGCGGATATCTGACGTTAAGGAACATTTTCATATAACGCTGGCGTGAATTCTCTATGTGTTGCTTTGTACGGCGGGGGGCGGGGGGTAGTGGAGGCTTTCAGGCCGGCGAATAGAAGAGGGACGATCGCCTCCCGAAACGGTCGTTTATTGTGATATTTTAACGAGTTTTCGATATTTATTTAATCAACCCTTATCTTGCACCCACCACACAATCATTCAATCCATCATAATAAACTTTTCAATCTTCATAGATACATTCACTGACACTGTCCACACTAACTACCATTCAAAAACAACACGATTTCTTATTTTTATTTTTATTTACTGTTTATTTACATTTTTTATTGTGTTATTATAAAAATATAGAAAAAAGTGTATTGGGCAATCGTTATTTGGTGCTCTGTTCAATCGACGGACTCGTAGCAACAAATTGTGAATGAAAAGTGTGAACGAAATAAAAAAAATATTAACAACCGGGCGGTCGACATAATAGCAACCACTTTGTATAAATAAAATAAATAATAATAAAATATATTATCAAGATGCAATGTAAATATGTAGGATAATGGATGGCGTTGTAGTTTTGTGACGTCATAACGACTTGTAATAAAAATAGTTGTCGCGTTCGGTCATCATAAAAATGACGTGCGTTTGGAAACTGGAAATCTTCATGTGTGGCTGGGATCAATCCCCGGACAACTGGTATTTTGACACTGTGGTACAATGTCTGTGATCTGGTTCCGGACCTGGCATCATCTCTGTAGGTGTTGGCCGTAAGATGTTAATATTGACATATTCTCACTATTTTATTGCCGGCACTGTCTGATATTGTAGTTGGATATATTGTAAATTATAGACGATTTAATGTCGTATCGCTAACACTTGAACACGTTCTGGTATTAAAATGTAAAATGTTTTTAATTATCGCGTAAATTAAACGACAATCGTGATTTGCTTCGATATCGTGATATAAATTTAAAACTATAGATTGGATTTGTAAACAAAAATATTTACGATGGTTATAAAAATATTATAATTCGAATATACAATCATTAGTGTTAAAAAAATACTGCAATCTACAAATTATGTGTTTTATTATTTTTTATAATTTATAAGTATTTTACAAAGTAGTAGATTTTAATTATTAATTATTTCATTTATTAAAAAAAGTTATAATCCATAAAGAGTATTTAAGAAAATATTAGTCTGAAATTTTAACTTGTGTGTAAAAAATGCACTTGGGATTATTGAATCTTATTCTCATTGTCAAATATAACTGTATTTTATATAAATATTTTTTTTATTTGAGTTATTATTAGCACCTTAGTTAATATTAATATAAATTCGGATGTTGGAAAGTATCATATATAGTAAGAAATATCTTGTTTATTTATGTAAAATTAATGAATATTTATGCATAAATCTGTTAGTACTTTTTCATTAGTTTAAATCATAAAGCCTTCTTTCTTTTTTTGAAATTGATCTTTTACTATGAGGTACCTACCTATATTTCTTAGAGGTAGATAAGTACTTTTAAAGATTGGTTAAAAAACTACTTATTCAGAGCTGTTTTTATTTAAAAATTATTACTTGTACATCTTCGTGGCTCAGTTGGCTCAAATATCAGACTCCTGAGCGAAAGGTTCGATTACTGGTCGAGACAGTTTAATTGTATTTTCTGTTTTGATCTGTGAGACGATAAATAATAACAAAAGTCTCCAGAATGTGGCAACTTGTTATTGGATGCGTGTTAAATTAATATTTGACATGATATAGGTACATATGTTAGTTGCCTGAAAAATAATATAAAATAAATAATTAAGGAAAATTACGTAGTTTAATGAATTCGGTATACGTATCTATAAATTTATGGGTTTAAAATTTTACTACTGAAAAAATTAGAAGTTTTTTCATGCAAAAACAACATAAAAAATAAATTTTTAAAGGCAATAAAATAATTTAATTTTTTGAACTAAATATAATTTTTAATCAATTCATTTTTTATTGATCAAATCGTTGTAATTAACTTCACATTTATTTTTATCATACTTTGGAAAGTAAGCATTAAATTTCATTGATGTCCATATAAAGTACCTATTTATTAAAAAAATATTATTAATTGTGCTCGAAATAATTATCAATTAATAATAATTTGTTTAATTGCTTTTATTTTGATTTAATACTTTAGCACCGAGTTATTTATTCAATTATGTATTATAAATAAATTTTATAAATTAAATCGTCAGTAAATACTAACTTAAAATTAATGAGATTAAATATCTTCCTATTATCATTTACTTTTATCCTATTATCATTTGGAACTATTATAGTTCCAAACAAAAATTAGTAAATAAAATTTATGTTTTTACTATCACTAAATATTAATTACTACAAAAAACGGAGTATTATAAAAACTTTTGATGAAAATATTAGAAAATACACCTCTTTAGGTAACGAGATCAAAAGACTTTGGCATTCTCGTAAAATAATAATATTACCGTTCATTATTTCAGCCACTGGCATTATTCCAAAATCGTTAATCCGTAATTTAGAAATTATAGATTTATCGAAAAACTTAATAATAAAAATGTAAAAAACGGTAATAATGAATACATGTAGAATTGTTAAAGATTTTTTAAACGTTAATATTCGGGAATCAGTAGGGTTGTTAGGTAGTATAGAGACCTCCTCAGAGCCTAATCCTTTGATATGTTAAGTATCTGGATGGGTGAACTATTCCCAATTGAAAGCTTGATGATGCGTTTGTTGCATTTTATTTTGCTCTTTTAAATAAATTACAATTTACGCATTGATCTGCTAATTCTTTTGAGGAAGTTTATAATGGTAATAATAATAATTGAGTGTTATTATTCGTAGTGCTTAATTGTTATTAATATCATTAGTAAATCGGCCAGCGCCGCAATAAACAAACTTTTCTCTAAAATACTAGTTATATAAGTGACACTAAAAAAACCTTGAGAGTAATTTTTCTATGGACAGGACAGTAATTGAATGATTGTTTATGAAAGGGCATTTATTTTAAACTCATCATGATGGCAAGATATATGAAGCATATTTTTATTTCTCACTAACCCAAGGGTATAAAGTGGGGAGTAATGAATTAGCAATTATTATTTCAGATTATCAACTAGTATCATGTTGAGATTGTATGTATTCTGTGATGTGTACTTTGTGTTAAGTATGGCGTGTTTATTCTACTTTATCGATTATAGACTTAAGTAATCGTTCGATTCTTTACAAATTTGTATGTCTAATACGTGCATAAATCCTCTTAGATTTTGAAGGATGTCTGGGGGGGTAAGTCTCGTCAACAGGTGGAATCAAAACCATCCATGTTTACCCATATCTTAAGATGTTAAAGAACTCCATGAGATAATTACATCCATCATATGAGTAGACATGCATGGTTTTGATTTCGCATGTCGACCAGACTAGCCCCTCTGATCTGTGATTCTCAATTTTTTAACTGTCAAATATTTAAAAGTGACCCCACGCTCACGAAAATGAAAATTTGATATTTTTATTTTCAAATTGTTAAAAAGGCACACTTTCATAAAACGCCATTGAAGAATTATCAAGTTTTAATAATAAAATATATAGGTAGGTACCTAAATACAAAATTATTTCATGAAAATTCTAAAAAAAAATCATTCAAAATATGATGTTTTGTGGTATGACTTGGTAGTGAGGAGAATAGCGTTGTCCCCAACCCACTCGTTTTTACTTTTTTTTCGATTTTTTCAAAATTGTCTCTTTTTAATGTAATCTGTGAATACCTATTTATATTATTTTTTTCTCGTTTTTTTTTTAATTTATGAAAGGCATTTTGGCCTTGTGATGTAGTATATAAATAAATAAATAAATATTAACTTAAAATCATAGTGTCACAAAAATACAAAAAAAAACTAGCAGGACGTTTAAGACAATAAAATCGAAATGATTTCTTTTTTTTTTTCATAAAATTATCTCGTTTAAAAATGTAACAATGTGTTTTTTATTGGAGTTGTATCATAATGATGGCACGCTGTTAAACCAAATAACTGAGAGGCTAAAATTAAACACTATGAAATCGTAGTATTAACACATAAAAACATTTTTTTCATTCATATCTATCTGGTGTCCCGCTTGCTTTCGAGACACTGACTCATATATTATATTTAAGTTTAAGTTCCGACGGTCATACAGTATAATATTTTAATAGGAATTCCGACATCTTTAGTCCCCCGCATAGGGAGGTGCTCCCACGTATAACAATTTAAATGCCCTTAAAACATAAAATATTGACCCTTCCGCGTACACGCCAATGGCCCCAGATACTCGTATCTTCTCTCACCTTACAATTATTAATAGTCGTCTTAACAACAAACACTCGTATCTACATTTTTTCACATTTAATTTTTACTGTCCACTCATTTGGAGGAGTGGAGAGATATTATTATGATTGCATATTTTTCATATCAATTGGTATTATGAGTTTCACCATCACCATGACGTATGACGTAGGTATTCCTTTTGTAGGTAGGTATAGATACTTTTTTTGGCTCTTCACCCGTCAAGAGTGTTACAAGTTAACATATTAAATTGTCTAAATAGAGAGAAACCTAAATTATTTTTGTATATTTATTTTACTTCAATCAATTTCAATTTTATGTACAGAGTTAGATTTTAATGTCATTAATTTTGATGAATTTTTTGATCAAAATGTTCACCTGTCTGGAATTGTAGCTCAACAAGACTTGTAGATTATGTATTATTTCACATGTTTTGTATTTGAATTTGAAACAACTACGTTTGACATTGGCAGTGTGAAAGTATACAATCTTATGGTTTGAAGTTAAATATTTTTTTTATTTAGTTTAATATATTTGTAAAACGTAAATGAACAAATTTTAACTTGGTGCACTTCTTTTCTGTATAAACTTTAACATCGCCAA
Organism: Molanna angustata; assembly: GCA_963576475.1. Lineage (NCBI taxonomy): Eukaryota > Metazoa > Arthropoda > Insecta > Trichoptera > Molannidae > Molanna > Molanna angustata. The sequence continues at coordinate 9,321,915 of OY754972.1, forward strand.
ATCTTTAACTCCTCTGTGCGCGCATTTTGCTAGCTTTTGTCCGGTTTTCGTTTCACGTTTTAATATACAGATTCGAGTTACGGTCAGTTTTTATTGAAGCGACAAATTTAGACGAGGATTAAATTAATGAAGATTAACATTATTTATGGCCAATAAAATTTAGTAAATTATTATGATTTTTAAAAATATCAAACGGATGCATATATTATGTTACAAGCAGGTACACACGCTATATTGTATACGATGTCGTATCATACCATACTATAAATGCGCGCATCTTTAATGAACATTTACCAATAATTTATTTATAAAATCTTAATTTTTATATTATTTTAACGAATAAAACGACATAAATAATGTTTAAGTAATACAACCGAACGTTTCGATTCGTTTTATTATAGAAAATTATTGACTATCCAAATAAAATACGAGATATTTAGACATGAAACAATGTTTAAAATCGTATTATGATTTTTTTTTGTCACGTAAGTCTGTTTATTTTATAATCTAAGCGTTCCTTAATCCCTTTCAGGATCTTTCAATTGTTGTAATTTGCATATATTTTTGATATCTAGGTACAATAGCAAAATTACAAAAAAATACATACCTACCATAACAGTATAATATTCCACAATGTGGGATAATCAGTGACAGGTTTGCGAGTGTGTATTACCTCATAAAAGAAAGCACACTGCTAATAGAAACCTGCTAATAGAAACCTAGAAAAGACAGACATTTTCAGTCATTTAAATTACAAATATTTAAGATTAATAACCTATGATAATCAATTAGGTAATATTGAATTTTCCATTTTTTTAAACTAATATTTAACGAATGGATGCCTTTTTTTTAATGAATATGTCCTTGTTAAACAAGTACATATATATCTTCCTACGTTCCCTAAAATAAGCAAATAAATGCTTGTGCTATAGGTGAACGAAATCGGCCGAGGCAGGATTCGAACTCGCGACCACTGGATTACTAACCCAGCGCGCTAACTGCTCTGCCACCGAACTAATATTTAACAAATAGATGCCTTTTTTTAAACTTATATTTAACAAATAAATGCCTTTATTTGAACTAATATTTAACAAATAGATGCCTTTTTTGAATTAATATTTAACAAATAGATGCCTTTTTTTTAAACTAATATTTAACAAACAGATGACTTTTTTGAAATAATATTTAACAAATAGATGACTTTTTTTGAACTAATATTTACCAAATACCTAGATGCCTTTTTTGAAATAATATTTAACAAATAGATGCCTTTTTTGAATTAATATTTAACAAATAGATGCCTTTTTTTAAACTAATATTTAACAAACAGATGACTTTTTTGAAATAATATTTAACAAATAGATGACTTTTTTTGAACTAATATTTACCAAACACCTAGATGCCTTTTTTGAAATAATATTTAACAAATAGATGCCTTTTTTGGATAATTTTAATACTGATTGTTTCTAAGATAGTAAATTAAAAAAATTAAATATTCTTTATGTGAAATATTATTAAATATTAAAAATTTATTAACACTACTTTTACATTTTTCTTTGTTAGTTGTTTTTTGATAATAAAAGTATTTTTTATATGTAGTATACATTTAATATTATAATTTTTTTATCTAATTAAAAATCAAGAATGGTATTCATCTGAAACATTTTTTTTAATTATTCAAATATTTACCTGGCAAATTTTTCATTTGTCAATCGTGTATTTGGGACCGTTTTCGCAAATGAAATTCAATCAACTTTTATCGTTTTCGAAGGTGCAAAATTGATTTATATGCATTTGGGCCCATAAATGCCCACCACATGGGCGCATTTAATTCCGTCCAAACTGTAGGTATTTGTTTTTTTATTTTTTATATTTTGCAAACTGGCAGTAAACAATTTCGATTTTTGCGTTCAGTTCCCCGACGATATTTTCAAAGAATTTAAAAGCAACAGTTTGCCGTTGTATACCTACAACGCTGTTTAATATCGATTTTATAACCGAGTTTACGGGCGTAAAGAAAGTTACGTTCTATTTTATAGTATTGATATTATTGTAAAAACGTCGTAAACATCCTATCAACCTTGGGAGTATTGTTTTTGAATCAAATTTAAATTTAATAGATCTAGCAGTTCTTTATTTGAATTGTAGAGATTGCAACGTCCATAACGTAGAACGTAGGCATTCATAATTCATGTTTTAATCTATTTTGTATACCTATATATACATATTTTTTGAGAATCAAAATAATTATTCTATATCGCTAAAACATATACCTTCCAAACTACAGCGATAAAAAAATGATATTCTAACTCGTAAAAATATTATGAGACATTAACTTGTTTTTTCCCTTAAGCATGACAATTACTGGGACTTCTACCCTAGTACCTACCTACCTATTATTCTAAAATCAAATTTAAATTTTATTGAAATAGCAGTTCTTTTTACTGTAGAATGCAACGTTCAAAAATAGAACGTACAAAAGTTTTCATTATTAAAATTGTATTTTGATATAGTTTATTTAAGTAGGTAGGTACCTACCTATGTATCTTGTAGTATGATTCTAAAATCAAATTTAAATTTTGTGGTTCTTGTAGTTCTTTATTTACACTTCAAAGATTGCAACATTCATAAATAGAACGTATTCATCCTTTGAATTTTATCTAATTCTGCAGGTGCTTACCATCTTTGATATATTTATTATTCTAAAATCAAATTTGAATTTTATAGTAATGGCAGTTCTTTATTCATTTAAAGATGGCAACATTCATAGTAAAACACATTTGTTTTTGTTTTTAATTTTAATATATCTAGGTATTGCTTGTAGGAATATTCTAAAATTAAATTTAGATTTTGCAATAGATTAATTCATCTTCATACCATCACGCCATTTCCCACAATGTCGACTAACCAGCGACAGGTGTGCATACCTACATTTATAAAAGGAAACATGACTCATGCGTGTTTTCGACACAAATCATTTTTGAAAAAAATGTTTACTTTTTTACCATTCCTGCTTTCTCATCTTAAAAACTTAACTTCAAACTATGTAAAGGCGCATTTCGACTTGTTTCGGGTGTTTCTTTGGCGTCGTTTTTTCACCCGAATTGAACCACTTAAAAAAGTGTCTTCGAGTCTTAATACGTTGATAAGCTTTCAAGGTTCGTTTCGGGAGCGCGGCCTCTCTCGCCTTTATCGCGTCCACCTGGATATAAAAATAGATTTTACGACTCTCGTCCCGCCTCCAGATGTGCCCCCTCTTTCTCGTCATGAAATAAAATACAAGAGTTTGAATATATTCTATAAAATATTTAAATCTCGACTCCGGACGCTGTTGTGTTTCAACAACAAAACGCAGCGAGGAGAGCTGAGAGTATCGGCCAAGTTTAATTGCTGATCTGAGTGACGTTTATGGGATGGCCCCTATTTCTTCGGTGATATCATTCAGATTTGAGGCAGTCCTTTTGTTGGGTTTCGAGAAAAGGCTGACCTTTTAAGGTACCTTTGTTGTAGCACCTTTCATTCATAATTACAAAAACAGTAATAAATTTTGTTTTATTTCTGTTTTGATCTTGTCTACCATGGCCCGTCGAAATTTCATAATAAAAGGATTTCATGTTGAATGCCGTGTTCCACTGGAAGATGACTTTCAGCTTTATTGAAGCAATTACTATAGCTTAATTTTTGTGCTTCTGTTGTACCACTACCCAAGATTTAATCAACCAATAATGATAATCTTTCATATAAAAAAAACGACTTCAAAATAAATGTATGATCATGCTCTTTGAGAAACACATAAAAATATTTGATTTGATTTGGGAACCATGTGTTTCATATTAATTACACCAACATAGTTAACTAGTCTCTTTCTATGGCTCTGAAATAAAAATCGCGTCAGAAATTGGATTTATGACAGGTATTATGGCGGACATTGGGATCTGCTTGATCTGTTTTGTGTGAGCCTATATGTTTTTTGAGGTAATGATTGTGATTGCAGAATGTTGAGATTGTGTACCTACATATTTAGTGTGGAACGGGAACAATCATCTGCTTCATAATTGCATATTATAATTGTCAATAAAATTGTAAACTGCTAGCCCTATAACAGGATTTCTAAGCTGGGCAGCAGTAATCTACTTATTGTTGTCTTTTTAAATATGTTGTGAAAAAAGATAAATAAAAGGCTTTTAATAAAAGGCTTTCTTATGAAAAAGGAATCGTTGAATTCGAAGGACGTGATAAAGATTTATTATTAATTGTAGACGACTTTGCAAATGAAGAGATTGATATTATTTTCTCGTAAGTTCCATAATCATCTCGATAAAATTCAAATATGCCATAATTTTTGAAACACTCTCTTAAAATCGGACAATATTGTAAAGAGTTCGTATTGCTGAAGTGCAAATTGATGAGTTTGATGAGTTTATCATGGATACCATAATCATATCTTGACCAAATTGAAATGAGACCAATCGGAAGATATCCCCTTTCTGATGAAAAAAGAACAATCGAAATCTGCCACGTAGTAAAAAGAAATACCCGTTGGAGGTTCAGCACACGAAACGAGATTCTTCATAGTTTTTCCTGACTCTCCAAAGCATATGTATGACAAATCCTCAACGGAAATCATATTGAGAATGTGAAATATTAAGTTCTGGGTTCGATTCCCAGCAGAGGAGAAATTTATTTAAATTAATTTCTCACGCAAATATTGCTTCTATGGGCTGGAACACTGGTTAGTTGGAAGAAATTGCCATACGGCAATAAACTCGCCACTGGCGCAGGGTGCAAGGAAGTGTTCATTATTTATTTATTAAGAGTCTCTTCTTGAGGACTTTGTGTAGTTAAATAATAGCACATGGATAATTATCAAGTTCTCTGTACAAATTAATTCTATGTTTTAATCATTTGCATTTGTATACACATATACCAATTATTTTTCAAAAACTTCATGTTTAAATTGTTTTTTTCTCCTTTTGTGTTTGTTGTGTTTTATTGTTTTTTTTATTATTTAGACATGTCACATTCAATGCTGGATGAAATGTCTATAAATAAATGAAAAAAACTTGAAATAATTATCACAATATGTGTTTAGTACCTTCCTCCATAATTTTTCAGCACAGTTTATTGTTCAATACATCTGATTAAATCGATCTTATCCTACGTGATATTATGTATCACGTTTTGAAAAATTATAATTTTAATTTATTTAAATATAAATATATACCAGCAATGGAAATGAGATCCATGAAAATGCATTAGGGGGTTGTTAAATTGTGAGAAATTATTTTTCCTTTGAACGAAAAATCAGTAGGTATGTACTTCATAACTATTGGAATAATTTATGAAATGTTTACTTATTAAGGATGTGAATGGTTAAGTGTTGGCTATTATTCGCTTACGTGTTATTTAGATATAGATGTTCTTTCTTATGTTTTTACATTTTATAATTAAACAAAAAATAGAAAAAAAAAAACTTAAAGCCATCAAATTAAAATATGCAGGTATTTGTAAAGTCAAGAACCAACCCGTAATAAATTACAATGTAGGTACCTATATCATTCAATCTAATCTTTCTTAACCAATTCTGTTATTTATCGTGATATGTCACATCTGACCGATTAATCATACTTTGAATCAAAACTTCAAATCTAAATATCAAAACGATATCGATACATTGGAATAAAATTAAAATTCATAAAAAATCTTGATTTGAAGATACAGTTCACAGTGGTAATCAGCCCCTGATCGCCTTAAATCGGTGCGATGTTTTATATATTGACACGTTATACGAGAGCAAAACGCAATATAAAAATGGTACAGTTTGACGAATTCTTTATAATTTCAATATCACCAAGAAAGAGCACACAAGACATACTATTTTGTAGTGAGAAAGATATAGCATAATACTAGAAACACATTGCATAGGTACATATTTTTTCTTTTACATTATAATTATCTATCACACCAAATAATGACTGTGAAAGAGACGAACTTATATTAAGTTTATTGTATTTTATCCCCCCTAGGTTCTTAACAGAACACTTGGGTTCATCGTAACATGGTTCACAATATTATGGTCACAATAATAGATATAATACATTGAAATAACATAACATCATAGTTTAACAGAGCACATATATAGCATATTAAAGAGTAAATAAAAAAATAAGGAATATAGAGAAACAAAAAATATGTATACAAAATAAGCGATTCGGGGGAAAAAGAAAAGAAAAATTGAGTGCTAGAAGGATGTAAAGAGTCATCCTAGCACCATGTCCAATAAACAGTTATTTAAGATAAAAGTAAGGTACATAGCATTGAAAAAGCAGAAAGAATACAAGAACAAAGTCAAGGACGACAAACCAAACAGATACACATATATAATAGTTAATTAATTAGTATGTTAGTGTTCATAAATAACACAAATCAGTTGGATTGATGTTTAGTATCTCGTCAGTAGAGTAAAAAGCATTGTTAACAAGATACTTTTTAGCATCTCTCTTGAAACCCAAAGCATCCAGTGATTTCATATTTGCTGGAAGATAGTTGTATAGTCGTACGCTCATACAAATAAAACTTCTTGACATCTTGCTTAATATGTGCCCAGGTGTACGAATCAATTCTTTTTTTCTTGTATTGTATTCATGATAATTTGATTCATGATAAGTTATGTATAGCTGTGTGAAAAAGCGATTACAACAACAGAATCCCTCTGCATTCCTACAAGCGAATATTACTTAATTAGTCTCATTCACTCAAAATGAAAGTAACTACCTATTGAAAATTAATATAAATATATTAGTCATCGAATAAATATGCAGCATAAAATGATAATATATCTGCTCAATCCTTTAGTGTAATTTTTACATGCTTTCATCGTACAAGATGGCATTTTGTTTACGACAATAATCCGAACACTACAACATCTTGCGTGTAACAAAAGTGCGGTTGATTTTAAAGACTAGTAACGTATCTATTATTTTTACATATCATTGCTAGGTTATAGTTTTTACCAGATATGGTTTTAATAGATCCCGTGTAGTTTTAGTTCAGTTTATGAACAGATATGGTAGTATACAGATGACCATAGGACTATCCGTAAATCTCTCATAATCCGAACGCATAGCTTCTTTTGTGGACGCATTACCATTACAATACCTCGACGTTTCTTATCCTGAATTATGTCTTCCAAAAGGGTTTTGATACTGTCGCTTCTGCCGTGGTCCAGGAGCGGACACAATGTGTGAATTGCCCATATATTTTGTGACTTATTGTTAATTACGGCTCGGATTTCTTTATACACAGACATTCCACATAATGGACACTTGACAATGGATGTTTTTCTAGCTGCCCACATTACTATAATGAAATTCACTGTCGCCATAATAATGTGGGTTGATTATAAATTTGTTCCAACAGTTACATAATATAAAATGTACGTTTTTTGTTTGTTTTTCTACTACTACTCCTCTATAAGACCCATATTTAAAACCTTCTCTAGTAATAAAGTACTAACCCAACACAGGTATTTACTTAAATTATTGTCTGTACGTAAAAGTGACCAAAACATATTTTTCGTGAAAAATTATATCGACCATTAATTCTTGATGAAGTCATACTAAAAATGAATAAAAATTTAGTATGACAGTAAAATAAAAATAAATAATGTGCAAGAAAGAAAAGTAAAAGGAGACAGACAAAGGAAAGAAAATAGGATTTAGATGTATATTTTTGCTTTAATTTATATAGGTATATTTTAATATAGAAATCGCGTTTGACGATAAGGATTTTTCAAGATTTTTGCTACACGTACCTACTCTAAATGGAGATCATAAAGATTATACATTTATACATAGATTAAATTTGATTTAGTATATAAAATTATATTTAATTTAGATTTTAAAAAGTACAATTTTTTACGTATAGTACCTATGTACGAAAAATAAAAAAATGAAATAAAAACAAATATATACAGTAATACTTATATTTCAACTAAAAAAACACAATATATAAAAGAAACTATTAGTTTAGTATTTTGGTATCATGGATTGGAAGAGATAGAAGATTAATTTAAGCAAATAAAAGTTCACATACGTCATTAGATAAACAAAATTATTTTTAAGACCTTTGAAAACGTTGTTCAAAATTCATCATTCATTGTCACTTCATGTAAAAGAACTGTTGCTTTCAATGTTTATAAACCAATTTTTTCAATAGATGGCGTTACAAAAAAGTTTCTCTGTCATTTCATAGATGGTGATGGTGTTTTTAGCTTCTTTTCAAACGAACAGATTTTCATAATTAAAATATATGGATCTTTTAAATAAATTGATAGGGAACTCAATAAGGAGGCATAATTGGTGCACGTTGTGCTAGCGCATTAAGTGATAATGTAAACCAGCCGATGACAGGTCGGAAGCTCTCTATTTGCCCTGAGTTCTTGGTTCTCCTATAACATTCCAACTTCTTCTCTATTGAGATGTTCATAATTTTTCATAAAACATTATTGACTCCCGACAGGGAAAATATCCAATATTTGCGTAAATGCAATATTATAAAAATATTCGGATGGTTACATTTACTTGTATAATGTAAGAATGCTGGGCTATTAATTATCAATGAAAAAAGCTATTTTAAGGAAAATACAATATTTAAAAAGATAAATTGGTTGAAATATTATAATTGATTATAATTTATAAAGATATTATTTATTAATTTTATTTTATTTATTTAATAAAATAACAATTTAATACATTCATCATAACAAGAATTACAAACAGCAGTATCTTAAAATTAAATTATGTAAGGTCAATTCATCCCTCAGTTGAGATCAGATCTCGTCTCATTTTAATCTCAAATAAGTTTATTCGACATTATTGAGCAACGGAAATACAATAAACTATGTATTTATTTATTTACCTTATATCACACCATATTTATAATGACAACAATAAGTAGATTACCGCTACCCAACTAGGAAATTCTATTCTAGGGCTAGCAGTTTTTCTATGATTTTGTTTTTTTATTAGATCATTTTAAGAAAAGATCGTAATGCGCGAAATACCAGAGGGACGCCGACCACCGGGAAGACCATCAAAGAGATGGAGGGAGAGCTGGACATCCTCGTCCCAGGACCTGTAAAAACAGATCATAGATCTAAAAAAAGAGGAAGAAGAAAAAGAAACTTTAAAATTAAATTCAGAAAAACATATTATTTCGTGTTATTGTATAAAAATGAACAGTCTTATCACTATTATTTGATATTCAATTCGAGCGTTTCTTGTAATAGATACCCCTGCGCACGATTCGACGGAGGTAAACATGGCAGTCGCCCCTGGCCAGAAGAGCTCTAATTGGGGGTCCGATATCCAGGTCCGGTCACAATTATTATTACCGTCATTGTTGCACCCACTCGATTGAAGAACATCGAGACACCATGTACCTACCTACCATTGATTGGTAAACTTTGGTTAGCGTGCCATCGGCATCAAGTTGCCAAAGGTTGTGTTATCTATGTAAAACGTCTGCAAAATGTCTTTATTAACTATTATTTCGTCGTTTTTTTCAATGGCCATCTTTAAGTAGGAACTTATTCTCTGTCATTTTTTTTTAAACAAGAAACCTACACGTAAAGAAACCTAAATCAACTCACCATTGAATATCATTATTAAAAACAAGCCAAAAAGGTAAACAAGCCAAAAATGAAATAGTATATTTGTCGCAGTTCAAGGGTGACATCTGTTTGAGAGCACTGTCACTACATGTATAAGAACTGTTACTTTCATTGTTTAAAAAAAAAACTTCTCAATAGATGGCGTTACAAAAAGGTTTCTTCGTTACTTCATAGATGGCAATAGTAAAAATGTCCTATTTTTAAACGATCTATTTCTCATTATTAAAAAAATACATCTTTCAAAATACATCGATAAGGGAACCTAATAAGAAGGCATAATTGGTGAACGTTGCGCAAGCGCATAAAGTGATCACGTAAACCATCAGATGACAGGTCATAAGCCCTGTATGTGCCTTGAGTTATTGGTTCATCTATAATATTCCAACTTCGTCTCTATTGAGATGTTAAAAATTTGTCAAAAAATATAACTTTGTAAAATATGTCCTTATTTTATTGCAACATAAATTGAAGAAAAAAATACGGGATGCTTAGCAGGAAACGAGAGAGAAGGAAAACAGGTAGGAGGATTTATGTGTGTATATATGTATATGTTTGTATGTGGTGTATGCGCAAGAGTAAGTATAATGTAAGGTGAAAGAGTAGCAAAAGTAAAAAAAAAAAGGATTGATACCATCACGCCATATCTCAAAATGTGTTGTCACCAGCGATAAGTGTTCGGGTATGTTAAAACAAACTTCTTCTTCCTCTTTTGGTAGATCTACAAGTCCTGGAGCCAGATGTCCAGCTCTCCTTCCATCTCTGATGGTCTTCCTAGTAGTCAGCGTTCCTCTGGTATCTCGCACATCGCAATCTTTTGCAGCCTTTCTGGATTCATCCTCTCTACATGATCTCACCAGTATCATCTTCCAATATCCTCCACATAGCAGGTTCTGCGGATCTCCTCATTGGAAATTTTGTCTCTGAGGGTTCTGCCCAATGCAGGTCTTAGCGTTTTCATCTCTGTTGTTCTGAGTAGCAGTTTTTGTTTTCATCGTGTCTGCCCTTTCTACAACTCCGTAGCTGGTCAATACGGGTCTGATGCATGTTATATATTCGGACCTCACTCTCTACTAGCATATGTTTTTTGGCCCTAACAGTGTCCATATGTACCTCATGCATCATCCGGATATAACTGCAGTTTTAACGTAGAATTTAAATTAAAATATACACAATATTATGAAAAAAGATTCAGTCCCACTGAAAGATTCGATCGTGTCTTGTTTTCAAACCAATAAAACGCTATCGCAAACGACCATTACATTATATAAATATATAATATATATGTACGGAGATGTCCTCTCACAGTTGTTGTTGTACATATTAAATGGGGAGTACCTAAATTAAAGAGGCGAGTTGCGATTTTTAGCAAACTCCGGAGTACATCCATACATCCAGCTCCGAGATATGGCCGGCCGTCTGATAAATTTTATATTATTCTGAATTGCACCTCTCTTAAGATTTGACTTGTCACCTAATTTATAACGTTGTGGAGTTTGCCATCTGGACCGTTGGTAGATGCTGCCATCATTACACACTGGTATCACCACGTCCTTTGAAGAACTTATCATCTGCGGTGACCGAATAATATAAAGCCTTCGTGTTTAGTAAATTAACAATATGATATATGACTATATTCACATAGCGGTATATATGATCCTTTTTACTTGTTTTTATCGATAATATCAAATCAATATCGATGAATAGTTATGTTTGTTTTATCAATATATTATCTATACGTGAAATGAAAATTTCATACCATTTTTTAAGCTCGCACGGAGGTGTGTGAAATTTGGCATACCCACTTAATATTTATATGAAGGAGTGCAGAAAAATCTTAAATTTATACATAATAATATGTGCTACAAATATATTAAAAAAATATATTTCACGTTAAACCGTAGATCGTTTACTTTTGTTAAATACATCAATTATTATCTATGACTTTGAGTATACATGTATCTATTTGGTGTCTATGTACATTGCCATTATATTCGAGTCAGTCAAGAAATAAAATCCTACACGTCAGCACGGAGTTTTTATTTTAATTTTAAGGACCAAGTAAATGATAGTCATTTACATTGTGGTCCTTCGAGCCGGATCACAATGTAAATGACTATCATTTACTTGGTCCTTAAAATTAAAATAAAAACTCCGTGCTGACGTGTAGGATTTTATTTCTTGACTGACTCGAATATAATGGCAATGTACATAGACACTAAATAGATACATGTATACTCAAAGTCATAGATAATAATTGATGTATTTAACAACTTTCATACTGTCAATGTCAAACGCAGTTGTTTGAAATTCAAATATAAAACATGTTATAGAAAAATATAACATCTACTGTGAAACAATATAAAAGGTACTTAATCAATAATTACACTTTGCAATATGTGTAAAAAAAATTAACCCCTTTAAAAAAAAATTACGTGATCTTTTTTTAAAGATAATATTAGGTCCAATGCCTTTCGAACTTAAAAATTCAATGTTTTTTTGTCGAATTAAGACCTATGAACTGTCACTAGTATGCATATGCATTAAAGCTTCTTTTTATAATTTACATAACCTATGAAAATATTATTTTTAAATCTATTTTTCGCTGTTTTAATTGGAACTCTGGGTTTAAAAAATACACAATAAATAAAACGTTATGTTTTCTAAGAAAAAAATATCGTTTATTCGGTGTGCATATTTTAAATTATAACAATTGAAAAAAAATATATAAATAGCTTTTTTACCGTCGCGTCGATCACAAATTAATTAAATTATTTCGAATTTTTAAAATGAGAAAAAAATATATAAATAGTCCACCCATATGTTCTACTAATCAATATCTTTCGGTTAGCAAGATTGTATCCACCTTATATTTACCTCCCACTCTCCTTCGTCTTAAAACATCATTTTACTGGACCTACACCACTAAAGAGCGTCAGTTGAATCTGTAGAAGATTAAGTGATTTTCAAAAACCGATAGAAATTTTTTTCACTTTTAACATTCAACATTTTGTTTTGTCATAAGAGGTAAGAAAATTAGTAATCGTGCATTTTTTCGTAATTATATCCCTCCACAGTCAACACACGCGTTACGAATACGCTTCAATATTTCTAAAACAATTAACATTACAGTCGTACCCTAAATTGTTTTAATTTGACAAATCAAAACATCGCGGTCTGTAATTACGACATTTATTTCCGAGAATGCCTGTTTGACGAAAGTGTAACAAGACACGAGAGCGTTGTGGAACTCAAAACATAATAATTATCATTCCCCCCACCTGAAACCCTCTTAAACCCCGTTTTACCCCCCTTGAACCTCCTTTTACCCAGCCCTTTAACCCACCTTTACCCCACTTTGTGCGCCGCCACTGTCTTAACGTATTGCGTGACAATGTTTATGTTATATGATTTAACTAAGTGACAGCGCAGTGGCGTGGCATGAGCTACTCACAAAAGTCACCGATTACAATAAACATCAATATATATTTTTTATTTTTTAAATTATATCTCAACTTTATCACATAAAAAAATATTTAATATTATTTTTAACCAGAAAACTTATTAAGGCTGAATATAAAGTAAGCATAGAGATTGCATGGATAAAACACATTTTTATGGAAAAGTTTTGAGAGTAAAGACTATCTTGAAACCTTTAACGACTATATCACCTACCTGTTTAAACGTTTATTTGAAAAAATGTACTCATAAATGAAATAAAAGTGAACTGTAATCGGGCTGAGTGAGTTTTATGCCGAAAATAAAAAATTCTAAGTATTAATATCATTGTAAATGTTTAATAAATATTTGATTATATAAAAAATATAAGCAGGCACTATTCAAGTCCTTTTTTGATACATACTTAAGCATTTTTTTATTATTTGATCTTAAATAAATAAAGACGAACATATATAAGACGTTGTATGAATGTTGACGAGGCGATTAATGTGTGTCAATATAGAAAAACGTGGCGTTCGGTTCGCACTGCCTGCCCTGTGAGACACATGGCGTGATGGGTTGTTTGTATGTGTGTATAGGATCATTTTAACATGTAGATAAACATTTTTTTTGAAAAATTATGTTTCACTTGTCAAAATTCGCATGAATGTAGAATAAAAGTCGTTATAGATTTGAAATTTTTTAGAAGAGTATGTAAAATAATGAATAGCGAACCCTAGGGGATTGATTCTAGAATACTGCGAATTTCATTACGTACTCCGGACACCATTGAGACATAATATGTCCAATTCTGATTCGTTTCACAGTACGAAAACGTCTATAACCAACGGGCGACTTGTGTAAAAGGATTATATCCGCGCGGTGTGACGTAATGAGTCCCGTATAAATGCAGTCAACTTTTTGACATTTCTCATGTACTATAATTCCGCATAAAGAATCTGAATAGGGCCTATATTATCTACCAAATAACGATTATAAGATGCACTTTATACAACAATAATGAACCATCACCTTTCGGCGTTATTAAGTACATATTATAATCATCTCAAATGCGCAATATTTCAGATTGCAAATAAGTGATTTATGTTATTTGATTTTTTTATATACTTACTTGTTTTATGTTTATTTTAATTTATTCTGTTTATTTATTTTTTTCATCCAAACCTATCCTAATATTTGCAAATTAATAGTTCACTTGTAATTCGACGAAGTTGACTAATTTTTCCTTTTTGTTTTCTTTTGTCACAGATCCGGGAAGTGTTAAAAATACATCACACTGTTGAGATCGTTAAGTGTTAATACAGTAAAAAAAATAACTGAAATAGTGATATAGAATCAGAAAGTAATATTTTTATTTTGTTGTGAAGAAAGTTGGATGTGATATAGAGAGAAGACACAAGATAAGTGATATCGATGGTTGGGGCATGTACAATGATCGAAGACTTTCTGGTAAGTTTTTTTTACATTTTACTGTTTATTTTTTATTCAAATCTTTTCTTGTTTCAATATGTTCATAATCATTTTAATAACGTTTTATCCTATATGGAATAAATAAATCTTTAAAGACAATTATTCATTTTCAAGACTGTTCTTTGTTTATGTGATTTTAAACTATTTAACACTAAAAGAAAATATAATCCAACTGTCGATTTGTTCAGGAGAATTTTGTTCTCTTAACATATCGACAATGTATCAAGCCAGAATACGCGAGAATTGTATGGAGAGGTCTACTTTTTTCACGGCTTTTCCATCTTTGAAGTCAAAAAACACCAACTTAGAGGCTTCGCAGCATATATGTTCCATACACGGATTTACTCAGAATTCGGAGTAGAACATTTCGTGTGTCTGTGTGTGTGTGTGTCTGTGTGTGTGTCTGTGTGTGTGTCTGTGTGTCCGTCCCCCCCTTATAACTTTTGATCCGCTCAATTTACAGAGCCTAAAATTTCAGAATATATAAACAGTTACAGGCCTACAAAACTTTTATACTCGGAATTTTGAATTTTTGTTTCAGTCAGGGGTTATCAATTTTTGAATTTTTATTTTATTTTTCCATATATCTCAGAAACCATAAACGCTAGAACGCTGAAAATTGGTACAAACATAGACAAATACAAAATCTCAAATTAGTTTTTTCAAAAAAATTCCAGGGTTTCTCAAACATTTTTTATTAAGAAAAATATTTTTTTTATGATAAATTTATGAGTTTAACTGCCTATATTTCCAAAACTTTTACAATTATCGAAAAAAACCGAAACACCCCAACTAGATAATTTAATTTTCTATAAAAAATATTAACATTGTAGTAGAAGATCTCAATTTTTTTTTAACAATTTTTTTAAAAATTGAATTTAGTGACGACATCGCTTCATACATTTTGTATGGCAGTCGCCTATACACAATATGTAAGAAGACTTAATAGTTTGATACTTCATCTCTAAACATACATACATACATACCATCATGCTATTTGCATATTCTGGGTAGGAAAAAGGATCTTCCTCCATACTATCCTATCTTGACATACATACCTACATATGTTGTATAGAAAACAAAATATCTGAAAATATTCAATAATTTGTATCTATGGGTTTATAGTTTGGTACATATTCTTCAACTATACATACTATCGCTATCGACAGTTGGATCTCATGTGTTACATGCAACTAGTTAATTTTAACTGTTTATCCTTTATGGAAAATTATTCATGATTAATTATTCTGTTTTAATTTTTTAACTTAAACAACAAAAATCATCATGTTTTTTTTTAACGGTTAAGTCATCAAGAAAATCTACACAAGTTTTAAGCTGTTATTTTTCAATGATACCTACTCATATTTTTTAACTGTTTATTCCAACTGTCGATTTGTTCAGGAGAACTTTGTTCTCTTAACATATCGACAATGTATCAAGCCAGAATACGCGAGAATTGTATGGAGAGGTCTACTTTTTTCATGGATTTTCCAACTTTGAAGTCAAAAAACACCAACTTAGAGGCTTCGCAGCATATATGTTCCATACACGGATTTACTCAGAATTCGGAGTAGAACATTTCGTGTGTCTGTGTGTGTGTGTCTGTGTGTGTGTCTGTGTGTGTGTGTGTCTGTGTGTGTGTGTGTCTGTGTGTGTGTCTGTGTGTCCGTCCCCCCCTTATAACTTTTGATCCGCTCAATTTACAGAGCCTAAAATTTCAGAATATATAAACAGTTACAGGCCTACAAAACTTTTATACTCGGAATTTTGAATTTTTGTTTCAGTCAGGGGTTATCAACTTTTGAATTTTTATTTTATTTTTCCATATATCTCAGAAACCATAAACGGTAGAACGCTGAAAATTGGTACAAACATAGACAAATATAAAATCTCAAATTAGTTTTTTCAAAAAAATTCCAGGGTTTCTCAAACATTTTTTATTAAGAAAAATATTTTTTTTATGATAAATTTATGAGTTTAACTGCCTATATTTCCAAAACTTTTACAATTATCGAAAAAAGCCGAAACACCCCAACTAGATAATTTAATTTTCTATAAAAAATATTAACATTGTAGTAGAAGATCTCAATTTTTTTTTAACAATTTTTTTAAAAATTGAATTTAGTGACGACATCGCTTCATACATTTTGTATGGCAGTCGCCTATACACAATATGTAAGAAGACTTAATAGTTTGTTACTTCATCTCCAAACATACATACATACCATCATGCAATTTGCATATTCTGGGTAGGAAAAAGGATCTTCTTCCATACTATCCTATCTTGACATACATACCTACATATGTTGTATAGAAAACAAAATATCTGAAAATATTCAATAATTTGTATCTATGGGTTTATAGTTTGGTACATATTCTTCAACTATACATACTATCGCTATCGACAGTTGGATCTCATGTGTTACATGCAACTAGTATAGAAAATTAAATTATCTAGTTGGGGTGTTTCGGCTTTTTTCGATAATTGTAAAAGTTTTGGAAATATAGGCAGTTAAACTCATAAATTTATCATAAAAAAAATATTTTTCTTAATAAAAAATGTTTGAGAAACCCTGGAATTTTTTCGAAAATACTAATTTGAGATTTTGTATTTTTCTATGTTTGTACCAATTTTCAGCGTTCTAGCGTTTATGGTTTCTGAGATATATGGAAAAATAAAATAAAAATTCAAAAGTTGATAACCCCTGACTGAAACAAAAATTCAAAATTCCGAGTATAAAAGTTTTGTAGGCCTGTAACTGTTTATATATTCTGAAATTTTAGGCTCTGTAAATTGAGCGGATCAAAAGTTATAAGGGGGGGACGGACACACAGACACACACACAGACACACACACACACAGACACACACACACACACACACAGACACACGAAATGTTCTACTCCGAATTCTGAGTAAATCCGTGTATGGAACATATATGCTGCGAAGCCTCTAAGTTGGTGTTTTTTGACTTCAAAGTTGGAAAAGCCGTGAAAAAAGTAGACCTCTCCATACAATTCTCGCGTATTCTGGCTTGATACATTGTCGATATGTTAAGAGAACAAAGTTCTCCTGAACAAATCGACAGTTGGATTATCCAACTGTCGATTTGTTCAGGAGAACTTTGTTCTCTTAACATATCGACAATGTATCAAGCCAGAATACGCGAGAATTGTATGGAGAGGTCTACATTTTTCACGGCTTTTCCAACTTTGAAGTCAAAAAACACCAACTTAGAGGCTTCGCAGCATATATGTTCCATACACGGATTTACTCAGAATTCGGAGTAGAACATTTCGTGTGTCTGTGTGTGTGTGTGTGTGTGTCTGTGTGTGTGTGTATGTCTGTGTGTGTGTGTGTGTGTCCGTCCCCCCTTATAACTTTTGATCCGCTCAATTTACAGAGCCTAAAATTTCAGAATATATAAACAGTTACAGGCCTACAAAACTTTTTTACTCGGAATTTTGAATTTTTGTTTCAGTCAGGGGTTATCAACTTTTGAATTTTTATTTTATTTTTCCCTATATCTCAGAAACCATAAAAGCTAAAACGCTAAAAATTGGTATTAACATAGACAAATACAAAATCTCAAATTAGTTTTTTCAAAAAAATTCCAGGGTTTCTCAAACATTTTTGATTAAGAAAAATATTTTTTTTATTATAAATTTATGAGTTTAACTGCCTATATTTCCAAAACTTTTACAATTATCGAAAAAAGCCGAAACACCCCAACTAGATAATTTAATTTTCTATAAAAAATATTAACATTGTAGTAGAAGATCTCAATTTTTTTTTAACAATTTTTTTAAAAATTGAATTTAGTGACGACATCGCTTCATACATTTTGTATGGTAGTCACCTATACACAATATCAAAGAAGACTTAATAGTTTGATACTTCATCTCTAAACATACAATATACATATACCATCATGCTGTTTTCATATTCCGGGTAGGAAAAAAAGACTGACCTCCATACTATCCTATCTTGACTACCTAGGTACATGTGTTGTATAGAAAACTAAATATCATAAAATAATAAATAATTTGTATTTATGGGTTTATAGTTTGGTACATATTCTTCAACTATACATACTATCGCTATCGAGAGTTGGATCTCATGTGTTACATGCAACTAGTCTTTAAGAAAATCTATACAAGTATTTGAACTATTATTTCTCAAAGATGCTCATATTTTTTTAAACTGTTTATTCTTTAAGAATATCTACACAAGTATTTGTACTATTATTATTTCTCAAAGATGCTCATATTTTTTTACTGTTTATTCTTTATGAAAATCTATACAAGTATTTGTACTATTATTTCTCAAAGATACTCATATTTTTTTAAACTGTTTATTCTTTAAGAATATCTACACAAGTAGGTATTTGAACTATTATTTCTCAAATTCTTCTTCTTCTTCTTAGTCGCTTTCCTCATCACTGAGGGTCGTGATCCTCTCTTCTCTTCGCCATCATCACCTGGTGGACAGCACTCCTCCATCTCTCACGACACTCCGCAGTTCGCAATGCACCTACTACTGTTAGGCCAGTAACCGCTTTGATCTGGTCAGTCCATCTAGTCGGGGATCTTCCTCTACCTTTACTCCCCTCCACACTTCCGGTCACGACCAGCTTTTCCAAGCAGTCCTGATCACGTCTTGCGATGTGTCCAAAGAAACGGAGGATATTATGGTCAAGACAGACAGCCGACAATCTATCCTCAATCTCAAGTTCTCAAATTTCTCAAATATGCTCATATTTTTATAGACTTTTTTTTCTTTAAGAAAATCTATACAAGTATTTGAACTTTTATTTCTCAAATATGCTCATATTTTTATAAACTGTTTTTTCTTTAAGAAAAGCTATACTAGTATTTGTACTATTATTTCTCAAGGATGCTCGTATTTTTTAAACTGTTTATTCTTTAAGAATATCGATATAAGTTTTTGAACATTTTTTTCTCAAAGATGCTTATATTTTTTTAACCTGTTTATTCTTTGGGAAAATCTATATAAGTTTTTAATTCTCATATTTTTAATCTGTTTATCCTCAGAGGAATTAAAAGTACCTAATTACTTATTCGTCTTATTTTACAAATACAAGTTTTTCTTCCATAATTGGTATATAATGTACATAATATTTACTCAAAAAACGTGTCACAATCCCTTTCCAATTATATAAGCTCATTTATATCTATCATTATATTCTTCAATGAAAACGCGGCAATTTTGCTTTATGAAGTTATTAGTTATTACTGAATCAACATAAAAATTGCAAAACATACAAAGGTCTTTGTCATAATTCTTTCCTGACCCGCCCGTTTCCTGGCATCCGGAGTACGAACAATCACGTGCATCTTTCATCCCTCTCTGTTGCACGGAGTCTATCAAGTGCGAAAAAATGAGTATATTTTTCAGATTATTCGATTAGTAATATTCTTCGATAATTTTTTAACGCAACACTGCGACAGCCTGTTAGCGTCCACGGTTAGTTAAGAATATTAACATCTGACGTTATTATGAATAAGAAATTGTAATTATTTATAATTTAATAAATATAAGTTTGTTAGGAAAGTTCGGACACTTAGCTGCGGCTGCTTGGTTGTGAGACACTTGGGTGCGAGCCAACTTGGTCGTGAAATATGTATTCTATTCAAAACCTAACCAAATTGAAAAATTTCGAAATTATATTCATTCAATTTTAATGATATCATAATGCAGCAACTTTCATTAATAACTACACACTTACCTAAACAACCTATTTTGACCAAACTTTTGATAAGAATACGTTGGTTAGGTTTGTATGTATAAAAATACATATTTTATTTATTTTAAATAAAAAAAAACTTAAAATTACTAACCTTGTTTTTACCTTATTCTTTTATATTTGAAATGTCTGTTAATGTAAATACTTGAATATCAATCACAATCCTATACAGAGCATTAAAACCAGTAGGTACGAAACACTTGAAAAAAAAATATATACAAAAAAATATGTTGAGTTGAATAAGTCGTGACCAAGTAGACTCGCTCCCAAGTATCTTTCGCACCCAAGTGTCCCGCACCCGAAATTCCCGCACCCAAATGTCACGCACCCAAGTGACCGCAGCCAAGTGTCCCTTTACGAGGAAAGTTTGTTTGTTTTTTTTTTATTTAAATACGATAACTAAACTATGGTATTTCATGTGATCATGCGGTCGGATTCGATAAATTTAAACTCTCAATGATGTCAAAATTTGTATCACTATTTCTCAGTGTCATTATGTTGTCTTCGTCAGCGTCAGCTCTATTTGGCCAACCGCATCTTCAGCATCGGAATTATTTTTTTAAGCCAGTTTTGAAGTTAGTGTTCTGACAATAATACATCATCATGTCGGCCTTCGTGACTCAGTTGTTTATGTATCTGACTTCTGATCCAACGGTCCCGGGTTCAATTCCCCATGGAGACACAGTATTTAATTTATTATGTTCTCAGTTTGGCGTCTCCAAAATTTGGTAACTTGTTATTGGGTGCGTGTTAAATTTTTATTTGTTTGTTGCCCGAGATGCAATGTAAATAATAATAAAAAAAAACTTCTCCATACACATTGTGCACGACTTTTGATAAGGCACAAAACAAAACTATTGCGCAGAATCATTCAAAATTTTTCACAATTACCTCTTTCAAAATATACAACGAAAATGCGGCTTTTACAGTGTGAAGTTAGCTGTAAAAACATAAATTAAATACCTAGTCAGTTTGGTTATAAACGACATGACTTTCTGTACAACCTATTAAGTACTTTGCTTTTCTTTCTTATAAATGCAATGGAATACAAATAATTATAAGTATTCGATTGAATACTTATTCATTATTTTATATCCATTGTTGAAATAATTAAGTGTTAACAATAAAGATGTTTCATTTTAAAATTCCTTTATATGGCAATACCTGATATTATCTGTACTATTAAAAACCACACATATATAATGACTATGTGTTATTAATTTTACAAAAGATGATAAATAAGCAGACACGTTCTTTTCATTAAGAAATAATTTATTTTTACACGCCAATTAGCATTTTTTCCAACCAGGTAAAAAGTACAGGTATGTATGTATATCTGGTATATACAATGGTACCTACAACAGTAAATTTTCGCAAATATTGATTGCAAATTAAATAAATAAAATAAATAGTAAAAGTACTTACCTATGCAAAAACTGCTGTGTAACCGAAATTTAAAGCTAAGTACAAGATGGAGAGCTGTTAAAGCACGTGTTGCCAGTTCTGTTGTATGGTGTGGAAGGTTGGACTCTCAAAATCTTAACAGTAAATGAAATTGAAGCATTCGAGATGTGGCTACACAGAAGATTGATGCGCATCTCATGGGTCGATAGAGTCTCCAATTAAAGAGTTCTGAATATAACTGAAAAACCGCATACTTTGGCCACATATTCCGTGGTGATAAATATGCTTTTCAACAACTTACAACGGAGGAAATGATGGTTCTTGGCCTCCTCAAGGAAACGTTTTCATTACTCCCTATCCATGGCCTTTCGTCTCGAATTCCGCACACCGGATCTGATGGTCCCTCTCGACTCCATCCATCCATCGTAGTTTAGGCCTTCCCACACCTCTTCTTCCCTCCGAACGTGTTGTGAAGAAGACGGAGTATTGGGCGTAAAAGAGGATCGTGGCTTATAATCTCAGGCAGTCGTGGTTTGGGATTTCGGATGCTCTGCCACTAATTGGGTTGGCGCAAGATCGGAATGAGTGTGGTGTGATGGCCGCCAACCTCCCTTAGGAGCGACACAAGAAAAAGTACAGGAAGCCTTACCCATATCACAAGCATTTGCTTAATTATGGCAAACAATATCAGATATCATGATTGAATCTTTCGCCTCGTCCAAATAATATCTACATTATATCAAAAAAATAGCCAGTTTCTCTTCTTTACGAAGTGATATAACATACGAATTTGTTTGTATGAAACTTTTCACACTAATTCGTTAGCGTTGGGGAAGCGGGGATACTTCGGCGTCACCGGGCTATTCCTTGCGACATACAAGTTTACCGGAAAGCCATAATTATCATCGCACCGGCCAATTACCAGTCAGTCGGTCGGCAATACGTACCTAACTACCTATCGGCGGTGACGTGGTTAATGTAACAAAATTACACATACCTGCGGTAGCTATGGCGACAACATCGACCGTCACCGCGGTAATTAGTCCGACTAACGCGCGTGGCGACTCTGCCGCACAGAAAATTAACAAATGACTAATGACAAATAATAATATAATGACCACCCGCCCCACTCTGCCCGAACGTCCCCCCAAATCAAAGACACTGTTTCAGCTTTTCAATTTCAGTGCCGGCAACCCGGCGTTTATTATTCAAAAACCATAATGATAACCAATTTTTTTGTTCCCCGTCTCACTAGGAAAACCTGTTCTGAGACGGGTCACTTTGTTCGTGTTTAAATATATTATACATTTTCCAGTGCTAGTCTTGAATACACGCTTTTGTCATCCTTTCTTTATAAGGTAATGCTCACCCGCATACCTGTCGCTGGTTACCCCGCGTTGTGGGATTCTCCATGATGGTATGTAGGTATGTAAATGTATTTTTTTTAATAATTACTTTTACAAACTATGCATATTTAAGCAAATTTTACTTATATTATATTTTTTTTATTTAGGTATTCATTCTATCACAGCATGGCCCGCAACGTGGGGTAACCAATTACAGGTGTGCGGGTGTGCGTAAAAACCAGATACGACGTGAGCGTGTATCCTCACACATCAGTCTCGTCTCATCTAAAAGACACTACATGCAGAATGGGTGGTGAACCAAAGTATGAATATAGACAAATACAAAATATCATTTTATTTTTTTTTCAAAGTGATTCTCGAACATTTTTTACTAAGGATTTAAAATATTATTATTTGATAAATTTATGTATTTACTACATTTCCAAAATATTTAAAAATATCGAAAAAAGCCGCAACACCCCGAATAGAAAATTTAATTTTCAATAAAAAATATGAACATTGTAGTAGTACCTACCTACATCTCAAACTTTTTTTAACAATTTTTATGAAAATTGAATTTAATGACGATAATTTCATAAAATTTATAAGGCAAGTATACACTACACAATATTTCACTCAATAGTCTGATACCTACTTAATCTCCAAACATACATACATACCATCATGCTGTTTACATATTCTGGGTAGAAAAAACAGACTGACCTCCATACTATCATATCTTGACACATACATACATACATACATGACGTGTTTTATAGAAAACAAAATATCTTAAAATATTCATTACGTATTCTTCAACTATCCTACATACTATCGATATAGAGAGATGGATCTTATGTGTTACATGCAACTAAATTAACAGTGAAACTATAACCAGAAATTTATTCTAAGAAATCTAATTATTGAGACCAAATTATTCTAGTCAAAATAAATTAAATAGGTCTACAACATTCAAACGTATTCATAAACAGACTCGCAGTTATGTAAGTAATATTACACTTGGTTCAAAATAAAAACATTTAATGAAAAAGCATAATAACAAAATCGACATGTGGTCGCTTAGCAACAGTCGGATTTCAATAGATTTACCATAAATAGGGGAAAAATATTGTTCATCCCCTAACCTATTATTTACAATACAATATGTCAACATTTTTTCGATACATTCGTAAAACTTTATCAGATTTGTACACATTTGAAACAATAATATAAATATGTACATACCTACATCTTCTTGGATTCTCAACAAAGGTAGAATGAACATCGAAAATATATTTTTTTTTAATTATGAAATGATTTAAAACCGTGATTTAATAGCTGTATATTATAATTTATATGTTTGATTTTGTGATATGTTATAATTGTGTGTTAGACATAATGGGATACATACATAAGTATGGACTGCGTATGGACACAAGCTCTGCTTAGTGGAATAGTTCCTATCCACTGGATGTTGGTACTGATAGATTGAATTATTTTTGTCAATGCCAACATATATACTAATTGTCTATTTTTTGTTGTATTATGTTTCACTATTGTATTGTTGTAATTTTTTTTGTATGGTTATTGTGGATTTTGAATAAATAAATAAATAAACATACATATATAGGATATTCGCTTCAAGACCAATGGGCAGAAGAAGCGTCGATAGGCCAAAGTTGAGATGGTTAGATGGAGCAGAGCGGACGATTGGCGTTGTGAACTGGCGATAGGAAGCGATGGTCAAGGAAGGGTGGAGGGAGCTTCTGGAGGAGGCCAGCCTCCCTAGACAACGTGTCATTTAGCTCAAGAAAAGATAGCTCAATGTATGGAAGTGACAGTTGCCAGTCAAGTAACAACTGTCACTTTCATACATTGATTTATCTTTTCTTGTTTCTTTTCTTGAGCTAAATAACGCGTTGTCTAGGGGGGCTGGACCCACGATGAGTTGTAGTGCCACTGATTGATTGATTGTATATACATACTGACTGTCAATGAGTTTGAAGGAAAAATTATATCACAAAAATTATATCCTTTGGGAGTGTTCCACCCAATTGTGTCCTCTTACAGATCGGAGCTCCTCGTTGCTGTCCGTGGGCCTCTTCAAGTTCCATTGGATATGCAGACTTTGTGATCTCGAAGAACAATTACAAAGCCTTCAAACGATTTTGCCATAGATACGGTGCCTTATTATCCGAAGATTCTCACTGACTTGTCTGTTTCCAGAGATCTTGGTCACTTCTCTGATGCCCTATATATGTATATGGATCTGAAGTCGCCGACAGTCCGAAAGTGTGAATCTCAATTCGCACTTATTGATTGTTCTTTTTGCACCATGGTGCCGAGATTGCTAGAGGGCTTGCTTGCTTGTTTGCTTGTTTTTTTTTTTGTAGTTCATTCTAGCGTTCTGCGAAGGGGCCGTTGACAGTTCCCATATGCGGAGCGGGTGGTGGTGGAAGTAGCGTATCACAAAATATCTGGACTATTTTTCAGTTCAAATTCTATGCAGTGCAAATATTTTTGTTTAATATTCATTGCAGTAAAATTAATCTACAGATCTACAAATATGCCTGAAAGTCCCCGATAGGTATATGAAGTAAAAGTACCTACAAATAGTTATTTTTCTCAGATTTCTTTGATCACGTGAATGTAAGTTTAACTAACTGCCGACAATAATTATCATAATTATTATTTCGTCTGTGAGTTTCGTGAACACAAGTGCCAAAATGTCTGGATCGCGTGCCCGGTACCCTTCTGCCTTCTGACGCTGCCCCCCGCCCTTTAGCACCCATGGGGCCCCAATCCACCCCACACAGATATGTTTAATTACTATAGTCGAGGGTGACATATAAGTATGTACCTACCTACCCCTGTACAGCTGTGTGTGGTATCTATGTGCTATCTCTCTCTGTTTTATTGATTGCCGAGCGCATTTATTGAACTAATACCGATGTTTTGTTTGTGCCATGATGTTCGCCCTCGAGTTGAAGAGAAAAAAAAATATAATTTGAAATAGTTGTTGAAACTAAATATTTAAATTCACAATGAAAAGAATTGTTAATTATATACACGAAATTAATAAATATCAAATAAAAAGTACTCAGAATTATTTTTAATTTATTGAACTTTTTGTTACTAGCTTAGGTAATTGTTTTCAAGAAGCTTCTGAAGTCACACTTCTTATCCACATACCTATAATTCCTTTATCCTTCATCCCTTCACAACCCATCCTTTTCCTATTTTTGGACATTTTTTTATAATATGTCCTTTTTAACAAGTACATGTAATCTTCCTACGTTCCCTAAAATAAGCATAAATGCTTGTGCTATAAGTGAACGAAATCGGTCGATTCAAACTCGCGACCACTGGATTAGTAGCCCAGCGCACTAACCGCTCTGCCATCGACCCATCTAACAGTATTATTTTTGATTTTGTTTTGTATATTAAATTCGTATTATTTTTTTTCCAATTGTAATGTTTATTAGTTTTTATTTGTAATATATATTTTTTTACTTGCTACTACTAATTTCTAGTGTGGTTGACTGACTAATTTCTAGTGTGGTTGACTGGAAGAAATTGCCTACGGGCAATAAGTCCGCCATATTATGTGATTTTTGCATAATAAAATATATTATTTATTATTACATAATATTTTAAACAAATAACACTGGTTAGCTCATTGTCATTAAACAATTTCTTCAAACCACCTTTAATATATATTTACTATAATTAAAAATACTAAGTTTACATTTTTAAATTACATTTTTGTTTACTTCGTCGATAGCTATTTCGTCTGACTTCGACATTATCACGATAATTAATAAATCGAAATGAAATTTTAAACAATGTGTACTCTTTTTTAATGTGTGCATTGTTACGATTGTTGTTCTTCCTATCCATCTCTTATAGATCTATGTAGTCTGTTATTCGGGGGACTTTGAGGTGGATCATTGATAAAAAATCTTAAAGCTATTTGTTAGCTATTATTCTAAGTGGAATTTACATACTTTTGACAATCCATCGTACAGTTTTCATATCTTCAACAAAGCATAGTTCGATTTTCATCCGTTTGACAAATCATCGTACAATTGCCATCCCTTTAACAAGCCATTGTGCGATGTTCATCCGTTTTACAAATCATAGTATGATTTACATCCGTTTGACAAACCATCGTACAATTTCCATCCCTTTAACAAACCACTTTACGATTTTCATCCGTTCAAAAAACCATCAACAAATCATTGTGCGATTTTTTTATTTATTTATTTATTAAAAGCTTCTTGAGCACATGTGCACAATGGCGAGCTTATTGCCTAATGGCAACATCCTACAACCAACCATATTTTATTTTAGATTTTCATCTGTTTGACAAAATAGCCAAGTGTTTGTCGAAGCACAGTAAATTAACAAGTGTTGTAAACAATCAGATTCCGCCAACTGGCACATACATATTGATTTTATTCCTTCCAACATAATATTATGTTTATATAACATATAGTATGTATGTATGTATTAGTGTGTATAGGTACCTATATTGTATAGATATGTAGGTATACCATACTTCTTTCCACAGACATAATTACTGGTAGAGGGTGGTAGTTTATTAATGAATGCACGTTTACTAGGTCGCGCATATTTAATCTTTTTTTTGTCAATTTTTAATTTTAATTTATTAACGGAGATGGATTTTACGTACCTGAAATACATGCCCCAGATGAGTTTTTTTCAGATAAGAGAATATATTCTCCTGTATGATTTTGTCCTCTCAAAACTTTTATGATGAAAGAGTCTTACAAGAATTTTAAATAAAACTAACAAATAGATGAGATTTAGATGGGTCGATGGCAGAGCGGTTAGCGTGCTGGGCTTGTAATGCAGTTATCGCGAGTTGCCTCGACCGATTTCGTTCACCTATAGCACAAGTATTTATGATTAATTTAGGAAGATGTATATGTACTTGTTTAACAAGGTCATACCTATTAATTTAAAAAAAAATAATATTAAATGAATAAAATCGTATCTCGGCTACCACTCTAGCATCGGCATCTCTGTCTTGAGCTAACCGCAACAGCTCTTCCGCTCTGTGGTCTCCGGTCCATTGCCAGAACTCTCTTATAAGCCAAGACATCTGTTTCCATTAATGATGAGGTGCTGTAGACCGTATATATAATTACGGAGAAAAATAATCTTAACACGTTGATATGTGCGCGTCCATTCGACGTGCCTGGTTTTAACAAACATCACTGTCTGTGATTGGATTAAACATGGGTATGTGGGTGAGAGGGGATGGGGGAGGAGGTTAGAAACACATGCGGGGTGAGGAATGATGAAGGGAGGGTAGGGGGCAGATTCGTCGATTATAATCCATTTACTGTTTATTTCTTTATTGATATATACTTACGTATTATAAATCTGCTTAATCGATGCTTACCACAAGAATACATAACTCACTCATTATATCTAGACATACCTACATACAAGAACCTAGACATACCTACATACATGAACCTAGACATTCCTATATACATGAAACTAGACATACCTACATACACGAACCTAGACATACCTACATACAAGAACCTAGACATACCTACATACATGAACCTAGACATACCTACATACATGAACCTAGACATACCTACATACATGAACCTAGACATACCTACATACAAGAACCTAGACATACCTACATACATGAACCTAGACATACCTACATACATGAACCTAGACATACCTAAGAAAACGCTTCTGGTGAGATCAGACATTTTTTTTTATAAATCATTAAACGAAATAATTTAGTAAAATAAATTTATTATAAAAATATAAAAAAAGGAAACACAAAGATATCAGAAAGGGTCCAGAAAAATTACAATTCGCTATTTAGATAAAAGAGAAACAAGAAAAAATAATAGTATAACAATTCATATAAAGGTAGGTACTTAAAACTCAGTTCAGAAAATTTACACATTTGCAATAAACATAGGTAAGATAAAACTACAATTCACATATGAAAAAAAAAATTAATTTAACAGATACTGATTTCTAGATAAGAAGTTGGAAGTTGAATAAAATTGATAGTAACTTCTATGAAATAAATTAATAGTTTACTTTACCTATTGATATGGGTGGACCGTGGCTAATCTTCTTTCATAAATGTCGTTATTATTTTTTAAAAAATAATTAATTATTCTTTCAAAAAGTGTATAAGTACTACTAGGTACATTCATGTATGTAATAATTAATAAGTACTTACCTACCTGTAGCCCAGTTTTATACTTATCAATCCTCTGGGGAAGACTCTATATCGAAACCGCAGCCAGCCCGCGTGAGGTACGGATTCATAGAGGGGTATAGGAGCTCGGTTCACCCCAAAAATTAGGGGCCAAAAAAAATGTGACTCATCAAGTCTTCCCCCTACACCCACCCCCCACCTCGTCCTCCATCTCATCAACCCCTTGCCGCGCTAATGAGACTCAGGGAACGGAATGTTTACGACCACCGCTTAGCAACGGTCCGCTCAACTCCTCAATTCTTTCGACCTATCAATCTGATGGGACAGTTCTCTTTAATATATCGGTGATATTACCGTTGCATAGAAGAGGTCCTGCTACTGCTTTTAATCTTGGGCATGATGGAAAGTCCTCTGGTTTTGGTGAAAATATTCTTCATCAGCTCCATTTAAGTATATTAAATCTGCTGAATACACTATAATTGTTATCCTCATTCACTCTACATAAGTAAATATCCATAACACAGAATTTCTCAGCTCTTCGTTCGAAGTAAAACCAGAAAGACTATGGAATAGTCTAATAAGTCCGGATATTGCGTCGTCTAACTCACTCTGTATTAAAAAAAACTTCAGAATATTTATCCCTAAGCACCTGATCTCTATTTCCTTTTCTTGTACTTTCCCAATCCTTTTTTTTTTATATGAAATGTCCTTTTTTATATTTATCTTGTCGTAGGTAATGTATCTTTTTTACTATTTTTCGCTATCATTCTTTTTTGATGTAGGTATCTACTATATAATTTTGTCATATTTTCACTGTCTATACTTGTAGAAGGCATTCTTTTCACTGTCTATACTTTTAGATACCTACAATATTTTCACTATCAATACTTTTTGATGCCACTCTTTTTATAATTTTAGATACCATATTTTCAGTATCAATACTTTTCGAAACAATATTTTCACTATGTATACTTTTCAATACCACATTCATTTTTGAAACTAAAAGATGTTTATTTATATACATATCTACATAGGTATTATGAAATTATCATATTAATAAGACAAAACCACAAACATCGATTTGATGTTATTATAATTATACAGATATTGTAACTGACGTTTAGTTTGATTGAAATACGAATTTTTAAATTGATTTTTCCATAAAAATAACCCTGGATTATGAAAGACTTTTTTAACCGAGTATTTACATCAATCGTTTGGGCAAGCGTGGATGGAAAACTTGACAAACGTTGACAATTAAACGATATGACATGTAAGCACTACTAGTTGGTCATATCATAAACGATATGACATGTAAGCACTACTAGTTGGTCATATCATAAACGATATGACATGTAAGCACTACTAGTTGGTCATATCATAAACGATATGACATGTAAGCACTACTAGTTGGTCATATCATAAAATGCGAAAATTTCGTAAAATTATCATCAACTTTATGATGTGTTAAATTCTACGATCTCGGCACGACATATAAACCAAGTTTCTTATTGGATTCGAATGCGCTAATATCCTAAATGGAAAATGATTAATTCTGGTAGGAAAAATGTCTTTTTAGAATCCTTAGTGGTTAAGAGAATTCCGACTTATAGATCAGAATGTTTAAGGTAAAATGAAACGTACATTATGCTTATGCTAACGATCTCATCAAAAATCAAACCATAGTAAGAAATTTGAAGATTTTTAAAAAAATCCAGTGCATGATTTCAAAGATCGTATATTTTAATAGGTGTAAAAAAGAATCGTTAGATGGCAGTAAGTTCAAAATATTTGACTGATTTCAGTGGTACAAACAGCACATAGGTACATGCTATGCAGTTTGGCTTCAGATACTTACATTTTTTTTTTAAATTTCATAAAAAATTAAAGGCCCAAATGAAGTTTTATAGTGAAACTGTTTAAAGCAGATAGGTTTGTTTCTCAAAGAATTATATAATAATATCAAACTATCTAATATTTCTCAAAATAATAAAGCAAAAATATTCGTACGTATGTATTATATACTTTAAAAGCTAAGCTGAACGTTTATTTTCTATTTTTAAGAACAATATTTTATTGATTTAAAGGTGCTAAACAAACATTAAAAAGCGTCTTTAATTAATGTCATAAATTGTGTCATTTGATGATACAGAATTTAATGAGCCATTGGCATTCATATGCTATGTACGCCTATTTTAAATCTCATCTAAGATTGATGTGTTACGTGAATCACGTACCTACTTATTATTTATAGTCAAAGAAAAATACTCGTAACCATATATAACGCGATGGGTTTGTAATCCAGTGGTCGCGAGTTCGAATCCTTCCACGACCGAATTCGTTAAGCATTTATGGTTAATTTATTGAATGTATGAGGATGCATATTAATATTTAGGTACTTGTAACATATACAATAAACATATTCATTATTAAAAAAAAGAAAATTCCTTTATCTTATAATGTTGTTTGGATTTGTTTGAACTTATCTCTTTTATTGTTGTTATTGCTGTGATTTTTATATTAAGTGTATTGTTATATTAAGTGTATTGTTTTATTGCATTATTATTTTTGTATTATCTTTGTATTATTGTTTTTTTTATTGAAGTATTACCTACTATTATTTTTTTTGTTAAGTGCCCTCTTCATCACGGGATGGAATCCTAGTGAGGCAGGCGCTGGTAAAAGGAAATGTACTTTTATATATGCATTATTAATAAAATAAAATAAATAAATAAATAAAATCCAACTGTCGATTCGTTCATGAGAATTCAATTATCTGAATGAGTCGACAGTATTAAGGCAAGATGCGTGTACGAAGGAACATTTTGTATGGCGTAGTGAACTTTTTGCATGCTAAAAACATCAACTTAGAGGCTTCGCAGCATATATGTTCCCATACATGGATTTACTCAGAATTCAGAGTAGAACATTTTATGTGAGTTTTGTGTGTCTGTGTGTCTGTCTCTCCCCCCCCCCCCCTTATAACTTTTGATCCGCTGGATTCACAAAGCCTAAAATTTCAGAATATATAAATAGTTATAGGCCTACAAAACTTTTTACTCAGAATTGTGAATTTTTGTTTCAGTCAGGGGTTATTAACTATTGAATTTTTGGTATATTTTTCCATATATCTCAGAAACTATAAAAGCTAGAACGCTGAAAATTGGTATAAACTTAGACAAATACAAAATCTCAAATCGGTTTTTTTCAAAAAAATTCCAGGGATTCTCAAACATTTTTTATTAAAAAAAGTATTTTTTTTATGACAAATTCATGAGTTTAACTGCCTATATTTCCAATTTTTTTAAAAATATTGAAAATAGCCGAAACACCCCAACTAGATAATTTAATTTTCTATAAAAAATATTAATATTGTAGAAGTATATCTCATTTTTTTTAACAATTTTTATAAAAATTGAATGTTTGACGACATAGCTTCATATAATTTGTAGGCAGTCGCCTATACACATGTAAGAAGACTTTGATACTAAATCTCCAAACATACATACAGATACAGAACCATCATGCTGTTTTCATATTCCGGGTAGGAAAAGAGGACTGACCTCCACACTGTTCTATTTTGTCTTGACATACATACCAACATGTGTTAAAATTTTCAATAATTTGGATTTATGGGTTTATAGTTTGATTCTTATTCTTCAATTATACATACTATCGCTATCGTTGAATCTCATGTGTTACATGCAACTAGTTTATTTTAATATTAGTTAATAAACTAGAGCTTATGGTACAAACTTAATTATGTTTCGCCATTACCAGATTTTTTCCATATTCGGCCGATTCTAATTGAGATCTCTGTTGAGATATAAAAATAGTTATTAAATTAATATGTTGGCAACTGATTTTAACGTACATAGGTAGGCTATATCGGGTCGTTACTGACGTGTTTATTATTTTCCCCCTCCCTCATAATCGGACAATTATTCAAATTTGAAATTTAAAAAATCATTATAAACAAATCAAATTAGCATTTTGTTCGATGTTATATTATGGAAAGCGGCTAATTCTTCAGAGGCATGTATAAAATAATGTTGTTCTACCCACGAAGCAGACTTTCTGTAAAGAAATTTGTTATTGTTACCAACCGACTATACATCCATGTTCCGGCAAATCGTTAGTTTCCTTCCGACAATCGTTTCATATTATTATTAATGTATGGTAAGTTTTTTTTTTCATTTTTAGAAATTTCATTCCTTAATAATAATTGCTTTATTAGTGCGGCATAATATGTTTTCATTTCGTCATGGTTTTCACGGAAGAAAAATTGTTTTTGTTAAACATTAATTCAAAGAAACGGATGGGATATTATGTTATTCCATAGTAGCTGGCTTTGTTCTCTACGATTAGGTTTCTTAGATTTGAGGAACGTACATACCATCCAGATTCATTCTTCTAAAGTTTTAAGCTCTTCTTTTCAAGTACAATAGGCTAGACTTTGGATAAGCCATAGTGATGATGTGACGACGTTTCAATATATGAAAATATTTAAGATAGGTATTATCAAAGAAAATATATTGTTTTCTTCTTCGTTTAGTAGACCTGTTGATCTGTAATCCAAAAACAATGCCTCCTAAATTGAAGAAGTTTAAATATCCTTCCATCTCTTGGGTGGTTTCCCGTGTAGATGGCGACCAGAAAGGATTTCATTTTCTGCTATATGCGCAAGTCTATCACTGTCCATTCTGGCTACGTGGTCCCTCCAATGTCTTCATCTGGATCAACTCCACCGAACGATGTCGTCTATTCCACATGTTTTTTCTCCTTTCAACATTGCGAACACGATCTCGCAGAGGTTTTCCAGCGATTGACAGTGATGTGCTTAGGTTCTTTTTTATTGTGTACTTCAATTCCTTTCTTTCATTCCTTTTTGCTATCTATGATCAGGTCTGTTTATTTTTGTATTTTCTTTTGAGATTAACTTACATAATAAACTGTTGTAAGTTACATAAAACTGTCGTTGTAAGTACTTGAGATTTCAAGTTACTTGTGCTGGTTGGAATAGATTACATTATAGCAAGAAACTCACCTTTGTACATATAGTTCTCTCTATTTTATATCTCTCTCTCTCTCTCTCTCTCGTCCTTATCCTATAACTAAGAATGGTGACTGTAATCAATCACTCATTATATTTTAATAAATAAATTCTAGATAAAAATGTTCCTAGAATTGATCATCCGCTTTTGCGAAAATTCTCACCCCGATCGAATCAATTTCCGAAAGACCATTTGGTTTAATTTTGGTTATTGCAACAATACAAATATCGACCGTTATTTTTACAATATGAATATCGTTACAAATCGTCTGCATTCTTCTAGACATAACTTTAGACGTACAATAATAATCAATATTCCTATACACGAACATTGTCCTGGCCGTATTATTTCTATTAAAATCTATTCAAATTATGCACTGCATGGGGGATGGAGAATATATTATTATTATTATTATTATTGAATAAATCGATACTCTATTGATTCAAAGACTAAAGTAAAACCTACCTATGTATGTAGACTATTATGTCGATCACCGATCGTTGGAACTTTAAGTGAAATATGTTTATAGTTCACTAATTGAACATATTGTGAATTCAAAATGTTTATGGAAGTTTGCTTTTGCTTGAATAGACAATTTTAAAAATGATTCAAGTACGTATTTGAGTTTTATGCCAAGATTTAATATGACTTGTTTATTCTAAAGACTTGAAATTTAATTATTGTATTTTCCTACATCATTTTACTTTAACATTGTAATGTTTTATTATTAGATACATATTTATTGTGATTTTTTATTTTTAATCAACAATTTCATCACATAATATTGTCAATTTTTACACCAACGAAGCAAATACTTTCAATACAAATCTTTTCTTCGAATTACCTTTATTTAGCGTCAATCGATGCTGTTTGTCGTAAGCCATGCAGGTGCCTGACTTTTCGTTTTCTCATTGTCAACTCCATACTGTTATATTGATTCAATCTTTTTGTACACAGAATAAGAATCTCGTTAGAATTCGAATTGATAAATTGTTATGATAGCACTATTGAATCTATTGAATCTTTATTTTGTTCATTTGACTTCATGAAACTTTTTCCATAATTATCTACTTTTTTCGCTAATATATTTATGATTGAACAGTTACTGATATTTACCTAATATTGGTCGTAGATCTTATTAAACATTTTTAAGAACTGAATTCTTTGACAAATTAATTTTCCATTAAAAGTTGGAATATTGTAGGCTTACATGATCTCTAAGTTCTTGCGCAAGGTTTACCAATTACCTATACCTTTTTATTGAATTTCCTTATCAATCCAAGTTTTGAAACATCATTGACTTCCAACGGTGAAAAAACTCCGGTGGTCGTATTTTTAAATATTCAAAGCAAGCCTTGTACGTACCATGGCAAGCCTCTCCAACTGTTAAACTCTAAGCGAAATTCCAGCTTTCGTTTTAATAGTGGAAGCAATAAAAAGATGAGCGGAATTTTTATAGCACGTGCTTGGATTCGTGTTCAACCCTCTGGCATTTGAATTTGACAAATAATCTTTAGTCAACGCTTGAAACGACTTATATTATTGAATGCAAAACTTTCGTGTCTGCCTTGAAAAATTATACAATTTGGCGCGAGCTGCATATTTCATTAGATTTTATTTATATAAATAATATTTTAAAAAATCCATCCTTTCCTGATTCACAAATGCGGTAGTATGCAAATATAGATTTTAACATAACTTAAAAATTTCTAGCTACAAGCATAACTTTGGGAAAAGGTAATTTGTATTGTGATGTATGCAGCATGCGACAAATACTTTTAGTTACGAAATATTCTTTAATAAATTTGCATATTGGTGCACAACGAATGGATGAAAAAAACCGTTGAGATCTCTTGTTGGCATTTTTATCTGTTGCAATTATATTAGTTGTTAGCCGCATATGCACTTCATCCCGAGTCGGACCCCTGTGAAAAAAATATTCAAATTTGATATCTGCCTATGTAAAATTTATCTGCATCACAATCAAAGGAAGGGGTCCAAACGTTGGTTTGAATCTTTGACATTTTAACAGGTACAAAGGTGTAATGAGACTGACTATTCTGAATGCAATATATAAGAGATGATCCCATTTTTTTTATTCACAATAATATAATGTATGCGAAAAAATTTCTCTCCAGTCACCCCAAGGGACTGAGGGGTAGTTTTTAATTTAGATCGTGAGTTTCGAAGAGCAAGGGCGTGAATATGATCCGAAATTTGCATACAAATGGATTTAGTGCGTATTTATAAATTTATAACTACCCAATATACGAATGTATTATCACACAGTTCGATGAGAATTTTAACGACTCTTCTCGGCTTCGTGAACTTCAAATGACTTTTAGAAATTCTTAGCAAGTTCATAACTGAATTTTAGATGATGGTATGTCTAGTCACTTTATAATTTGATTTTTTTTTGCTAT
The DNA here is from genome assembly GCA_963576475.1 of Molanna angustata. Classification (NCBI taxonomy): domain Eukaryota; kingdom Metazoa; phylum Arthropoda; class Insecta; order Trichoptera; family Molannidae; genus Molanna; species Molanna angustata. The sequence continues at coordinate 9,358,740 of OY754972.1, forward strand.
TTTTACTGTGCATGTAATTAGATTTTGTTTCTTCACTGTTACTCTCTTCATTGTAGTTTAAATGAAAAGCAGAAAGATTTTGAATCGGACTGAATGCTTGATATTGGAGTTTGTGGTTCGATAAAATTAAATCGTGGTTTTTTTTTTTACTCTCTCTTCTACAATGATCAACTGAAATCTTTTATAGTTCTCATTTATATTTAGAGCTGATTTGTTTTCCATAAACAACGCTTCAATTTTTTCTATGGTTTAATCTGTCAATGAACCTATTTCCACTGTTCTTTAGCAATCAGCTGAGTCTTCATTGAATGAGCTAGCATCTCTAAAGATGTAGACGACATCATGTCTTTAGGTCATTTTAAATATATACTGACAGGCTATCTCATAAAGTTGTAATAAGTAAAGGTCATTTGAAATACAAAATAAACAATATAAAAGTATCATTTGATTGAATCTTTTCTCTGTTATAATTTAATCGGTTGTTATACGTATTCGGGTTTGTCGAGTGGTTGATGTATAAAAACATTAATATTATTAATACTAAATTTGTGAATTTTAATTTAATTTATGGCCACGTTCCACAATATACATATCAACGGCCCAAGGACGCATCCTTGGGGGACACCCAAAACGGTCGACATTGTAAATGTGTCCAATTCACCTAATCTAAATATTTACGTACCTACCCACAAAGGATTACAAAAGATGTGTGAAGATATCGCCGCTGTTGTTGCAGTACGCGTAATACCAACATGAATTACAAAATATTTAAATCAGGTGCATATGCAAATAGCCACGTACCAACTTAATAATACTACGTCTAATGCAAATGTTTATGCATAGTTTACCAAAGAATTGTTGTATTTTCACAACACCCCATCAAAAGAAGAATCGGCTCATTTGAATATTAACCCAGTAATAATGGTAGCCCGTTCTTCTTTCTACGTTGGAAGGAATAATGTATTGGGATATTAAGCGATGTTTAGAGCAATGCACTAACCACTACAAGGAGGCGCCCAAGAGATTTAGTATGCAAAAATATGGCCACGTACCACTAAATGTTTATATTCATATAAATACTTTTATCCACAACATATTGGGGATCTGAAATCAAATGACGTCAATGTAAATTTAAACAGGCACAAACATGACTACTTGTGATTCTTTTGTTACAATTGAAATTACCTCAATAGGTTAAATTATAGTTTTCAAAATCCTATATAAATTTAATTATGACAGAGGAGACACAAAAGTTAAATGATATAACCCTGTGAAAAGGAGTTCCTTGAAACGAATATGTGATAGAACAATTATTTTCTTGAACGAAAATGAAAATACAAAACTTTAATTAATTTCACATTATTTCAAATGATTGGTTTTAAAGTTGCCGCTTCTTCTTCAGAATGGATGTCAACAGAAAAGAAAGAAAGAGGTTTAGTCACATAGAAATAATGAACAATAATCATTTTACAAGCTGAAATGTAACTAAAAGAACTACGTTTAAAGATCGAAAATTAAGAAAACTGAATAGAGGATGAATATTTCTATACCTATTCTAACAGGGATACAACTGGATAACATGTACGCTTTTTTGGTTGCAGCTAATTATAATGAACGGCTGCCGCGTTGATTGCAATGAAAAGTCATTTCTATTTTTTCAAAAAATAACCACTACAACAAAGATATTTTTGCTTGATGACGCTCACAAGCCTTCATATATTTTGCAGGTATACATTCTTTATTAAATATACATATATTCAAATTCAACATACTACCCCAGTGGTCCGTGCCAAATCTCTTCTATACTCTTTGAATAGAAAAAAATCTGGCCACGTGTGTCATCAGCCATACATAAAATTCAAATCTGTGCTTTACACTTAAATATTCAAAATTATATTATCATGTGCGATAGAAAAATTCAATTGCAGGTATTAAGCGTGATGACACGAGACATTATTATGATGGTTTTGAATTTACATATGGAGTTAATTCATACACTGCACTTTTACAATTTATTAAATTTGCATGTACATTGTGATGCTATTGATCCAAAAAGACACACATTGAATGAATTGCGTATTTTGCAATACTTTTATTTATAAACTTAAGGAATATTCGTCCCAAACCATGCTATTGTACATAATCATTTAATGGTGATATTTCCATTTTGTTTTCAAATTCCTTCTTCTTTGTTTTTAAGAATTAATTATATTTCTAATTCCAAAAAGTAACAACTATTAACGTTTTGAGCTCATTTTGGAATATTATTGTAGACTCCCCAACAAAACTCCTCCAAACACTTCTGTTCTCAAAACTACTGAAAGACCAGTTATCTTTTTATCAAGTCACTCCACTGAGTTTCAGACTCCTGTCTCGCTATGTTTTCAGATGTGTGTATACTCATGATATGACACCTTTCATTGTGTGATGAAAACGTTACTTTTTTCATATTTTACAACTAGTTTCATAATCATCTTCACGTCTACCCTCCTTCGTCCAATAATGGACATGGGCCTCCCACTTAGACCTCCACAGCTCTCTATCCTTGGTAAACTGTATTCAACCGCCTCCAGCCACTCGTCTTATATCGTCAGGCCATCTTGTTTTAGGTCTTCCAACACTTCTGCCCGTTCTAGGTCGCCATTCCAGCACTTTCTTGGTTCATCTGGAGTCTGTGGTTCGGGCGACATGCCCTGCCCATCTCCACTTCTGGTTGGCAACCCTCCGGACAACTTTAAAATACTTTTAATTTGAATACCTGCCTTTAATTATTAAAAATGTCATTATTGCAATGGTTTTCTTAATAAGTTTGTGCCAATCATTCCCAATTGAATCTCCATCGAGATATTTATTTAATTAGTGAATGTTTAACTAACTGCACGGGTTTATTGCCACAGAGCAATATTTTCCAACCAACCGAATAAACGTGAAGACACGACAACAAATATTGTTGCAACTGTATCAATTATGTACCTACTTATGTATGTAAGAAGAATAATTAAAAACAACAATGAACGGACTGATTAGCGACCATTTGGTAGGTACTCTCCCAAATTTCGAATTTTCGCGAAGAAACTACCTATATTATGGATAATTCGGTGGTAGGCATTTTCTAAACGTTTTAGTGATAATAATGTTCGCTTATTAAAATAATAAGGTGGCAGGTAGATAAATTCTAAGCGTTGGTTGAATTTGGTATTGGAATCTAGTTTTGAGAGGAAAGCCAATGCGCAAAATAAAGAAAAGATTAAATAACGCTGAATGATATAAGATTCAAATAAACATCATCATCCTCAGCGTCACAACCCTCGATGGGTCCTAGCTGCCTCCAAAATCCTCTCCATACTGCTCTATCGTTGGCTGCCACCATCCAGTTCTACTGCGACAACGCCGTCCAACCAGCATTATAGTTAAGGTGTCCCTAGATACGCTTCTTCTATCGGTTGGGTCATTGGACAACACCCTTTTTGGGAGCTCCAGATCAATGTCCCAACCACCGTAGAATGTTAATCTTAATGAACTTGACTGCGCTGATGTCCTGGTAAAGATCATAGAGCTCGGTGTTATATCTTTTACGCCATGTTTGACCGTCGTTAATAGGTCCATATTTTCTGGGTAAGATTTTTCTTTCAAATGCGTCCAGTCTGTTTTCATCGTGTTTTGGTAATGTCCATGTTTCCGAAGCATATATTAAGACTGATCTGATAAGTGTCTTGTATATTGTGGCTTTAGGTTTTCTGGACAATAGGCGTGACTTCAATTGTCCAATGAGACAAATAAGTATATTAAAATTTATGTTACTACACATTTTCTGGCAACCATTGGTAATTACAACATCACCAGACTCGGCATTTAAATTATAGACATTATATAATAATGTAATAATCGATCTCGTAGGTTGATTACGTTTGTAAGGCGCGACTAATTCTCCAACGACATATGAATCGTGTTCAGTATTTTGAATAATTCAGTGGTTTATTCGCGGACATTTAAATATTAATAACGGAACACGAAAAATATATTCTCAAACCTATTTTCGGACTAATTTCGAAGTAATTTATTCTTTTGATTTTTAACGTAGCCAAAAACCATGTTTATATCAAAAATACGTTCTTTAGTTTATTACTTCACAATATTTAATCGTAAGTACAAATAGGTATCGACAAATATCTTGACAATATTTGACGTAGTGGGGAAGGTTTTCGCGTCTACTAAATAAGCATGAACCCCAAAATTTGACATCCAGATACGGCAGATGCTTTATGACTTGTTCGCGGAATTCAATGAAGGTATAAGTCATTATGGCTGCAGATCTCTACTCCGAAATATTTGAAACTCATACTTAACTTGCTCCACGGGCTCATCATCAATAGTTAGCTTACACATTGAAGGTTGTTTGGATATAGTTAGACTTTGTTTTACTGACTATCCGATACTGACGATAATACTAATTAGCCATGTTTATCCTCTACAAAATTATAAACTATTTTAGATAAGTATATTTATTTCAAAAATTTCCGAAGTCAAACTATGTACGGATATTTACTATTCACATTAAAAATCTAATTACCTTTAATATCAATTGAAATATTTCGAATATGTTTTTTCTTTTCTCAAACCTTTTACAGATTCCCTTCCTGTGCCTTTATTTTGATTTTTACAATTATTTGTACGTTGATCATACAAATATACGTTATTCTTATAAATATCTCTTAAATTTGTCAGAGGTCCGTTAATTATCATATCGTTTAATCGATAATTATTCAGTAAATCGTCCAATAGGAAAGCTGCATTATTTCAATTGACATTTACACTTTTTTTAAATTATGCTGAAGAAACTCGATAAAATTTGATTAGCGTCATTCAATATCTGAAGTCAGGATATTTGCTCACCCATTAGCTGTAGCGGAAGACATTGACTGTCTATAATAAAAGTAACACTTGATAACAAATCCTCTGTCCACATAGAACCTACGAGATACAGCTGTGGTCAGATTGATACACTTTATTGTTCTCTGATCAGAACAATGTAGGGTGGCTGCTATACCTAGGTATCTCCTAACAGAGACAATGGAGCCCAATGGTTCTTAATACATCAACACCAAGGAATATTAGTTGGTCAATATCATATCTGGAGAGTCCTTTGTAATCTATAGGTATCTATGAAGCTAGATTTTTATTTCTACATTAATTTCAGCATGAGTGAAATACTACGAATTGAGTAAATCTCTTGCTACATAATGAACATTATATGAATATGATTAGTCTCCAGATTGTGGCAACTTGTTATTGGATGCGTGTTAAATAAATAATTTATATATTACCTACGTTTGTAGAATGGAAGATACGTTTGTAGAATGGAGGATAACCGGGTCCCAAAGAAAGTATTGGACACCTGTCCTGAAGGAAGAAGAAGCAGAGGGAGACCTAGGATGAGATGGCTGGACGACATCGAGGGCAATATAAGAGCGATCGGACAGACAAACTGGAGGAGACTTGCTGTTGACAGGGTGGGATGGAGGCAGTTTCTTGAGGAGGCCAAGGCTCGCACCTGGCTGTAGCGCCATTGCTGATGATGATGATCCTTTTACTGGCTTTTAGGTACCTACTATTTACTTAGTTAAAATAAAGGCAAAGGCAGATGTCTTGGCTAATAAACATCAGATTATAGACCGGAATCCACTGAGTGGAGGAGCTGTTTCTGTTAGCTAAAGACAAAAATGCTTATGCCAAAGTAGTTACCTACGTCGAGAGGATCTGACATAGCACAGGTACTATTTAAATCAAATTTTTAATCCACAGCGGCAACTGTAACAATAGAAGTCTAAGCGTTTTCGTTAGTAATTATAAGTGAGATTAATAAAGGGAGGGGTTGAGGTTTTTTCACACGACTGATAATATAACACGTTTTATAATTCAACTCGATCACGCGAGTTGAAGATGCGCATTTCGCTGGGCCGGCACCTAATATTTTTATTAAAATATACGTATGTAATTAAGAAAGTTATAAGTGCCTACCTATGATAAACGGAGAGAATGCACGATAAGATAAAGAAGGATATTATAGAGGTTTGGACATATTAAAAGAATAAATAATGAACGACTAACCAAAAAAGTATACATGGTTGTGTGAGATGGAGTGAATAGCATGGCCCGCCCCAGAAATGGATGGTATGACCATGTAAATGATATTTTAAAAGAAGGAAACATAAACGTCGAATGATCGACGATGATGTATGAGACAATGAGACGATGCATGGATGTAAAGGAAGCCAGGAATGTCTGCAAAAATAGAGTACTATGGCGCTCGGTACTCTCTGCTTGCCCCTTATCTAAGGGACACCGCGTGGTAGTAAACAGATATATTGGTAAGATATTCATATTACTAAAGGTTGTAACGTACCTACATTGAGATCAGATGTTAGTTGTGAAGAAAACAAAATACTTTAACTAGACTATTGATATAGGGGAGTGTGTTAAGGGATGTGTTGTGGGGTGGGAAAGGGCTGTTAGGGAGGGGAGGTGTATGGGGAGGGGCAGGGGGAACGGTAAAAGCGATCTTGTCAGATAAATGACACAAATCGAAGGAAATGAACGAGACAAAAGGGAGGCCTTTCTTCCTAATATATGTACTGCGAGAGATAAATATGCGACTTCTCATCGCTACTTACCCATCAGAGTACAACAAATACCCACCTTGTATTAAGGTGCCATCTTATTTTGGTATACATATCATAATATCTACTATTTTACAATATATTTCGATATTTTATCCTGATATCAGTTCAATAAATAGAATTTTTATTTAAATAGAGTATTTTTTTAATTTAATATAGGTACGCAAACATTGGATTTTTTTCGCCTGTCGAGCGTCAATGATATTTTTTTTGACAAAAACCAGCCGATGACAGGTCGTAAACCATGTAGGTGCCTTGAGTTCCTGGTTCTTCTATAACATTCCAACTTCGTCTCTATTGAGATGTTAAAAAGTTTGACAATTGTTTTATGTGGCTGAAGTTTCGAACGTTCTAACGGTATGAACTAACGGATCAATGGTCAGGATACAATAGAGATAACCCAAGGAAAAAATATGTTTATTTATTTATTTATGTATTGACTAGTTTTTTTAAATTATTTACTTATTTATGCATTTAATGAACGGTAAAGTAAACGGAAAAAATTGTAAATCATCTGAATATAAATAAAGTTAACCTCACTTTACCCCACCATGTAGGGCAACCAGCGACAGGTTTGCGGATACGCATAACCTAATAAAATAAAGCATTACACATGCGCGTATGCCCACACACTTTTTTTTTATAATTTCTGTACGGAATATTTTTTTATTTATTTATTGAATCATAGAAATATACATTCAACAAGTATTATATTAGATAGCTACTTCGCTAGAGTAAATCTGTTATGTACATGTACACTGTAGGTACACTGTACATTTGTGAATTTATTAGGTACCTATCTGCTAATATGTATAATTTTCTCTTAAATTAAACTATTTTTTATTAATATTTAAAAGCAAAAGCATGATCTAGTGTCAACAGCATCGACCAAAGATTGATTCAAATTTTTGGTTTCATAATCGTCCCTTTACAGTGAACAAAAGATATTATATATATTTTAAATCAAAATGCACATTTTCATTGTTCGAAATACAATGCCCGGTTTCTCGCAGTTGTAAATTATTCCGGAAAAATTCTTTCACAATGGAGCGGTCTAATTTTTTTATTTTAGTTTTTTTTATTTATTTCATTGTCATTGTCCGCGACAAATTGTAATATTTCCGAGATGTCTACCTCCCCCCTGAACTCCCCCGCTCATTATTGTGATGTGATGTTTCACCGTGCAATCGGTGACGTAGCTGAGCAGAGTCATGGAAAGCACGGGGGCCCAAATTTATAAGAACTTGAAAAAAATGTAGATGAAGTCACCAGAGAAAAAGTTTCTGCAAAAACACGTGTCTAGAAGGATACCTGGCAATCCACATCCCAAAACTGAAATTTATATAGCATTATTATAACATAGCCCAATAGGAGAGGTATGAATTCAAGGTTTTTTTTTCATTGCAGATTATCAATGAAAAAAATAACCTTAAATTCAATATGACAAGATATCTACATACCCAATATGTATATTCATGTCATGATGACTTCAATTCCATTTTTAACTCCTCACTAACCCAAGGGGATATAGTGGGGAGTTATGATTTCGAAATTTTGAAGGCTATTTTTTTATTACAGATTATCAACTAGTATCATGCTGAGATTATATTCTGAAAGTTTCATCACAATGTATCTGTGTGTGTGTTATGTGCTATGTATGTTCATTTTACTTTATCGATTAAGTATAGACAAAAGTACTCATTCAATTGTTTTCAAATTTTGCATATCTGTATATGTATGTAATAGTCTCTTGGATCCCTTTAGATTTCGAAGGATATGTGGGATGTTTCTCAATTTTTTTAACTGTCAAATATTGCAAAGTGACCCCAAGCTCATGAAACTTGAAGATTGATCATTTTTATTTCCAAATTGGTAAAAAAACACATCACTTACATAAAATGGCATTGAAGAATTATCAAGTTTTCATGATGAAATATTTCAATCAAAAATAATTCATATTATTATTAAAAAACTTTTTAACATCTCAGTTGGGATATTGTAGTAGAAACAGGAACTCAAGGCACCTACAGGGCTTACGACCTGTCATCGGCTGGTTTACGTGATCACTTTATGCGCTTGCGCAACGTTCACCAATTATACCTTATTATGGAGTTCCCTTATCAATGTACTTTTTGAATGTTCTATATATTTGATTACTGTGTAACAATGCACCTGAAAATAAGGAATTATACTATTGCCATCTATGAAGTAACAAAGAAACCTTTTTTTTGTAACGCCATCTATTGAGAAATTAGTTTATTTGTAAACAATAAAAGCAACAGTCCTTATAAATGAGGTGACGGTGTCTCGCACAGATAATATACTGAGAAAAGTCCGGGCCTTCCGAATTTTTTGCTCAAGGCCCCAAATTTTCTAGCTACGCTACTGCATGCAATAACGAAATTCCTTTCTCCAGGAGTATTATTCGTTGTCGGTAGCAACAATTAGTGCATTGTGGGTAGGTAATGTCTCAGTAGTTCCATTTTGTTCTCTTCTAGTGAGCTATTGTCATCCTCTGTTGAAGAGTTCCATCTCTAACCACCCGGTGTACTTTTATTGTGTCCTTCCTGCAACACTGAACATTCTTCGCAGATGGATTAAAGGCAAGTTATTATGTCTTGTCTGGCGATTCGCAGCTATGATTTTTTCTCAGAAATGTATTTTTGAAAACCAAATTTCACAACGAATTTGAAGAATAGCTACAGACAAATTAAGTATTGAAAATATACTATTTCAAAGTTGTTTAAAAAAGGAATATTCTTTACCGGATTGATTAAATGCATGATAGGTATTATATTTATTTTTACTCCTCGCTAACCCAAGGGGAGTTACGATTTCGCAATTTTTAAGGTTATTTTTTTTATTGCAGATTATCAACTAGTATCATGCTGAGATTGTATTCTGAAAGTTTCATCACAATGTATCTGTGTGTGTGATATATGCTGTGTGCTATGTACAGCGTGTTCATTTTACTTAATCGATTATAGACTAAAGTAATAATTCGATTATCTTCAAATTTTGCAAATTTGTATGTCTAATACTCACTTAGACCCCATTATATTTTGAAGGGTATCTGAATAGTGCTTCTTAATTTTTTTAACTGTCAAATATTTCAAAGTGATTCCAATCTCAGGAAACTAATAATTTGAAAATTTTATTTTCAACTTGGTAAAATGGCAAATCACTTACATAAAATGGCATTGAAGAATTATTAAGTTTTCATAATAAAATATTTAAATAAAAAATAATGTCAAACAAACTCATTTCATGAAAATGCTGAATATTTTCCATACAAAATTTGAATACTTTTTTTTAAAAATTTATTATATAAAATACAATTTTTCCTTAAATCTAGTAACAAAATTTTTTTTAATGCATCATAATATATTTAACTTAGATAACATAATAGTTACCAGATATTTTACTATTGTCATAAACTGCCTCACTAGGTAAAACCTGTTCTGAGACAGTGTATAGATGTCTTATTAGTTTTCAGTTTTGGTTAGTAACTATGGGAGTATTTTCAGAGTTCAGGTGATTAATTTATTTTTAATATATGTAGTCTTATAGAATGACTTGTTATAGAACGCTGAAAATTTGAATGAATATAGATTAATATAATATCTATAATATATTTTTTTTATTAAAAGTTCAAGCATTTCTAAAACTTTTTTTTACTATAAAAATCATTTTTTTATGACAAATTTGTGTTTAACTGCCTATATTTCCAATTTATTTAAAATATCGAAAAACACCGAAACACCTCAACTAAATGATTTAATATTCTATAAAAAGTACATACAAAAAAAGTACATAGAAAAATTTAATTTAATGACGACATTGTTTCATATAATTTGTATGGCAGTATACAAAATATCTACGACGACTCAATAGTTTGATAATTAATCTCCATAAATACATACCATCAAGCTGTTTTCATATTCGGGGTATGAAATAAGGACTGGCCTTCACACTATCCTAACTTGACATACATATAGAAGACAAAATATTTCAATATACCCAATAATTTGAATTTAAGGGTTTATGATTTGGTATGTATTTTTCAACTACACATACTGTCCCCATCAACAGTTGGATCTCATGTGTTACATGCAACCAATTAATTGTCCCTTTCGTAGTACATGAACAAATCTTATTTTTAGATTGCCTCTCTGCAGAACTAACTATGTCCAAAATTCATTCATCCAAAGGGCATGTAACATTTATAATGTTTTTTTTAAGAATGTTGATATTTTTAGACATACTAAAATAAAATATAAAAATGCCATCTTAGAGACCCTTAGAGGTTTACGGTAGCTGTTTTCTTCTTTGTTCTTTTTGACTGCGAGTGCCACAACCTTCCTTTCCCTTTTTTTGTCCTTTTTCTTCTGAATTTTGAGTAGGTACCTACCTACTAAATTTTACATAGCAATTTGTTTTACACTGTGCAGCTTAAAAAGATAATGTAATATCCGCAAACAAAATTGGTCTATGATATATTGCTAAAATTGAATTTGTTGTAATATTTGTTTGTATGACTGTATGTTTGTTAGGTTTAAATAAAATAAAATAAAACTTGAATTTTCAAAATAGTGTTGCGTACTTTTATGCATAATCATTATAGGTATGTATTTGTATAGAACATACCACATAAGAATTCAAAAGATCAATAATGACTTTATTAACTGCACATTAAAAACATCATTCGTAATGAAATGATTCAATAATATTATATTGATGTAATGCCTGATTTATGAACCACTTGAACAAAAGGAAGTGTTGATAAAGTGTACCTATAAAATGAACCTCTTGTCTCAGCATTACATAAACCTTCGTCCGATATTGATTGCATTCAATTCTCGCCAACGTACAAGATCAACAAACGCTAAATTGCATATGTTTGTATCTGCGTATCATTTGGCCATAAATCTATTATGAATAGGTACAACGCAAACTGGTGTTCTCTCGCCGCTTACAATACACCACATCTTCTGCTTAACTTTTCACATACAAAACATTCGTTTTGCGAGATAGCCATCGAGGCACCGAGACAAACCGATCCAATCGCCGCGTCCATCTGCCAATTCAATAAAGACTTTTTAAGACAAAGTGTCGTCAATTTACCGTCCAAAGTGACAATCCTAGACTCGGTTTGAATCGCATGAATATTTTGTACAGTATTTTCGGCCACCGAATCAAACGATGCATCTCAACGACTCAGTTTATGGTTTTAGTTTTCGTTTTTGCTGACGAACGATCGTCAATTTCGCTGGTAAATTAATCAGATTGCAGCTCTTTTCCGTGTGCTATGGGTGCTTAGTCTGCGATCGAGGATCGTGGCACCAAATCAAAACATATCACTTGGACGTCAATGTTTTGCGATATAAAACGAGACGGTCATTAATCTTGTTGATAAAGTGACGTCGTTTTGTGGATATATTTTGCACTCGACTGGAAGGTTTCTGCACTCTGGTAGTTGTATTATTCATAGTAGCCAACGGCGCGGTCTAGATATAGTCGTTTTGTCACTGAGACTATCAATTTATGAACAGACACAAAGAACATCACATCTCTGAATCTATCTATGTTTGGATACGAAGACAGCATCTGAACAAAGGTCCTGGTAAATGTTTTTATTGAAAAATTGTAATGCGAAAAATTTAAAGCGGACAAAGATTGTGCTGACTTGGAGACCTTGTAAGACAAAAAGAGGTGTAGGACGACCGCAGCTGAGATGGAGAGATGATATACAATGCTTAGCTGGCACGTCCTGGATGCAAACTGCACAGGACAGGACAACATGGAGTTAAATGAAGGCTTTCGTTCAAGAATGGACGGAAATAGCAGAAAAATAAGACGAATTTTCATCAATTCTTGTTTGTTGAGAAGTTGTATAAAGTTGTCCAAATTGAAAAGAATACAGAACCATGTACATATTGGTGAGTCTACATAATATTTCAATTATTTTGACGCAGTGAACTAAATATCTTTGTAGAATACAGGTAAATTTTTATTTTAAACTCTTTCAACTAATGAAATTTCATCAAATAAATAATTGCGTTTATACTACCGCTTTCAAAGTGATTTCTTCTACATCAAGGGGGGCAAGTCTAGTCCAACCGGCGAAATCAAAACCCTCACGAATACCCATATCATGGATGTAATTATTCTTCTCTTCTATTCTTCTTCTTCGTTTCCTCAATGCTGAGGGTCGTGATCTATGGGGCCGCCAATGGACAGAACGAGTCGCCTCCAGTCTTCTCTGCCCTCCGCAGCTCACACAGCCATAATTATTAAATGGAGTTTTATAATATCTTTAGATGTCATAGAACTCCACATGATGATTATATCCATGATATGGGTAATCACGAGGATTTTGATTTCGCCGGTTGGACCAGACTTGCCCCCCTGGACGAATGACATCTTTACAATGTGTCTGATCTGCCACAATGTCATTCTGAAAATACCGACTAATATAATTATGACATTTTATTTTTAAAATGATTCAAAATGAATGTATTTTTTAGCTACATTTTTAACATCTCAATAGAGACGAAGTTGGAATATTATAGGAGAACCAGGAACTCAGGCACCATAATATCAGTGGGTATGTACCTATTATCTACATTTATTTCTAAAATAATGAACATCTCAATAGAAACAAAGTTGGATAATTATAAGAAAAATAGGAACTCAAGGAACTACGGGGCTTACGCTCTGTCATCGGGTGGTTTACCTGATCAATTTATGCACATGCGCAACATTTACCGATTATGCCTTCTTTTATAGAGCTCCCCATCAATCCGAATGTTGAAAGTTCTATGTATTTTAACCATTGACAATCTGTTTGCTTGAAAATAAGCTAAAAACACCGTCGCCATCTATGAAGTGACGAAGAAAACTATAAAAATATTTTTAGGATTCATTCATGTATCTACCTATATAATAACAATATATAAAATTCAGATAAACAATAACAAAACGTAAAAACCTGACCATGAAAACCTTTCAATGCCGTGTGGATATTTCGTTTCCACGAAAAATATTACTACAAATCGTAAAGTCTCCCTCTACTGCCCTTCGTCCCTCGCGCCGGTCGAACCGCCCCCTCCAGCGGTCAGCTGTTCGGTCTAAATAAAGATAAGCTACCCCCGCATGCCACCCCAACGCAGGCCACATGAAATGGACCTTCACCACCCCACACAACCACCACCCACAAGATCTGACCACATGTGATCGTAATATGTGTGTGTTTGTGCGTAATATGTTACACGTACAAGATGTTTTCATCGTGTTTTTAAAAACGAAATAGTTCCTGGTGTCTTTATTGATGTACATAAAGCGTATAGGTAACCAAATGGTTACCAGGTGCATATAAAATCAAGGAGATTTGATATGGGTTGCATTAAGATTACAAGGACAGTGCTTTTGAAGATATGAAGAAAAAAGAATGGTTCAAACTTACAATGAGTATAGGTATTGATCACAATTAACAGTTTTCTTATAAATAAATTTACAAACAATATAACACAAACAGATGAACTTTCTCACGATGAGTAGGTAGGTATAACGAGCGAATTAGCAAGAGAGTCGAAGTGAGCGAGCGAGCAGATTAGCGAAACGTAGTGAGCCGAATAAGGACGAGAACGATCTAGATACAGACGTACACTCCTTTAAATAGTGGTAGTGCTATGGGTTGATGAGTTCAACGTCCGTGAACTTTCTTGAACCTTTCTATGTTGAAACACCTGGATTTAAACTCTCTTCTTCTTCTTCTTCATGTATTTCGTCATTTTACCTATAAAGGTGAAATATCCTGAGAAAAGTAGATCCAACTGTCCTTTCATCTCTTCCAGGATGGTTTCTGGATTTAAAATTTTTCTTAACCTACTGAAGGGACGGGAGGTAATGAAGGGAAGGGATGTACTAAAGGGCCTGAAGGGATAGGAGGTAATGAAGGGAAGGGATGTACTAAAGGGCCTGAAGGGACGGGAGGTACTAAAGGGCCAGAAGGGAAGGAAGGTACTGAAAAGCCTGAAGGGAAGGGACATACTGAGAGCTTGAAGGGACGGCTGGTACTGAAAGGACGGGAGGTACTGAAGGGCCTAAAAGGACGTGAGGTACTGAAGGGCCTGAAAGGACGGGAGGTACTGAAGGGTCTGAAGCGACGGGTGGAAATGAAGGACATTTTTAATTATATAGGCTATACGAAGTTTGCCGGGGGTTCACTAGTTTTAAATAAAATAAGGTTTGTGTTAAATACCAATTGAATTGCTTAATATATTAATCGTAGGAGAAATTCTCAATACATAAAAAAACATGGTTTTTTGTTTAATATCGGTTTATTGCTAAATATATAAGTCGTAGAGAAGATTCTTAATAAATAATTAATATATCTTCATATGATTTTGCTATTACTCTGTGGCACCTTTTTAACAAATTACTAATAAATAACAACAGAACAGAACGATTTGTAACAGAACGATGTATGATAGAGTTCGGAAACAATGTAAGATAAAGAAAGATGTAATTAACAGAATGAAAGTTAACACATTGAGATGGTTTGGCCACTTGGGGAGAATGAACGAAGAACGCCTGACGAAGAAAATATACAAAGCTGACAGGAACGGAATAAGAGGTCGCGGGCGCCCAAGAAAAGGATGGCACGACCATGTAAACGATATTTTGAAAGATGGAAATGTAAGAAGCATGAACAACAGACGAACATGTATAAGACGATGTATGAATGTTGATGAGGCGATGAATGTGTGTCAAGATAGAAAAATGTGGCGTTCGGTTCTCTCTGCCTACCCCGTGAGGGACATGGCGTGATGGTATGTATGTATGTATGAATGTATGTACTAATAAATAAAAATATATACAATAACGAAACAAAGTTTTCGTAAATATTTTTATTTATTTGTAATTAATAAAAAATATGTTTGTGTTAAATATCAATTGAATTGCTAAATATATAAGTCGTAGAGGAAATTCTTAATAATTAAAAAAAATGTTTATGTTAAATTTCAATGGAATTACGTAATCGTAGATGAAATTTTTTATAAATAAAAATATATGTTTGTGTTAAACATCGGTAATAGCTAAATAAATAATTAAATCAACAAGGTGATTCTAAATAAATAAAAAAATATGTTCGTATTAAACATCGGTTGCATTGCTAAATATATTACTCGTAGAGGTGATTCTTAATAAATAAAAATATATGTTTGTGTTAAACATCGGTTGAATTCCTAAATGAATAAGTCGTAGACGATATTCTTTATAAATAAAAAATATGTTCGTATTAAACATCGGTTGCATTGCTAAATATATTACTCGTAGAGGTGATTCTTAATAAATAAAAATATATGTTTGTGTTAAACATCGGTTGAATTCCTAAATGAATAAGTCGTAGACGATATTCTTTATAAATAAAAAATATGTTCGTATTAAACATCGGTTGCATTGCTAAATATATTAGTCGTAGAGGTGATTCTTAATAAATAAAAATATATGTTTGTGTTAAACATCGGTTGAATTCCTAAATAAATAAGTCGTAGACGATATTCTTTATAAATAAAAAATATGTTTGTGTTAAACATCGGCTGAATCGCTAAATATATAAGTCGTAGAGAAGATTCTTAAATAATAGTACCACACAGTACACAATATAGATATGTATGTAAAAACACGTGGTCGACGTAGACCCATTCACTAGCTGCTACAAACATCTTACTGAGCAAACTACGGTCGATATATCGATTGCATCGAAGCTACACCTCTGAAGGACAGCTCTATACCAGCCATGTAAAGGCTTTTATATGTTTTCCCGATGAAAAGGTGCATTATTGGTTTTTATTATGTATACAATAGACATTCTACGTTGATATTTTTATCTTGTTTTATAAATAAATATGGATTTATGACAAAGCATGGTATTCGTTTGATTATATTTGCATTTATTCAAAAATATATCCAGTTGCAAATATGAAAAATTTTGTTAATTTCGTTGATCAATGGCAAAAATTCAAGTACCTAATAATTAAAGTATCAATAAGTATGTGATGGTATTACGTTTCAATGGATTCAACTCTTTAAAAAAAAACTAATGCTGTTATACCTCTATAATTTTTTTTATTGACACCTTTTCTCCATCTTTTCTCTTCTTCCATAACCTCTATCTCCCTTCTTTCTTTGTTTTTGTGATTTTATATTTAATAATGCTACGTGTATGTCTTTCAATATGTTTTTTAAAATATTTGTATTATACCTACCTACCACTTCAGTGTGTATTAGCTTCAAGTTGCATTGGTTGGTTGGAGGAAATTGCCGTAAAGCAATAAACCCGCATTTTACACATTATTGTGCATGAAGTTAAATAAAATAAATAAATTGTTAATTGTGAACACACAATGTCTAGAGGAAATTTTATTTTCCGACCATTTAATATGGCCTTATAAGCCGAAACCATCGTGGTAAAAATATAAATACTTGTAGAAATCATCTCTTCATATTTTCCCTTAATCATATTTAATATTTGACTAGTGAAAATATATACATGCATTACTATAATAATATTGTTTTGAATATAGATATTATGTATTTTTGATAGTAGAATTCAACTCTTTTTTATATTTATGAACTTATTTATTTATTTACGGTTACAAACAGTCACAAGTACCCACAAAAAGACCATGGGGGCCAGTCTGGTCCAACCGGCTAAATCAAAACCCTCGTGATTACCCATATAGTCCAGTACTGACATACGGAGCAGAATGTTGGGCACTGGCTGAAAAGGACGAAAAAATGTTATTGGTGTTTGAAAGGAAGATATTAAAGAAAATCTTTGACCTAACTAACGATGGAGGGGTCTGGAGAATACGGTATAATCATGAGTTAGAGGCAATGTACAACGAAACGAATGTAGTCCAATTTATTAAAATTCAGCGCTTACGTTGGCTTGGACATATTTGCCGGATGGATGATGACCGTATTCCTAAAAAGGTATTAGACACCTGTCCCGAAGGTAGAAGAAGTAGAGACAGACCTAGGTTGAGATGGCTGGACGACGTGCTGTGCGATATAAGAGAAATGGACCTGATAAATTGGTGAAGACTGGCATTCGATAGAGAGGGGTGGAGACGATTTCTGGAGGAGGCCTGGCAGGGCCGGATAAATCATAGAATAATTAGAACAAGAAGTCAGGGCGGTTGTCTTAAAAAGGGCGCTTAAAATTTAAAATGTTAAGCATACAAACAAAAAATCCGCAGGTATGCCGCTCGATTCTTTTCGCGTACCCGGATAGAGACTGGGCATGATGGTGTGTATTAGGGATGTTACGGAGCTTCGACTCCGACTCCGAAAGGTCGGAACTTCCGATTGATTTTACACCTCCGACTTCGGTTCCGATAATTTTGAATCGGAGGTTATAACGAAGATCGAAACGTAGCGAGCAACAGCCATCATGTTGATAAATTTGATGTATGGAAGAGCTTACTTAATGAGTAGGTACAACAAAGAAAAACGGATTCCTATCTGTGACGATCCCTTACTATGGTTATATAAATTCAAAATATCACACATTATACTCGATTGTTCGCCAATATTTACTATGGTTATATAAATTCAAAATATCACACATTATACTCGATTGTTCGCCAATATTTACTATGGTTATATAAATTCAAAATATCACACATTATACTCGATTGTTCGCCAATATTTACTATGGTTATATAAATTCAAAATATCACACATTATACACAATTGTTAGCCAATATTTACTATGGTTATATAAATTCAAAATATCACACATTATACTCGATTGTTCGCCAATATTTACTATGGTTATATAAATTCAAAATATCACACATTATACTCGATTGTTCGCCAATATTTACTATGGTTATATAAATTCAAAATATCACACATTATACACAATTGTTAGCCAATATTTACTATGGTTATATAAATTCAAACTATGACACATTATACTCGATTGTTCGCCAATATTTACTATGGTTATAAAAATTCAAAATATCACACATTATACTCGATTGTTCGCCAATATTTATCGTGTCCACCAGGTTCAGTGGTAAGTGAGCAACTTTTTAGTGGTGCTGGTCTAATATATAATCCGCTGAGAAATAGACTGGATGGAGATAAAGCTGTCAAGCTTTTGTTTATTAAGTACAATTTGCTACTTCTAGAGTCGCTTAATTGATTTAAATTTTTAAATTATGTAGGTATATTTTTCTATTGTTGCATGTTATTTACGTATGAGTATTATCATTTATACTTGACCTGATTAAAATGGCTGATGACTGAATTATGTTTCTATTATTTCATTAGGCCTGCCCTTAAATTAACTTACACATCTGTGTCTTCTACTTCACCTCCGCCTCCAACTCCGGCTCCGACTCCGACTCCGATATCAGATTTAAAACCTCCGGCTCCGACTCCGGTTCCGGTACCATCCCTAGTGTGTATGTAAAAAATCCCGCTTATTATGATTCGTCATTTTAGACCCGATGTAATTTTACATAATTTTAAATTTATTGTTCTACATTTAAAATTCCAAAAAAATGGGGGGGGGGGCGGATTTAAATATATTGCTAAGGGCGCAAAAACACGTTTATCCGGCCCTGAGGCCTGGGTCCGTAGCGTACTGTAGTGCCAGTGATGATGATGATGATATGGGTAATCGTGATGGTTTTGACTTCACCGGTTGGACCAGACTTGCATTGATAGAAATCATTATTAAATTTATTATTAATAGAACAGACATATTTAAATAATGAATGATTTTAATGTTATTTAAACAGTGAGTATAGCTTTGTTTAATGGGTACAATACATATATTATTGAGATCATAAACAAGTCAACAGTTAGGTAGTAGTATTGTCAATATAAATAATATATTTCGATCAATATCTTTCTTCGGTCTGAAATATTGTGTTGGTAGTTAATCTACCGAAGAAAGAAACTTTGTTAATTAAGTGGGTAATTCGTTAATGTTCCACAAGGCGCTATACTTAATTAAGCCCCGAAGTGGAAGTATTAATATCTTCGATCAAATTAATGGTCCAACTTCTCGCCTCTGATGAGAGAGAGGGAGGCAAGAGTAATACAGCATCTCCGTTGCCATGGACCAAAACGAATAAACGAAATAAAATAAAAATAAAGTTTTTCTGATGTTGTGAGTGGAATGCTTATGTATGAGTATTTTATGGAAATAATTAAATTTGCTGCTGTACCTATTCAATTTGATTATTTTTTTCTGTCCTGAGTACATACAATAATTATTTACAAAGTTTTATTATAACTAGTTGCACGTAACACATGAGATCCAACTGTCGATGGCGATAGTATGTACAATTGAAGAATACGTACAAAACTTAAACACAAATTAATAAATATTTTAAGATATTTTGTTTTCTTTATATATAACAAGTAGGTATATAATATGTCAGGATAGGATAGTATGGAGGTCAATCTGTTTTTCCTACCCAGAATATGAAAACAGCATGATGTATGTTTGTAGATTAAGTAGGTATCTAACTATTGAGTGAGATATTGTGTAGTGTATACTACTTTACAAATTGTATGAAACGATATCGTCATTAAATTCAATTTTTATAAAAATTGTTAAAAATAGTTTGAGATATACTACTTCAATGTTCATATTTTTTATAGAAAATTAAATTTTCTCGTTGGGGTGTTTCGGCTTTTTTCGATATTTATAAACATTTTCGAAATATAAGCAATTAAACACATAAATTTATCGTAAAAAAACGTTTTACTTAGTAAAAGATGTTCAAGAAAATCTAAAAAAAAAGTTGAAATTTTGTATTTGTCTATATTCATGGCAATATTCAGCGTTCTAGCTTTTATGGTTTTTGAGATATATGGTAAAATAAAGTAAAAATTCAATAGTTGATAACCCCTGACTGAAACAAAAATTTTAATTTCTGACTATCTATATATTCTGAAATTTTGGGCGAATCAAAAGTTATAAGGGACACACAAACACACACAGACTCACTAAATGTTCTACTCCGAATTCTGAGTAAATCCATACAAAGAATATAATATATGCTGCGAAGCCTCTGAGTTTTTTGGCTCCAAATTTGGAAAAACCGTGAAAAATATAGACCGTGTATACAAATCTCGCGTATCCTGGCTTGATACTTAGTCGATATGTTAAGAGAACAAAGTTTTCTTGAACAAATCGAAAGTTGGATAAATACTGTAGGTGATTTGATTATATCTTTAATTCAAAGAAACTATGGAGGTTACCATTTGACTCCTTGTGGTACTAAAATGGTGTTGGAAAATCAGTTGCAAAGCATACGAGACAATCTTTCAGAAACTATGTACCCATGTATCATGATGATTATCATCAACAAACATTTTATAGTTATTTATGATGACTTCTTGCAGCATATTTCATTGTTTTTCATACCATCACTGCATATCCCACAATGTGGAATACCCAGCGACAGGTGTGCACACCAGGCTCGTCACACCTAAAAAGACACTAGATTCAAAATGAGTAGAGAACTTCATTGGTAAACTATGTCATTTTAGATTACCTAGCTTTTAAAGGAACACTCGAAAAAAAACAGAAAAGATTGGAAACATTGTTTGAACCCGTTGCAGAACATCTAATTACATTTTAAATATTTATTTATTTATTTGTTTCACAACAAATTATTATGTGTCACAAATTCAAATATGTAAGGATCCCACTAAGGAGAAGCCTGCGTGTGGAAACATACCATATTAAGAGGACATATACCGCTAAAACTAGTGACTGAAAACATAATATATTAAAACCGCCTAGTGCATTATGAAGTTACGCGTAAGGGTAACTATCGCGTGCGTTAAAAATGGTTTATATGTGATTCACAATATCGGAAACGCCAATTTTTTTAATTTTTTGTATTTTAAGAACAAACCTGACTTGAATTGTAAAAAAAATGATCGGTCATTCACTTCGATTTAATGCACGCTTTAAGCATATAAAAGATTTATTTCTCTACAACACATAGTTATGGAGTAACTTACAAAAATGTTGTAAAAAAGGATATATTAAATAATTATTTAAGGAGAACTTATGTTAATTTTTAATATTATGTGACGAACATTCACTAGAGAAATGTTGAAAATACTTATGGTATTTTTTTAGGAAACACATTGTTTAACATATTTAAGAAAATTGATTTAAAATTGAGGTGTATTGGTTTATATGCCCCCTTAAATGTTAAATCACAGCAACAAATAAAGCAGGGAGATAGAGGTTGTTGTAGGAGAGAGAGAAGATGGAGAATGGGTATAAATTAATAGTTATTAGACAGGTATTACATCATTAGTCTTTTTTAAAGAGTTGAATCGATTGAGACGTCGTAATATCATCACTTTAAGTGTTTCATAGTCTTGCTGATTGTACTTGAAAAGAGGAACTAAGAAATTCAGCAGAATTAATGGCACAAAAAAGCATACAAGGCACAAAAATCAATAATAAAAAGCATACTGAATGTGCCATACAGAACAAGCTCCACAGTAATTTTCACGACTCTGGAAGTTATGATACTTCGTCAATTATACGCAAGATCTGCACTTCTATAACTACCATTTTAAACACAACATACCCATTATTCACAATACACAACCTTCAAGAACAACAAGATCCTCTATCACCAACACAATAAATATCCCGAAGTTACAAACTACTCATGGACAAAGACACTTTAAATATTATGCCATCAAACTACATAATTGCCTACCAACCTCACTAAAACTGCTACCACAAAACACATCGTCACAAAAATACAAAAAACACATAACAGCATGGATATATAACACCGGTTCAGAACAAATCAATACACATAATTTCACCCAATCAAATATAATTAAACTTCACATGTTTTTGTCAATAATTATTTAATGCATAATTTAATTCAAGAATTATATACATAATGAACTATCCATGTCACACAACTGTGTAAATGTACACCTCGGCACAGGACTTATCAATACTTATCAATAAATAATACACATACACACACATTATTATGAACACTCGCACTTAACTTCTAGCTCTAGTATGTAATTGTATTTGTAACTTCCTCATTGTATTGTTAATAATAAATAAATAAATAAATTAGCTAGTGTGGTACGATTAATATTTTATTATTTACTTAACTATTTTATTTTTGCTTGAGCATATAAAAAGTTAAGTATGATATTATAAAGGTGTTTATACACTTGTACCTTACGTGTCTGTGAGTAAGTGTTGCTGAAGTAAACAACTTGTTGAGCCTCCGAGGCAGTACATGGTATAAATATAGTTATATATTGAAGGTAGGTATGTACTGGTTTCCACCCCACGCACTTGAGCCGACAGCCGCAAGCTTCATTTGGACGAAAAGCCTTGATCAATGACAGGGTTTAAGGCCAAAATTGCTTTTTACTTGAACTCCATTGAACTTACTTACCTTTCATACACAAGCGTATTTTTCCTAAGTATCTTCAGTCAATTTCCGTGACATGTTTATATGTTAAGTAGGTACGCGCCTTAATAAAATTTGTAATTTCAATAAAGATTTAAAAATTTCAGAAGTTTTCAAGTTTAACAAATCAATTTTAATTAATTATTTTTAATATGTGTAAAAATTATGTTTTTTTTTTAATAAAGAAATGTGTGAAAATCATGTTTTTTTTCCGCAACAAGTATGAACATAAAAATACATATCTTTCGTTACCTATTCAAAAAATGTGTTATTTTCTTTTGTATAGCTTCTCGGACAACTAACAGTTACTTAGGTCAAATATTAATTAATACGCACCCTTCGGAGACTTATGATATTTATCGACTCACAGGTCCAGACTGAAAACACAATTAAAAACTGTGTCTCCACCGGGAATCGAATCTGGTACTCGTCACTCAAAAATCAGATATCTCACCAACTTGCATATTATATATTTTATATTTTTTAAAGTATTTCATTGAAAAAGTTTTTTTTATATTTTTAAAGTAGGTATTTGATTGATAAACCTTATTTTATATTTTTATAGTATTTAGTTGTAAAATCTTTCATCTGCAGTGTCTTTCGTTACATTAATTAAAATTAAGCAATTGTTTATACGTTTTATTCAATGAATTTCTCGATAGCTAGATAATTTAGATTTTATCTATTAAAACAAAATAGCTATCGAGAACATTCAATTAAAATGTATGAATTGAACAGATTTACGTATATGAAAGTTTAATGAAATTCTAACAAATTATAATGAAATTCGACCAAATTATATTGAAATTTTACCAAATTATATTGAAATTTTGCCAAGTTATAATGAATTTTTCCCAAATTATAATGAAATTTTACCAAATTATAATGAAATTTTACCAAATTATAATGAAATTCTATCAAATTATAATAAAATGTTACCAAGTTATAATGAAATTTTACCAAATTGTAATGAAATTTTATTAAATTGTAATGAAATTTTAGCATAGGTATTATAATGAAATTTTACTAAATTATAATGAAATTTTACCATTTCATAATGAAATTTAACCAAATTATAATTGAATTTTTACCAAATTATAATGAAATTCAACCAAATAAATTATATCGCAATATTTTAGTTTTTTCACAACATATTAAATACGTACATATACCGTAGTTCACAAAACGTCGTTAATAATTCTCAAATACAAAGTTTTATACGTATACTTAAACAAAGTAGTATTATTTTATTTAAACTCCAATAAACCTTAAAGGTGGGTACCTACATAGTAATAATTTATGAAGATGGTTAACTATATAAGTGCTTTTATCAACAAACGAAAATAAAATTAAAATTGTTCTCAGTAGATCGGTCGTGAGTTCAATATATACTTACATACTGTTCCAATATGCGTATAATAATTTCCATACGATGCATAAAATGTTTGTATTTAACATCAACAAGATTCAATACATAAGTATCTATTTAATATATTAAATAAATCGATTGGGAATAACAATAAAAATATCATCTCTTTATCTCTCCTTGATAAATATAATAATATATTTTATATGTTATATTATATCGGCCGAACTGGTAATTCACGGCGAGAGTTTGTCCTATTGTTTGATGAAATTTATGATTGGTGCACAGTCCATGTTTTTCTTCCATACAAAACCCATCGATACCCATTGATCATCAGAGCGTGACCGACTCGCGTGCGCCGGCGTCAGGACGAAACCGATCCGAATTTACACAACATAATATTTGAGCGGAAACATTGTGATTTTTTTTCACAATAAACCAGCTTTTGTGAAGTCTTCTTTCTTTGTTTTTAGGGGTGTTGACTTGCTAAAATCCTGAGTCAACTCTTTTTCTGCGACGTGGATTGTCAACTGTCCTTCCATCTCTCAGGACGTCTTTTGTATCTTCATTAGTTAGAACTAAAATTGAAATTATTTTTTAAATTACACATGTAGGTAAAAACCAATGAGATGAAAAGAATATTTGTTAATATTTTAAGCAAATTTGATAATAATAAACTGATAAAAAATAGTTTTTTTAGTAACTGCTTTCACAACGTTCCATCTACACACAACAAGTTCGGTATCACTGAAAGGAATTAAAAAAAATGGATTTAAAAAACACGAAATCCGGTATTTAAAAATAAGGTTTTTTATTAATATAGGCACCAATATATAGATACATATAGTTATATTTATACAAATTTTCAGACTTCTAGCTTTTATATTTTTTGAGATATAAGAAAATATAAAATATGACTGGAACAAAAAATTCAAAATTCTAATTTTTTTGTTGGCCTAAAACTAAATTCTATATTTTCTGAAATTTTGGACTCTGTGCATCAAGATTATCAAAAGTTATAAAGGACCTTATGAATAGTAAATTTTATATTTTTATTCTATTTTCTAATTGTGATAAATATACATATATGCTTCCAAACGTTAGCGTTTGAATAGAAAGGACACACACAGCGACACACTAAATGTTCTACTCTGAATTCTAAGTTTATCCATACACATATTTAACATATATACTGCGAAGCCTCTAAGTTGGTGTCTTTTGAATGTAAATTTGAAAAAAACATGAAAAATGTAGACCTGGCCACACAAAACCTCGCGGATCTTGCCTTGAAACGTTGTCGACAGTCGGATAAATTTCCTCTTGTCAATACTTGAATTTAAAGAGTATAATGTGTGCTGTTGTACGATGACTGCATCGTGACTTTAGACCGGCGCGGCCCTGTCAAAGGACACATTTAAGCATGCCCCAAATAAACTGAATAAGATAATATAAAAAAAATCAACAATAAACATTATCGTACATATATGTATACAAAAAGTAGCAACGTGAAAACTGTATTAGTACCCATTGCAGCTGAAATCAAATTTACCTTCAACAAACAAACTTTGTGCTTCAAATAATTTCGTGTTTTTTTTGTATTGGTGTATATTGTACAAACATTATTATAGTGTGGAGATATTAACCGTAAGCCATTTTGAATAGATTCTTTGCTATTTTAAGTCACTATAAAAAAATATATTTTTTAAAATGACTTTATTAATAACATTTTTTTACAGTAAAAACTTTTCTAGACTATTGTTTAAATAATTTAAAAATCGTTATAAACAACACTGAATAAAAAGGTTTTAAAATCATTAATTCTTTTTAAATATCTGTTTTATCATTTTAACACTTTTTAGCTTCACATGTCTGTGTACCTACTGCAATCTATTTTCGATTTTGAATTGATTTCTTACTAACTTCTCGACTAGTAAAAGCTCTGAAACATTCAGAAATTGCGTATTCCCGATGACAATGTATGTTAAAATAATTATTTTTTATTTATTTATTTATTGAAAACAAACATACAGCCAATTTAGTACGTATGATAAGCAGACAGTAATACAACAAATAAGCCAAAAATGTTTGATGAATATTACTGGTTAACAAACATGAATTGAGAAAGAAACAGTAACATAATATTTTTTGCTATAGGAAAAGGAAATTGAAAGGAAATGGGGCGTTATGGAAAAATGTTGCAATGATAATATTGTACAGTATTTATACGTTTTCAATGTAAAATAAAACGAGTGGGTTGTGGCCAACACTAAACTCTCCACACCACAAATATTGACAATGAAATATTTTATTCATTCTAAATTTTACTACCAGGAATATAAATTTTCTAACGATAGTATATTTTCATGTAAAGATAGACAAACTATTAATGCAGTATGGTGTAGAATTCTAATGTTGTATGAAATATTTTAATAAAAGCAGATAAATTTTGTTTTAAAGGACGCGAAAGCATTTTCAAAATTTTGACACGTGATATCATATGAAGAAATTTTTTGTTATTTATGGAAAGCTAATCAGTTCTATGTTCAAGCTCTTTACATTGTAACATGAAATCAAATTACTGAACTTTTCCATACATAGAAATTTATCTAATTACATTTTTATTCATACTAAATGTTACTACCAGGAATATAAATTTTCTTCCGATAGTATATTTTTATGTTAAGATAAACTATTAATGCAGTATGGTGAAGAATGCTTATGTTGTATGAAATATTTTAAAAAAAGCAGATAAATTTTATTTTATAGAACGCGAGAGCATTTTCAAAATTTTGACACGTGATATCAAATGAAGAAATTTTTTCTTATTTATGGAAAGCTAATCAGTTCTATGTTCAAGCTCTTTACATTATAACATGAAATCAAATTACTGAACTTTTCCATACATAAGAAATTTATCTTATTACATTTTTATTCATACTAAATGTTACTACCAGGAATATAAATTTTCTTCCGATAGTATATTTTTATGTTAAGATAGACAAACTATTAATGCAGTATAGTGAAGAATGCTTATGTTGTATGAAATATTTTAAAAAAAGCAGATAAATTTTGTTTCAAAGAGCGTTAGAGCATTTTGACAATGTTGACACGTGATATCATATGAAGAAATTTTATGATATCTATGAAAAGCTAATCAGTTCTAAGTTCAAGCTATTAATATTCTTATATCAATATGAAATCAATGAACTGAACATTGCCAAATATAAAAAAATTCTCTTGTTACATATAAGTTTCATACAAATATCCATTAAATAAAATATAATTTTTGAAACCGTTGAATATTTTTCTTTTAACATTGACCAACTTTGAATACAATTTTATGAAGATTCTTGGTGTTGTATAAATAGTTGAAACCAAATTTAAATATCTCTAATTTCCAGGTCGTGAGAGCATTTTTTCAGTTTTAATAGATGAAATCATAAAGAAACATTGGGAAAAAATGAACCGTTGTCTATGGAAAACTAATCAGCTCTAAGTTTATGGACTTAACACATGTGATATCAATATGAAGTCAATCGGACTTATAGTTTGGGCTGCAGAGAGGACACAAAAAAAAACAACGTAAATGATGAATTCATAGAGAAGAAATCAAAAGTTGTCTATGGAAAACTAATCAGCTCTAGGTCTTTGCACTTTACACATATGATGTTAATATGAAGTCGATCGGACTTATAGTTTGGGCTGTAGAGAGGACACAAAAAAGATTAATGCTACGGCGTACGGCGTACGGCGTACGGCGTATACGCCATACACACAAACACATCACGACGAAACTCATAGTGTGCATTCTCTACATGATACCCATTGAGAAATTGATGTAAAAAAAATACGCTTAAATTTTGCGAAATCATGACTCTCCCCTATTCCATAGTGTGGAGAGTAAAAACAGTTAAAATTATAATTATATACTAAGTACAAAAATAATTAAACCGCGAACAATATTAAAATTAAGGATAATTTATTGAATGAGTAATTTAATGTAGGTAAGGTAGTGAAAAATCGATTACAAATTTAATAGGTGAAGAAAACATTATGAAGGGTGCCCTCATTTTTTATCTTATGTAATTATTGTAATGGTAATAGAGCAGCTATGATAAAAAAAATATTTTTCTTAGTGCAAAATTGAGCACTTTTTCACCCTCTGCATGTGGCGTTGTTACCTACATTCTGAGGTAACGTAGAGGCACATTTTTGCCAATCGTATCAAAGCAACCGCTTGTTCCTCTGCTGTCACCCGTCCTGACGAAGAAACGGTTGCTTCGCATAGTGAATTGTTATTAATAAAATAGATTATTACGTATCTACTTACGATTTTCCTAAATTTTCTAAGGTTTGAAAACGAGACATTCGTATATATCACCTTGCTCTCTCATAATGATTATTTTGAACCTTCTTTTTTGGATCACACTCCAAAGATTGCACTCCTACTCTCCACATATCTCTGTTGTCCGTCAGCCTCTTCATCTCTTGGTATCTGCCACAGTTTTTGCCTTCAGTCCTTCCTTCAGACCCAGTTGAGCCTATCCATTTGGATCGTCGTTGGGAAACCCTCTTTGGGAGTTGTCACGTTTCTCCGACTCTGCTCAGTACCACGTCATTAGAAATGTGGTCTTATTAATGGATCCTAGCCATGCGCCTGTAACATCACATTTCGAAGGCACCTAGACATCCAGATTCTCTCCGGCTAATAGTCCACGTTTCAGACAAAATTTTTAATCAATTTCTTGATATCAATGATAATAGACTCAAATATGATAGATTTTTTGTTGAAGGCAATTTTAGTAGGTACTTTTCATAATTCTATACAAAAACAAAGTTCATATATTTTGTTGACTCCTTGATCCTCACCCCGCTCAACAACTTGTAGAACCATAAACATTACATAGTTAAACATATTTTATTTTGGCATTTTTTTTAATATCTCAATAGAGACGAAGTTGGAATATTAAGAGAGAACCGGGAAATCAAGGTACCTACAGATCACTTTATGCGCTTGCGCAACGTTTACCAATTAAACCTTTTTATTGAGTTCCCTATCAATCCAATTTTTGAAAGTTTTATATAATGTTATTCATAGATATTAGTTATTGAAAATAAGCTATTCTTACTATTGCCATCTATGAAATGACGAAAAACTAACGCACTCTATTGAGAAATTGGTTCATAAACAATGAAAACCACTGTTCTTATATACGAGGTAATAATGCTTTCACACATATATCACCCCTGAACTGCGCCAGATATATTATTTCATTTTTGACTTGTTTACCTTCTTGTACCAATGTGTACGAATAGAATATTTATTGGAATAGAATATAGAATAGGAATAGAATGTGTAGGAATTGAAAAGAATATTTTTTCAAGTAAAATATACGCAAACATGGAGTAAATGATAATTGTATGATGATTTTTTTATATCTAGATAAGAATACCTATATTAAAAAAAATGTTATTAAAACATCATTGTTTCCCGAAAGGGAAAAATATCCAATGATTGCTTATATACAACTTTAAAATATCCAATGATTGCTTATATACAACTTTAAAATATCCAATGATTGCTTATATACAACTTTAAAAAAATATTCGATAAACATAATATATTACTTCTTCGTGTGCTTCAATGTAGATATAATTTATTTCTCGTCGATCACTTTTATTACGTGCAAAAAGGGCCATTTGAAAATCATTATATTTTTAGCGCAGCAGTTATCTGATGTTTTATGAGCTGTACAAGATAGTACTAGTTCACTTTTTTTAGATTTTTCTTCGTTACCCGTCTTGTAAGTTCACATCATAAACTATACAACACCCTTAACATTGATTTTGCAGGGAGTTCAGAACCCTTTAGCAATCACAAAAAAACACATAACAATGCGTATCTACGACTATAGGTACCTAAGTCGGATCTGTATAATTGAATCCAGAGCACTTGTGATGGCTTTAATGAAACTTTTATAAAAAATGAGATGAGACAAATCAAATACTCCACAATGGATACGTGTCCGTTGATTTTTTTTTCATTTTAATTTTTTTTCTATGTGAGATTTCGTCAAGTGTCAATATTGTCAGCAAAAGGTCCCGGATTCGATTCCCGGTGGTGACACAGTAGATATTTAATTGTTTTTTCAAGTCTCCATAATGTGGCAACTTGTCATAGGATGCGTGAAAAAAATTGGCATATTTTCTGTTAGTTGCCTGAGAATCAACATCATCACCATCATCAGTGGCTCCACAGCCCAGGATGGGCCTTGGCCTCCTCAAGGAATCGTCTCCATTGCACCCTATCCATGGTCTTTTCTCTCCAATTCCGCAAACCGGCTATCTGGAGGTCCTTCTCGACTCCGTCCATCCATAGTAGTTACCTATGGATGGACGCACCTTTTCTTCCCTCCGGGCGTGATGTAAGGATTCTTTTTGGTGTCTGGTCATCAAAAAGAATCAACACAAAATATAACTCATGTTAAATTGTGGCAACTTCCAATTTGTAGCATTACGTGATTATTAATTATGAACGAATATGAACAATTGAATTTTTTGTATTGAACATTCAATGAGTTAAAATTGACTTCTAAAAATATTTATTTTATATTTTTTTTTTATTTCATCAACTACCCTTTATTTTTTCATATCCAGTGACGTAACGAGGAATCAATTGCGCCCTCGCGAAGACAGAGTATGAAAGAAGTACCTACCTACCTTCAGTGGCCTTAACGCTACAATGAACGGGATAATTCCTGAATTTTTCACGGCAATAAAACATCAAAAAAAAAAACTTCTATGTTGTGTGTGACAGTTTTGAAATTAGACATTCGTCTCTCTTCTTGTCTGTGGATCGTGACATGGACAAGATTAGACCGAAAAGGGTGACAGCTATTGTTGTGACGATTAAAAATATACCAGCTCACCCCACATCTCTGCATTCTTGAAACATTATCGTTTTGAGAGGAACTATACATACAATAGTTTATCTTATTCTGTGATTTTGTTTCAATTTATATAAAGTATTTTTTGTCACAGCGGAACCTGTCTATGAATTGTCTTTCACGAAATAGGCAAAGAGAACCGTACGCTATACTTTTTACTTGATATATCATAGTTTCATCGCTCTTTTGTCAAGTAATGGACACGAGCCTCCCTCTGAGAACTCCATACCTCTCTATCCTGGGCAGACCGCATCCAACCGTACGTCTTATATCGTCAAACTGCCTTGCTTGAGGCATTTATTCTTTCAACACGTTCCACTTGTTCAGCACGTTCTAAGGCGCCATTCCAGCACTTTTTTTGACCATCTGGTTCAGGCGACATGCCCTGCCTAATTCCACTTCTCGCTGGCAATCTTTTGGACAACGTGGTTGTTGGTATGTACTTGATACGATCATCAATTATAATCTGAAATCCATTGAGTTCATCTCTGGCAACAGTTTATTACTATGTGGTTTAGTATAATTACCATATTTGCTGAATTTATTAAGCTTAAAACTATTGAAAACTTCAGATTTTCACTATTTCACATTTAGCCATGGGTTATACTGAATTCATGTCATGCAATATTTTTTTACTCTGTTTCTTATATAATTTCCATATTTAAGAATTTATGACGATTAAAGAAATAAAAAGGCCCTTAGCCTTTGACTGTTTTTCGTTAAGCCATGAATTCATGTCATGCAATATTTTTTTACTCTGTTTCTTATATAATTTCCATATTTAAGAATTTATGACGATTAAAGAAATAAAAAGGCCCTTAGCCTTTGACTGTTTTTCGTTAAGCCATGAGTTATCTTCGTCATTTTGAGAGAACATAGAATAATATTGAGAAATGTTCAGATTTCATTTCTGGAGCCAGGCTTATCGCTGAAACTTTCAGTTTTTCCTATATCTCACACCATCTTCCTAATCTGCATTTACTTAAGGTTTCTTAAAGGTTTGAATAGAAGCTTTTTTTTTTACTTTTAAGCAAATATACAGCCAATTCAATAATAAAAAAATACAAACATGCAACTATACAGCAAATAAGCCAATAATGTTAGTATGAGTTGTTATTTTAAAAAAGAAATTTCTAAGAAATCGGGAAATCGTTGGGAATCGGGAATTGGTGTTTCGAGCCCAAATGTATAATATCATGATGTACTCTCACATATTCTCAGACTATCCGAAAATATTACTTCTATTAGAAAAGATCTGGAAACGCACCTTTTCGCAAATCTTAACAGAGCCAAAATGACACTAATTGATCGATAGGTACTTGTTTGCTAAGTTTGTTTTTTCTAAGGCAATCGTGCAATTTGACCACTAATCCACACTTGTCACCTCCCTTCTTTAGTTACATTGAATAGCATACATTAATTTACATTTGATTTGAATATCTCGCCATTTATGAATAATTGAATAACCCCAGACGAATCTAATTCGACGGTTTTTCGTTCACTTTTACCAATGCAGATTGTGTTTTTATCAAAAGTGCGCTGAACTATCAATCCCGTAAACCGAGTTCGAATTTTTCCTCGATCAGTTTCACCCCCCTAATGCACACACTTTTTGTAAAGAATCTATTATATTTTAGAAATAAAAAGAAATGTAAAATGAGATTTTTCAAAATTGTGTTGTAGAATATCTTTTATTGACTCTATTTCTCCAGTTAAATTTTGTAATATTAATTTTGTTGAAGTTCCTAAACAATATTTTTAACAAGAGTATTTAATTATTCTGTCACACCTTTTGAATTTTGACGTACAGACGTTAAAAATGAATTTTCATTAAAGCAATCCTCAAAAATGACTATTCATAATATGTATCCATTGTATGCATCGGATATAAAAATCCCTCATCATTAAGTCCCGCGTTTGGGTCTCATGAAACACAACTTTGGATCACATGTAAATTGATCTCAAAGCAAAAACAACTTCCAGTTCAAACCCAAACTGATAATTAAGGTTATTCAAATTTGCACTTGGGGCGAAATTAAAAATAAACTTCGAACCGGATATCCTTTGTTCGTTACTCGAACCCTTTCCGATCGATCGATCAGTTCCCGCCCTTTCTAGGAGTATTCTTAAAACCTTCCTTTTATTAAGAACTGCAACCTAGATATTAACAATTAGTTTTTTTAAGGTTAGGTTAGGCCAGGGATACATGGGTCTGATTAACAAAGTTTTTTTTTCTGTGTTCCGATTCATGCATCGCATTGTGTGACATATGGAAAAAATGTTTTATAAAAAATGGGGTTGACATTTCTTGGCAACCGGAGCCGCTAGGGGTGCCTTGCGTCACACGAAGGGTAAGCATATGTAATATTGATTAAAAGTGTATGTCTTGGAATTATGACAATGAGGCGCCCTATGTCATTTCGCGAAATGTCGCTCGAATCGAATTTCTAATAATTCACCTGCGCTCATTGTTCCATTTTTCCCATTGCAAATTCTATCCCTGACCATATGTGGGGATATTCATTTTTTTACGTATTGTTATATATTTATTTATTAAATTGGATTTTTTAAAGAATGGATATGTCCTTAGAACAAGAACACGATATAAGTCCTCATCCATTTGCTTAAATATGCAAATGCTTGAGCTGTATGTGAACGAAATTGGTCGATTCAAGATTTGAACCCAATAAGTCTCTGTATCACATAATATAAAATGAATATAACTGATTTATTTTCCATTATTTCTACATAATAAATAACAATAATAAAAAAGTAACTATTAAAAAAAGCCTTATAATTAACATAATAATATGTACTATATACCTACAATTGTTTCTATTTTGAATTTTACTGTATCACTAGACGAATCTGTTCTGAGGCAGTACTCTTCCAATTTGGTCTAAGAAGGTTATAACATGTTATTGAATGCAAAAAAATGAAATAATTAAACAGAGAAGTAAAATAAACAAAAAAATATACAATAAACTCTCAGTTATTTGAATCCATAAAATTGTAATGGAAACGATGAATGGTAGAGATTCTCAGGTTATGAAGATAAGAGTAGTGAATTATCAAATGATAAGTTCGTTTTCTGTTTAACGTGGTGTAAAATTATTACTACATTTAACTGATTTTTTGAAAATGTTTTCATATCAAGAAAAAAAACATCTTCCTACATTCCCTAAATTAATCAAAAATACTTACCTAACCTCGAGATTCAAGCCTACGACCTACGTGTTCCGTATTACTATTAGTCAGTGCGCTCGCCGCTCTGCCACCGACCCCTCATTTCAAGTAAATTATTCCAGACTTTTGGATGTGTCAAGTTCGTGGTCACAGGTTCTCACTATGTTCGATTAAATACCTCGATTAGGTTCTTTTGCTTATACAATTAAGTTCAGTTACAATAAATTAGAAATTTACACAACCAAGTTTAGGTACCTGCAGAAATCTAATAATTGACTATAAAATATTAGGTAATAATCTTCTTCATTGCTATATCTCAACTTCTTGTATATGTCTTCTGTTGGGGTCAGCTCTCCTCGTCCTTCTGTTCTGTATTACGTCCATGCCATGTCTAGGGCTTCCTCTGGATGTAAATCGAGGAAGATCCATGGATATTGCTTGGTTGCTTGTCATGTCATCCGGCAGTCTGCGTTCAACGTGCTCGTACCATCTCAACTGTCTTTCCTCTTTATTTTGAAGGATATACCTACCTAATAAATAAATTTATAAAATATTATAAGATAGAGGCTTTCAAGTTATGGAAAGCCATTAAAAAAACAATATTGTGGAGATAAACAATTATTATTTTTGAATTATGATATAAACTAGCTATAAACCACATATTTTTGTGAGTCACTTCGCGACATATTTCGGAAGCGCTGTCCTTCCATCGACCGGCGTGATAGCTAGTTTATATCATAAATCAAATATGGTTATTATTAATTACCACAAAATATCCGCCGAATCATTAAATGAAATCATTATTTTAATTTTGTTCTTAAAATTATAAAGTAAATTAATTTCTTGTGCAACTGGAATGTAGATCCTATGTATCTAATATGTATAATGTATACATACATACTTACCATCACGGAATATCTCACAATGTGAGGTAACCAGCTACAGGTGTGCGGGTGTGCATTACCTTATAAAAGGAAGAACGACACATGCCACACACCTGAAAAGACACTACTACATTCAGAATGTGTGTTGAAATTCATTTCTGAACTATGTGAGATGTTACATACTTTGCATGGTGTATTTTCGACTAACCGGTTCCTGCGGGACACCTGAAAACGATAATAATTGAAAAGAGTGGAAGCACTATTCTACAGCGGTGCCTTACAGCGAATTTGATTCATTTTCTTTTGATTAAATAAACTTGATAATATGTAATTTATGCACACATCGCTGGGCATATCGTACGAGTATTTAGCGTGGAAAATAAACATGGCTTTTGAGATACATGTAAAAATTTCCATTCGAGCAGTCGAGTAAGTATTATTTGTCTATATTATGTTTTCCCATACATACAACGATCCCACAGCATTATATAGACTCCGGGCTTGTAATTTGTATGTGGCGTGTTCCGCGACCATATCTTGCATGGGACAAAACTTTTTCTTTTTTTTTATAGCTAGATTTAGAATCATAATTCGAGTCAATTCGTCGCGAACCAATAAACAACTAAAATTAAATACGTGCACATTCAATGAAACTTTGACGATATTTCACGTAATGAAAAGAATGGTTTTTTGTTACGTTTTTGTCTTGAATATAAAACGATCTGACTGTGCATAATTAACTAAAAAACAAAAATTTGGTATTTTTAGGATAATAATAATAATATTTTTATGCACAACCAGAGCGAATTGATTGTTTGGCCGTGTTGAATGCTTTAAACAATCTAGCACCACAATACATTCAAGAGTTGTGTCAGAGAAAATATCTCTCTGGGAGGCATCTTACACTCGTTCGGATCCCAAAAAACAACTCCCTGGAGGAGTTGGACAGAGTCAACAAAGCGGCTTACTATGACCAATGCTTTGGTGTGAGCGGTCCAATTGAGTGGAATGCACTGCCCCAGATGACTGCAGTACTCAAAGCATGAGCGCCTTCACTAAAGGACTGAAAATAGCATTGTTTCGTAGAGCATCACATAACTAAACCATCTCATGAATCATTAAACGGCGCTATATTAAATCCCCTATAATTATTATTATTAAATGAGTCAAGATCAATCCTAATGCACTGATATTTCGGTCTTATCTTTCTTCACGATTAGAATATGCTTTTAAGTCTATATTCGGAGTCCAGGGGTACATGCATAGATGGCTAGTATCTAAGCCTAATCAAAGATTTGCTAATTCTAGTATCTAAGGTTTGCTGATAATCTAGTCATTAAAAATACGACCCTAAAGAAATGCTAAAGCAAATAAATGAGGCTTCCAAGGCCGTTGGACTGGCAAAGACAAAAGAGATGGGCACAGAAAGATCTCAGATCATGGTGGATGGGATCTTGATTGAGAATGTGCACTAATTTTGTAGATTTTTGTTTTAGTAACAATGTCAGTAGAATACTAAATTTATTTGATTGAACTTTATTCTAAAATTTTAGAACGTTCCTATTTTAGTTCAAATAGTTACTGAAATTGACGTATTAATAAATTGGGTCGATTTTAAATCATCTTCCGTATCTCGTCTATAATATATATCGCTTTATGGTCTCATTTATTTTTAATTTGTTCGATTCGGCATTAAATCATCCCATTGTCGATCCTTGTGACAATTAGATACAATAGTCCCCCATACAGCAGCCATTAAATACAATTTAAAATTTCATCGGAATCAAGAGATGAATCCTTGCGCGCCATTCCTTGACAAAATCCCAATACAATGAGATGAAATATTAACGTCTAGTCGCACCAATTGCCACGGTATTGCGAGAGAAATAATATCGAAACCCATCCATGGTATATTATACTGTCTCTAATTTTTCCCCATAATTCAAGCGCAGAGATATAGAACATTTAATTTTTACTATCATTGTATAATTTTTATAAGATACCTATTTTATTTAAAAAAAATAGACATGTCGTTGATACTGTATTGAAGTATTTATTTTTTTATCTTTTTGTACATAATATATACAAATATAATTCACACTGGCGGGGTTATTGCCATTAGGCAATTTCTTCTATCCAACTAGATTACAAAGTATGACAAAATTGTAAATGCCGACCGCCGTGGCAAAGTTGGTCAGCAGGTCGGTTTCGTCCTGGGTTCGATTCCCAGCAGAGGAGAAATTTATTTAAATTTATTTCTCACGCAAATATTGCTTCTCTGGGCTGGAAACACTGGTTAGTTGGAAGAAATTGCCATACGGCAATAAATTCGCCACTTGCGCAGGGTGCAAGGAAGTGTTCATTTAATTTAATTTTAACTTAATTTTAACAAAGGAATGAATGCGAGAAAAAAACAAAGAATTTAAAAAAAATCAATGCAAAAAAAGGATTGAAAAATTTCAAGGGGAGGAAATCGAGATCAGGTGTTAAGGGATAAATATTCCTTCTTTAGTTTTTTCTTGAAAATACAAAGTGAGTTAGACGACGCAATATCCAGACTTGACTACTCCATACTCTTGCTGATTGTACTTCTAACGACGAGCTGAAAAATTCTGTGTTATGCACAGGGACGGATAGTGCCGTGCGTTCTACAGATCGGAGTGGAAGTCCATGATTGGATAAATTTGTTTTAAAGGTTCTTTGGCAGTATATAAGTAGGTACATATAGATCCTTGTGCTATAGGAGAACAAAAGCAGTCGTGGCAGGATTAGAACTCGCGACCACTGGATTTCTTATCCGGCGCATTAACTGCTCTGCCACCACCCATATACGCAATAGAATTTTTTAAATATATTATCATTTTTCGACAAATCTGACATTACACAATCGAAATTAAGTAGGTAGGTAAATAAAAAAAACATTTAAACGTTTAGATTGGATGTGGCAGAGCGGTTAACGCATAGTTACAAGTTCGAATTCTGTCACTACTGATTTCGTTTACCTATAGCACAAGCATTTATATTTAATTTAGGAGATGTTTGACGATGTATATGTATCTACTCTTGCAAGGAAAATTGTAGTCATTGTTATAAAAATAAAAAATAAATAATGATTAAAACTTTTAAATATTATAAATAATAATAATAATAATAATAAACACTTCCTTGCACCCTGCGCAAGTGGCGAGTTTATTGCCGTATGGCAATTTCTTCCAACTAACCAGTGTTTCCAGCCCAGAGAAGCAATATTTGCGTGAGAAATGAATTTTAATAAATTTCTCCTCTGCTAGGAATCGAACCCAGGACGCCCGCACAGAAACCGAAATTTACTAGTCTTCACTCTCAACATGATACCCGTTGAGACTATGATGCAAAAAATACGTTTAGAAATTGTGAAATCGTGACTCTCTACTATTCCATATCAATGTAGAGTAAATATAAAGAAAGTTTTGAACCGAATATGCGATCCTTAAAAGGTTTTCCACCCCTGTTCTATGGCAGTAAACAATAGGAATGTTTTATTATATTATTTTATAAATATGTGATTTATACTAAATATACATCAGAGTACACACTTATCAGAAATAATCTTAACAATTATCGATACTAATAATGAAATAATTTTAAATAAAAATACTTAATAGCGTAATTCCTTGTACAGGCTGAAAATATACCTATTATGTCTATTATTAATGTTCACGTGCGTTTGAATTTTAATTTTTATATCAAATGACAAAAACTGAGGAAATTTATTCAATTTTTTAACCGGCTCATTGGATTATATTTAATACAACATCGAAAATAGTATATATTGCTAGTATACTATACCCTCATTGTTATTATAAAATACATACCTATTGTTGAAAAGAAAGTTATATAAATATGTTTAACGTTTGACAAAATGTTTTTACATCTGAACAGGCTTTCTGTCTATTTTGTGTGGACTGTATAGATTGTTATATAATTAGTGATTATTTAAATTTATTAAAAAAAACAGAAAATAAATTCTATCTAAATATATTGTTTGTTTTACAAACACAATTTATCATATTGTATCTATAGTCCAACGAACCGAGGTACGTAGTCTGATAAACGTTTCCAAATTAACAAATTCCAAAACATTTAAATTGAATACAAACTTTGTGACCACCCTGTATTTATATTAAAATAATATTTTCCATTGTAGATTTGGGTAGGCACCCGTTGCTATATTTTGATCTGGATACATAATATTAAATGCCGCTATATCGGATGTCGTAAAAAGGTCGTATGGATACCTGTATATGTATATATCCATATAGGTACCAACATGTAGGTAATACAAAAACATTTTTTTTTCAAGTTTCGTGCAGGTAAATGTCACTAACGAACTTTTTTATGGGACACAATCGAAAGATTTATTTGTTCTCATGTCGCCGATTATCGAAGACATCTTTATTATGCCATATCTCTTTTTATTTGATATCGGAACTATTAACGCATCTTTTGTAAAAACAAATATTCAAACTACAGTATTTATAATACCTGAGTATTGACAGTGAGAGTAAATTAAAAGTACTTATTTTTAGTATTAATTGATATTTGAAACTCATTTGTGTAATAAATAATAAAAAAAAACGCTGGAAAATAATAAAACTAAATTTGTTATGTTAACAAAAAGAAAATCTATTTTAAAGTAATTAACAAATAAAATAGGCCACAGTTTTTATCCACATATCCGATTTATTATGATCGAACGTTTTCACCGAGCTGACTCGAACGAGGAGAAGATCTTTACGGAACATAAAAGTTATTATTTTTAATCGAGTATTTAGACGCATCTTTTGTAAATAAATTTTCATATTTAGGAAATATTGGCAATTAATATCAAAATTATATTCGCTCAAAATTAAAACAAGAATACGTTATGTTAAAATTGATGTTACACGAATTAAGGGTTGGCCCGACCTTTTATTTTATTTCCGGACTTTTGACGCATCTGTTGTAAAAACAATAATATTGGAAAATCCATAGAATTATAAGGCAGAGAAGCCGCGTGCAATATAAATTTCGAATTCAAATGTATGACAAGTTTTTTAACATGTGTGTGTGTGTGAGGCGGTAGATCGGTAATCGAATCGGTAGGTGTACATAAACTACATAGAAAAGAGATTTTACGTGTACTACTATGTGTTCTATGACGACTTTGTATTGACGGCCGGGTGAGTGAAACTCAGAACATTGTTCTTGGTTTAAGTTGTCATACTTTCATTGCGCTGACTAGGTATCTGTATCATATATAATCTTAGGGAAAATCATTTACTATTCCGAAATATAATTAATCGAAACTTTAACGAGTACCTACCTACACTTATTTATTCGCAAAAACAGAAAAAACATTTGACGCATTTTTGGAAAAAAATATTTTTTATTTGGCTGTTTGATTGTCTTTGTAGAAAGGCAAACCTTATTTAATTTTTAATATATTCATTATATGGTGAACCCAAAGTTATAAAAGTACATAGACTGCAGTGGTTGGGACATGTCAGCCGGATGAATGATGATTATAATCCCAAAA
Organism: Molanna angustata; assembly: GCA_963576475.1. Lineage (NCBI taxonomy): Eukaryota > Metazoa > Arthropoda > Insecta > Trichoptera > Molannidae > Molanna > Molanna angustata. Next base: position 9,399,871 of record OY754972.1, read on the forward strand.
AGATTCTTACCACAAAGAGGGCAGAGGAAGTAGAGGCAGGCCCAAGCTAAGATGGCTGGATGACACAGAAGATGACATAAGGGCGATCGGAATAGCAAATTGTAGGAGAGCGGCGGAGAACGGTGATGGCTGGAGAAGAATTCTGGAGGAGGCCAGGGCCCACACAGAGCTGTAGCCCCAAAGACGACGATACCAATTTAACATCTAAAATAACTGTCTCTAGCGAAATCATTGTCGTTCCAGTTCTTTAAATAAAGTTATTAAAAATTTGTTTTCTTTGTTGTTTCAGAAGGTGAGAACGTTTTTTGATTTGTCGATGCTATCAAAACAATTATTTAATGGTTGGTAAGTTTTTTTTTCTCTATAAATTTTTTTTTCATTTAGAATACAACAGCAAACAAGAAAAAATTATACAAATATACATAGATAATTTTTATGTTGCCAATTATAGTATTCTAAAATATATTACATTCACATTCGTTAACAATTATGAAAACAGGATGGGAAAGGAGAGATCTAGGAAGGGTAGTGGGGGGAAGCATCGACCACTAGAAACTCATATTATGATTTATACCTCACGTGTGTCAAAGTATCAATAATAATAAATTAAAATTAAGTAAAAGGGGCACAGTTAAAAAGTTAAAGATGCGCACAACAAAACAGAGCACAGATTAAATATCCGACAAATTCAGATTTTTTTTTTTATATACATAAACTCGAAGCAAACATCCAATTCCGGATCACTCAAACAATTTTAACATTCGAATATTTTTATTATTGCATATGCGCAAACATTGGATTTTTTCCCTGTCGGGAGTCAAAGATATTTTTTAACAGATTTTTAATTATCTCAATAGAGACGAAGTTGGAATATTTATTGTAGGAGAACCGGGAAATCAAGGCACCTACAGGGCTTACGACCTGTCATCGGCTGGTTTACGTGATCACTTTATGCGCTTGCGCAACGTTCACCAATTATGCCTTTTAACGAGATCCCTATCAATTCAATTTTGAAAGTTCTATATATTGTAATACTGAAATTCTTTTCGCTTGAAAATAAGGAATTTTTACTTCAGCCATCTATGGGTGAAATTATGAACAACAATCTTATTATTTTTATTTATTTTGTTGGAACGCCATCTATTGAGAGAATTGGTTTTTTGAAAAAAATGCATTGTCACCTCAGATATAAGAATTGTAGCTTTCATTATTTACAAAAAACCAATTCTCTCAATAGATGGCGTTCCAACAAAATAAATAAAAATAATAAGATTGTTGTTCATAATTTCACCCATAGATGGCTGTAGTAAAAATTCCTTATTTTCAAGCGAAAAGAATTTCAGTATTACAATATATAGAACTTTCAAAATTGAATTGATAGGGATCTCGTTAAAAGGCATAATTGGTGAACGTTGCGCAAGCGCATAAAGTGATCACGTAAACCAGCCGATGACAGGTCGTAAGCCCTGTAGGTGCCTTGATTTCCCGGTTCTCCTACAATAAATATTCCAACTTCGTCTCTATTGAGATAATTAAAAATCTGTTAAAAAAAAAAAATTAACATTGTTTAAATTAACTTATTGTGTAGGTACAAGTAGTATGCAAAGCCTAAATCAATAAGTCATTTACACCACCATGGCATAGTATACCACAATGTGGGTAACGAGCGACAGGTGTGCGGGTATCCAATACCTTATATTAAGAAGCGCGAAACATGTGTGTATCCTCACACACTAGTGTCTTCTACACCTAAACGGCAACAAACAGAATGGGTGGTGAACATCATTGCTGACCTATGGTGAGAACCATATGACCTATATGGACCTCCTGAAAACGTTGATAATGGAAGCACTATTAATAGCCGGTGCCCCACGGCTAAGGTTCTTTTCATATCAAATAATATGAACAATATGTATTTATTTAATTTTATATTAAGAATTCTATACTGGGTGGAAGATGATGATGAATTATGTAAGAAATAAAAAACAATATAATTTTAATCCACTTATCTAATGCGTTTATGATTTAATTTATAGGTTCTTATTATAGTCATTGAGTGGATTAGGAATTTTTATTTTTATAACATTTCTAATTATATTCAAAATGTATTTACATATGTAATGATTTTTTCGGCCTTCGTGGCTCAGTTGGTTACAGATTCGACTGCGGAACCAAAGTTTCCGGGTTCAGTTCGCGGTGGAGACACAGTTTTTAAATATTTTCATTCTGGATCTCCGGAATGTGGCAAATTTTTACTGTGTGCTCGTAGCTCGTTGCTCGAGCAGCATTGCGAAATGAATATGAAATAAAATAAAATATGATTTTGCATATTATATATTATTTTTTTAATTTAAAAACTACATAATACTTTGGTAACCATACCCACCCACCAGCCCATTTTAATAAAATTAATTATTTTCTTTTGCTTATATTACGTGCACCGTGAAAAGAATGGATGGATCTGCATCCAAAATACTGTTTTGATGTTTCAGCATACCTAGCCCTTGTTACTCTCGCATCTCCATAGAGGGTGACTGTTTCTTTAACAAGAGTACCTACATATAGAGACCCCCATACTTCGTGTAACTCAAACCAGACCACAATCATTTCATCGAAAAATCTAGCTCAATTTTTTTTTTCTTAATAAATTAATTAAGACGATATCTGAACAAAGGTCATCTATTTCTTATATAAAAGTAGATAAATATCATATATTTAGGTATCACGTATCTACAAAAGATCTTCTTCGCTGGTCTAAGATACATACATTAACGTCGTAACATTCACTTACTTTCACTACTGTGTACTAAATATAATTAATACCACTTAATTCACCACAATATCTCTCCGAAAATACCTGATCCCTCTCCTTTTCCTTCCTTCCCTTTGCTACGTACTATTTATCCCTAAACACCTGATCTCGATTTCATCTTCTTGTTCCTTCCCAATCCCTTTTTTGGTGATATGATGTTTTTTATTAATCTTGGTGTTATGTATATTTTATTTGTTCTTTTGTAGCTTTCATTTTTTGTTGATGTAGGTACATGTATAATTCTGTCACTCTGTAGGTAATCTGGTTGGTTGGAAGAAATTGCCTAATGGCAATAAGCCCGCCAGTGTGCATTATATTTTTTTATATTATGTACAAAAAGTTAAATAAATAAATAAATATCTCAAGAAAAATGTTATTTTCTTGTCCAATCACGGTCGGCCTCTTCGATCTGCTGATCGTACCACACTAGCTATTGCCATTCATTCTGTTGAATTTCTCAGTTCCTCTTTTGAAGTACAATCAGCAAGACTATGGAACATATGTGATGATATTACGACGTCTCAATCAAAAGCTGTTATACCTGTCTTCTTTTACTTACTTTACTTTTCGTGCGGCTCTGGTACTTGTGTCCTCTTCACCCATATGGGCAGCGTCTGAGTTTTACAGCCTTGGATCAAGTTCTGTCAACCATTCCACCGCCTCCGGTCTCGCCTCGTGGATATCCTGGAGGGTGCCGCTAAATTTCCTGAGCTGGCAGTCTTGCACAATGTGCTTTACTGTCTGCTCAGCTCCACATTCACAGTCTGGGTTCTCCCCTTCCCCATCTTCAGAGCAAGAAGTTACAGCAACCTTGTTCCGTTCTTATCCTGTTTTGCTGTACCCATATTTTTCATGGCAGGTCGAATCCAGGTACTCGGGTTGTTGGTTCCACAATTAGGTGGTTTTTCTATACCTTCACGTTGGCCCATCTTTCTTTACAAGCGGATTCAACACTAAGGTCCTCTGCCTCGACTGTCCAAATTAGGTACCGGGAACTTAGCCTTTTATTGGGTGGGTGGAAGATGTCGTCAAATACTGGAAAGTGAGGATTGTTTTTTACTTTGTTTTTCTATCTGGCAGCGGCATACATTCTACGCAGATCTGCGAAGCAATGCTAGATAATAATACTGGAAACAACGGTGTTAGAGTGGCTTTCACAGTTCCTGTTATGGTTCTCGTGGTTTTATTTAATTCTTCATATATGTAATATTCCTTTACAGAGTGCACTTCTATTCCACACTGCGGAGCAGTACTCAGCTGAACTGTACACCAGAGCTATCTCCTTTTGCTACAGGTGAACTGATTGGTTCACAAGAATCACAACCAAAATAACCTTCCATTGAATTACTAGCTCTGTCACCAATCTCAATCTATTCTTTAAATTTACCCATATATGTATAATATGTAGTTATTTTATTTATTTTAAATTTTATTATACATTTCGGTTTAGTTAACGTGAGTGGTTTGATATTTTCTCCCTCGCTGATGCAACCCCATAAGTTAGTATGGTACGCAAAGCGAAGTTTTTTCTTCTGTAGGGGATGAAAAAAATAATAAGTACGCGTGGGTGGTTCTAAATGAAAGAAGCAACAATATGCCAATTTAAAAAGATTTTGCGAATATTCCAAAGGCGAAAAATTTACGTTTGAGACGGAATCCTTCCAAACTAGTTGGTTTCTTTTTACAACGTATTTTATTAGTGTCAAATCGAAATAGTATCATTTTATATAAGTGTTGATTAAAAATAATCTGCAATTTCAATTCATCGTAAAAAAATATTAATAGCTAGATACATTATTTTCGATACAAAAAAATAACCAATGAAAAAATTACAACTTAACTCGAATATACATAGGTAACATTCTGTACAACTGTATTATTCATGTATTGTGTATTATCCTGTAATGTATTATCCTGTACTTATAAGTACACATAAAACTATAAATGACTACTTTGTACTTAGAATATATTAACTTATATTTACTGTATACTTAATAATGTTTAGTGTAAAACTCCGCTTCGTAACTCAAGTAAATTAAGAAATTATGTTAATTACTGTATTATTTACTGTTATGTTTTTATAAGAATTTAAAATTCTTATAAAATAAATCTATATTGAAAAAAAAAACAAAAATGTGTAGCATTTTCAAAAATAAATATGAATCACAATTTTAAGGGATTTCTTCTTGTTTTAAAAAAAAATATTTCAGTGCAGAATATGGTGTTAGTTAATTTTTTTAATAAGCAATTTATTATCACCATAGTTACGCTGATTTAATAACTATTGTCATTGAATAAAAATAAATATTAAATAAATTATTGAGCTTTATTTTTTGTATAAGAACGATATTTATCAAACCAATTAGACGTAATATAGCACATTGGTATTATAAATGTAAGGTATTTTACTTATATTTAATTACTACTCTCTGCCCATGCAGCAAAATTTTGCAAAGGAATATTTCTTTCAAATTACTACAGTTTTTGCTGTCCAAAAAAATAAGTTAATGCATTCCCGGTGAATGCATAATCGTAATATATTTCCCATTACTAAAAATCTAGTACCTACTATAAACCCTGATTTTTATACAGAATTGTTTATTATTGAATAAACAATTTTCACTTTTGTTTCAGTGCAACCATCGAAATCAAAAGACATCTCTTTTACTATCTAAATTTTTGTAATTTGTTAGTGCCTACATAATAATAAATAATAACTTACCAATCTTTTATTAAAATTTTGTTTTTCTACGTAATATTTTTAAGGTTTGCCATCTTGTAAATATTCAAACATTACGACAAAAATATTTTAGAGTGTATTCCCTTGTAAACATTTCACCGGTGGTGTGGGGTGCGTTATCAGCGACCGTGGCAACAACGTCTCTCGCGAGTACACCCCTTAAAAAATCTTCCCCTAAAGTACTGCTCCTTAATACCACCCCCGAGCCGTCCACCCCGCGCATATATCGATCAGATATTTTTTTATGTATCCCAACCCTCACCCAATGTTTAGCTGGAGGAAGGTAGGTACCTTCCTCATCCAAGTTCATTCCTCACTACTAGACGAAAACAAAAAAAAAATGGTAACATCTGACCTATGTGAGAATCGCATTTGTCCAAAAAGGTGTCATTGCTTGGCAGAATAAGAAAATACATAAGTAAAGAAACATGCATGAATTAGTTCAGATTACCGAGTAGTAGATTGAAATTAGCCAAGTTGTTTGTTGTGGATACTGAATGAATTAGTTCAGATTACTGAGTAAGTTGATAGAAATTAGCCAACTAGGTTGGTTGAATTTGACTGTTACTTTGCTAATATTACAAAGTTAGTAGGTTAAGTTTTGACAGGTTACTTGGCTGATTATACAAAGTTGTCCGTGGTTAACCAAGTTACTAGATTAATTTTGACAGATTGTTAACAAAGCTACTCGGTTAAAATTAGCAGATCATTTACTTGGCAATTTTTAGCAACGAACTTTGCAGGTACTATATTAACAAAGTTGCTTGGTTATTATTAGCAGTAAATCATTTATTTTTAACTACATTTTTTGAGTGTGTCTACTTATTTATAAAACAATATTATAATCACACATTTCCTACTCTCCTACGATGTTATTTATGATAAGTATGAAACTGAAATTAAAATATTCAAATAATACAAAATCCGAGCTATGAGAATTGTTTTAAATTTTAATAGAAACAAAGATACATAAAATTTCAAATGATCTAAACCTATTGGCTGTCAAACAAAAAATAAACTTTCATGTTTAAATTTTAATACATTAAATTCTTCGTGGCATGATACAACAAATATCAAAACCAAAATAAGATATAATAATGAATATCACTCTCTATGACACAAAAAACAAAGAAGATATTAGATTAGACAAACGAAATAAAGTCTAAATGCAGAATTCTCTTGTATAATGGGCTAATTATATGAAAGTATGCCGAGGGACATAAAAGAGGAAAAAGTTTTGGTGATTTTGAAAAAAAAATGTGTTAACACCCGAAGCACTATTCTAAGCCGGTGCCATACAGAAATAATAATAATAATAAAAAATTGGGACCAAAAAAAAAATTGGATTAAAAAGTTAGTTGATTTTCTTTTGTAAATTTACATATTATATCGTCTTGCTTAAAACTGATTTTTGTCCCAAGAGATGTTTATTTTAATAATAAAAATAAACATCTCTTGGGACAAAAATCAGTTTTAAGCAAGACGATATAATATGTAAATTTACAAAAGAAAATCAACTAACTTTTTAATCCAAGAAGGACAAATCCAACAGCTGATTTTCAGCATGATCACCACTAACATACTTAAACACGAAAATGAATACAAAAAGTTACAAAAGAAGACTTTCCTCAGCCATCTCTCCACTGCTCTTTTCCAGGTTTCTCCATGTATCTCAATATAACGCTATCTGAATTTTCGCAATTTTCATAATTGCCAGTTTAACAATTTCGTCTTCTTCTTCTTCCTGGCCTCTTCCCAACTTATCGTCGATGAAGAATGTTGGGGTCAGCTCTCCTCGTCCTCGAGCTGTACACTCTTCGGTTCTGGACCGCCTCCAATGTTAATTCTTGTTTCATCAATTGTGAACTCCTTTGCGCCATCCATGTATTTTTTGGTCTTCCCCTATTCGTTGATCGGGGGACGTCTACGGCCATAGCCTGGTTCACAATGTGATCCTCGGGTCTTCTTAATATGTGACCATACCATCTCAATTGTTGTTCTTCTAATTTGTTGTTAATGCCTGTCACTCCTAAGCATCCGCGAATGTATGAACGTTTTATTTTGTCTTTTAGAGACAACCCCGCTGACCATCTTAGCATACGCATCTCGGTGGTTTCCATTTGCCTATGGAAGGTGTTGTACATCGTCCAACATTCGGAGCCATACAGAAGCGCAGGTCTGACAATTGTCTGATATATTTTTCCTTTTAGTTTAATTGGCATTTTTGGGTCACACAAAACTCCTGTCATAGCCCTAAATTTCATTCATCCCACATTTATTCGGTGTGTTACATCCGCTATGGATCATCGACCCCAGGTACTTAAAGGAGTCACTATTTGGTAGAGCTTCTCCATACATTTGCGTTACGGGAGTGGCAGCATTTGAATTTTCAAACTGTAAGTAGAGGTACTCTGTTTTCTTTCTACTAAGTCGCAATCCATTATCTTCCAGAATTTTTCTCCATCTTTCCAGTCCATCTTGCAAGTCTTCGTGCTTGTCACTAATTAATACAATAATATCATCTGCAAATAACAGGATTTTTGTGAGGTTGTTCATTTCTTGTTTAGTTAGTTTAACAATTTCTATTTACAAATTAGATACAGTACCAAGATTGAATTATTTCTTATGACCGGTTTCAAAACGACCCCTTCTTCGTCAGGATGGATAACAACACACCTACTCATAAGATTATTCACTATTGTACCGAATATGATTAAAATATCACGTTTTATTCGTAATTGGGAAAAAATGTCTCGTGAAAACACTTCCGCTTTTGTACAGATTTTTAACTATATTTTTACTTCTCACTACCCCAAAGGGAAATAATGGGCAGTTATGAACTCGAAATCTTTAAGTTTATTTTTTATTGCATATTATCAACTAGTATCGCGCTGAGTTGTATTCTGAAAGTTTCATCACAATGTATCTGTGTGGGTGCTGTGTACGGCTTGTTTATTCTACTTTATCGATTATAGTCTAAAGCACTCATTACATTCTTTTCAAACTTTGCATCAAACTTGTATATCAAATATTCGCTTAGTCCCCATTAGATTGTGAAGGATATCTGAATAGTGCTTCTCAATTTTTTATCTTTCAAATATTTAAATGTGACCCCAAGCTCAGTAAACGTAAAATTTGTTTTACGTAAAAAATGACATTGAAAAATTATCAAGTATTCATAATAAAATATTTAATTTTTAAAATATTCCATGAAAATGCTGATTATTTTCCTTAGAAAATTTGAATAGTTAGTGGAGTGACTTATTAGAGAAAAGTTTTGCGTTGGTCACAACCCTCTCATTTTTTATACATTGAGTAGGTATACAAAGAATTCATCGTCACTTCGTCAGTTCATAGATAAAATTTCAGTACACCCAAATAGATTTAAAATTTAAGATTGATTCCAATAAGATTATTTTTTATATAACACTCCCCATTAAGCGCATTCACATTATGCTACACAAAGTTACTGGTAGTAGATACCATGTGCCAAGTGTATGAGACACATATTATGTAGGTATGCAGAGATAGGAAAGTGTAGACTGCACACACCCAAACTGAATGCGTACATCCTTAATGCGAAAGATAAAAAAAGATGGGGAGAGTAATTGCTATTGGAGTGAAAAAAAATCTACATTATTGAAGACGTTTTTACTAACAAAAAATTCCTGCGCATTTGACTTTCAAAATGTAGGTGCTAATATTTTCACACATTTGTATTATAAAAAATTCAATAATACACTTTTTTTCGATATGATTGCATCCTAAAAAATAGCACAACATAAAATACACCATTCATCAGGCAAAAATCAATAATATTTAAACCATTCAGATTTTTAGTTTTTTTTTAAACCAATCTAATTCATTAAATTTTGTTATTAAAAGAAAAAACAACAAAGAAAATCGAGTGGGTTTTGGCCAACGCTAAACTCCTCACTATCAAGTCACTCCACCGAGTAGTCAATTTATTTATGGACAATTTTCAGCATTTTCATGTAATTAGTTTTCTTGAATTTTTTTTCCTAGGCTTGGGGTCACTTTAAAATATTTGACAGTTAAAAAAAATAAAAAGCACAGCACTATTCAGACAACCTTAAAAATCTAATGGGGTCTAAGCGAGTGTGTATTGGATAGGTATACAAATTTGCAAAATTTGAAAAGAATCGAGTGAGTACCTACCTACTTTAGTCTATAATGGATAAAGTTTTCGGTTCCCAGCAGAGGAGAAATTTAAATTCATTTCTCAAGCAAATATTGTTTGTCTGGGCTGGAAACACTGGTTATTTGGAAGAAATTGCCAAACGGCAACAAACTCGCAACTTGCGCAGGGTGCAAGGAAGTGTTCATTATTTAATTTATTTATTTCAAGTATAATAAACACGCCGTACATAGTTCATAGATATAGTACACAGCACACACACAGATACATCGTGATGAAACTTTCAGAATACAATCTCAGCATGATACTAGTTGATAATCTGCAATAAAAAATAGTCTTTAAAATTGCCAATTCATTACTCTCCACGATATCTCCTTGGAATAGTGAGGAATAAAAAACTTTGGAAAAAAGAGAAAAGAGTATAATACACTGAACATAACAATGGAAAGGAAAGGAAGAAGGAGTTGAAGACATACTTTAACGGTGTTCATTCATGTCTGTCTATTTTTCACTTATACTAAAATGTCTCTTTCTCTCAAATGAAACAAGTAAGGAGATAAGTAGGTACCTAAATATCTTATGATTGTGTTATTATAAATCTATAATATCTGACACTCGCGCTACCCCTTATATTATGTACATCCCATAATTATCTCTAATGAATTCAATTACTAGACTACTGGGAACCTATCGACCGATTACAGGTGCATTGTACATAGGTACGACATTATATTTAAAAATATATAATCACAGACTTGCTGTAGGTACATAATATAGTCTATAGTCACCTACCCCCAACCATTGTCGTATCATTGCCGTGGTAAACATCTATGTACAACTGCAAGGGTAGTGTGTTCTTCCCCACACCCCCATCGTCCTCCAACACCACAAGTTCTGCTTATGGGGACTGGTCCCTGCAGAACCCTGGAAGAACCTAAGTCGAAAAATCGATTCCCAACGATTGTTTAGATTAATGAAAATGTTGGATGAAATTGTAATAAACTAGTCAAATGAAAGGTGGCTGAAGTTTGGAACGTTCGTCGAACGTTCGATCGTTGTAACGACGTTATAACGATGTTATAACGATCGAAATAACGACGTTATAACAACAGTATTAACGACGTTATCGTTATCGTTATCGATCGTTATATAAAAGTTAAACAAGGATACAAGTATAATTTCACTCCATCAGTTCTAATATATTTTGTCAGTTATCATCTTAAAATCCCAATCCAATTTTAAGGAACGGCGAAAAAATAAATAGACCTATTCATTGGTCATCTCTGATAAAAATATTTTTTCTCTATGTCTAAGGAAAAATTATTTTTCGATATATTCGTTAGATCATGCATCACAAATAGGCGAATAAAAAATATTTTTAATATATTTTGACACTCGGTTTTCTTTTCCTACCACAATAACAGGGACATGGCATGATGGAGTGAAATTATACTTGTATCCTTGTTTATTTTTTATAACGATCGATGTTATTTCGATCGTTATAACGATCGAACGTTCGACGAACGTTCCAAACTTCAGCCACCTTCAAATGAACAGGTTGCAATGAAGTACGATCTCAAATATCGTCGCTTAAGGTCTAACACCGCGTAAGTCAATATCGGCAACTTTATAGTAGAACAAAAAAAACGATTTAAAATTCTCATTACATATTGTCATTTAAATATACTTTCTTTAGAAAATATTAACTAATTAAAAAAAAACATGCCAACTAACGCGGCTTTGTGTTTTTATATTTTTTCAAATGTCATATAAGAATTTTAAAAAAGTTTTTTGCTCTACTGTAAAGTTGCTGATATTGATTTACTCGGTGTTAGACCTTAAGCGATGATATGCTCGTCCAGAGATTTATATGTTCTCATACCCAGTAAAAAGAAGCTTGTTCAATTCATTCTGTACAAGTATAATTTACTGTGAAATCTGTGGTAACGTACAAATGATCGACCCTGGAAGGACTTCGGGTGTAATGTAATGACGCCTATAGAATAATCGTTGGTTATCGACGATGTATCAGCGTTTCAGTTATGAAGGACGATGTCATGGATTGGTGTCCTGGAAACGTCGAATCGCCGAGTACTGTGAAAGACTATATAATATGTACAGAGGCACCAAATGTCCGAGATCGATAGAACTAAAACTATGAACTAAGATTATGAACTATAATATAATATTTAAAAAAAATGTTTGCATTACACGGACCGCTTGAAGCAGTTGTGTTGCTTCAAGATGCGGTAATAGCTCCATATGCTACTGAATAATCGTTGGTTATCGACGATGTATCAGCGTTTCAGTTATGAAGGACGATGTCATGGATTGGTGTCCTGGAAACGTCGAATCGCCGAGTACTGTGAAAGACTATATAATATGTACAGAGGCACCAAATGTCCGAGATCGATAGAACTAAGATTATGAACTATAATATAATATTTAAAAAAAATGTTTGCATTACACGGACCGCTTGAAGCAGTTGTGTTGCTTCAAGATGCGGTAATAGCTCCATATGCTACTGAATAAACGCTGGCAGCTCGAAGCAGTCGAACTGACCGTTCCAAACAGTCTGTACAACTCCTCTAGAGCAGGTGTACTCTAGATACTGAACTACTAGAGTACCTTCTCTAACTGCTTGAAGTAGTTCGTATATCTCGGTTTTAAAGCCTCTTAGAAACTACACTTAATGTCAAAAGTAGAACTGATGCCATGCACTGATGCATGGTTATTTTAATAATAAATTAACTACGGTCTACTTACTGGTAAAAATCATACATTTATGCTAACCACCATAGCATAGGCAGGAGTACTGCGTTTGGGTACTGCTGGCGTCTGGGATCGATTCCCAGCAGAGTAAAAATTTGTTTAATACCAATTCTCGTGCAAAATTTATTAATAATTTTAAGAAATAAAAAGAAAAAAAGGGTTTATTAAAAATATTAATTAATTTAAATGAAATTCCATCAAGAACTGACGATCAAAAAGTTAAATCTAATTAATTATCATGCAATTATGACTTTTCTGAAAGTCAAAAACACTGATTATTAGAGAGTTATATGGAAATTGACTCGTCACTTGTAGGTACAATATTTCTAATTTTAATTTAAAAATAAATAAAAATGATTTAAATGCATGTATACATGAAAAACAATCAAATTAAAGATTAATGCAGATATACTTAAAGATTGACAATGTAGACTTATAAAATCCTTAATCTTTTTAATCCGATAGACGTATTAGAAAACAAATCGACTTTCGACTTTTAACCCTCCGTCGGCGGCGGGAACTTTTATTTGTCCATTAAAAACATGTTGTCCGTTTCGGACCCCTCTCAGTGTCCGGTGTGCTGTATCCTCCGTTAGGATTCAGTTCACGCTCTGGCCGCGCTCCACGATCAAATACCAATTAATCCGTTGCAAGATGTGGGGAGAGATAGGTATGTATGTAAGTACCCAAGTGTACGACTGGCCATGTTTTTGTTTGTCAACAATGCCTCACCTCATTCTTAAAAGAGGCAAGTGTTTGTTTACACAGTATTATTCATTCATTCGTAGCGATCGGTTGTGTTGTGTTGTTACATTGTGGTGTCCTACCTACAAACCTTGTTGCTGCTCAGCGAACAGATAAGATTTTATTGTTTCATTTTCATTATTATTTACTTTTTATTTCACTCTGTTTTCTACATATTTTGTGTTATTTGTGTATTTCTCTACCGATTAATTTTTGGTGATGGAACAAGAGGAAAATAAACCGCCGGATCCCGGTATTAACTCGGATATAAATTATACTTCAGAATCAGATGCCAGTCAGGTATCTATTGCTAGTAAAAATAGAAAACGTAAACCTTTTCGTCATTCATCCGAGTCAATCCCAAACAAACAAAAAACTCACCCCGAAATAATAATTACCACTAATAACGACCCAAAAACTATAAATACCTTTTCACCGCCTAAATTGGAAATGGAATATGGACCTTCTTCTTCTTCCCCTTTTATTGTCCATATACAGAGATCGGAACAAGGCAAAACAATCCACCCCCTCGATTTCGGAAAATTTATTTTCATGCATAAATCTTTAAACATACAAATAATTGATGGGTCTATCAAATCGGAAGGCCGCTATAAAATATCGATTCAATTTAAAACTGCCATATCTGCCAACAATTTTGTTAAAAATATAGAGAACATTTCAAACGATAAATTTAAAGCATATATACCAACATTCAATTTGACGCGTATGGGACTGGTCAGAGGTATCCCGAGCGATTTACCCGAAGACGAGATAGTTGAGGCATTGAACGTACACACCAACATACCTAAAGTAGTTAAAGCCAGAAGATTGAACTACAAAGACACTTCAACGGGTACGTTAATATGGAAACCTTCACAGTCGGTGGTCGTTACTTTTGAGGGCCAAATTTTACCACCCAGGGTATTTTTATACTATAATTCCTTACAAGTAGAAATTTACAAGTTTCCAACCATACAATGCTTCAACTGTTGTCGATTTGGACACTCTAAAACAGTATGCCGATCTTCTCCTCGATGTTACAATTGTGGAGAAAATCATTCATTCGAACAATGCCCAAATACGTCACAGGAACCAATCTGTCTCCATTGTTCTGGAAATCACACTGCAATTAGCACGGCCTGTCCAGAGTTATCAAGACAGAAAAATATCAAACAGACAATGGCAACAGATAATATATCATATTTTCAGGCCTCAAAACTCGTCCCACCCACAAAAAAATCTTTTGCTGATATAACTTCCACCGCACCGTCAACCACTCAACCTATTTCTCCACCTTCAACTTCATTTAAAAAAACCATATTTAAACCCTCAAAACCAAGATATATTTCTACCCCCAACTATGACACAACCCAACACAATGCCTTACTATTTAACCAAAACGGACATTATTCATCACAGGCCCCTAACGGATGTGCCTTACCAAACAGGAATTTACCAACTTCTAATTCAACCTCCCAAATTCAAAACGACAATTCATCATTTATTCAAACACTTATTTCTCTCCTTATATCTATATTAACAAATAACAATATTTTACCGACCAACGCTGCCGAAATTCTTCAAACTCTTAATACAACCCTCCACAATGGCTCATCAAATTCACAATATCCTTCAATGGAATAGTAGAAGCGTCACAGCAAACAAACCTGACTTCATATTTCTATTATCCACACACGAAATTCAAATTGCGTGCATTACTGAAACTTGGCTTGTACCAGGTTCAGTTTTCAATGTCCCAGGCTACCTGTCAGTTAGATCCGACCGCAATGATGGGAGAGCTGGAACAGCTATCTTTATCAAATCTTCCATCCCATATAATCAAATTATTGTTCCAACTCACCCATCATTACAAGTGGTTGCCGTTCAAGTGAATGGAGTTGTATATGTTTCCACATATATTCCTCCACATTCTCCATTTGACCCAATTTATTGGGATTCAATTGTGGATATGCTACCCTCACCATTTTATATATTAGGTGATTTCAATGCCCACTCTCCATCTTGGGGCAGTACACTATCAAATCGTTCGGGAAACCTCATTCTCTCATTTATAGATAAACATAATCTATGCATTCTAAATGACGGTTCACCAACTAGACTCACTCCACCAACTCAAAATGTGAGTGCTGTTGACCTCTCCATTTGTACAAATGATTTAGCCTCCACTTCTACATGGTCTATATCTGATGATCCCCTAGCAAGTGACCATTTTCCCATTATTATAAAAACCATCACAAAATCCAAAACAAAAACAGCCGTTACTAAAAAAGGACATAATATAAGAAAAGCTAATTGGGATATATTCAATAAAACTATTGAAGATTCTACACCATCTTTTTTGTCATCCGACATTACTCACAAAAATTCAGAACTTATGTCAATCCTCTACAAAGCTGCTGATATTAGTATTCCGAAGAGAAAAGCAGAATCGAAACGTATTCAATGTGCCCCTTGGTGGGACAATGAATGCACGGAGGCTATCAAAATAAGAAAATTAGCTATGAAAAAGTACAGGAAAAATATGACGTTACAAAATTTTTTATATGCTAAAAATATACAAGCAAATACAAAAAAAATACTCAGAAAGAAAAAGCGACAAGGCTGGTATAACTTTTGCAACACTCTTTCACCAGATACTCCTCTATCAATAGTCTGGGATATGATCCGTCGCTTCAGAACATCATTATCCACTTCTAAGAAATATCTGCCAAATGGACACATTCTAGAAGCTTTTGTAGAGAGGCTTGCCCCACCATACGTCCCCAATGATACAGAAATAGAAATGCCAATCCTTCCTACCCATTCTTTGTCTAAATCATGGTTAGATGGACCTTTTGAATATTCTGAACTCATTACCCCACTTAAAAATTTGAAAAATTCTTCGCCCGGAATGGACCTCATTCCTTATGCTTTTCTTCGAAATGCACCAGTAAATTTCCTTGAACATTTATTAGAATTATATAATGGTTGTTTAAAAAACGGATACGTACCAAAAGACTGGAAAATACAACGAATAGTCCCTATTTTGAAACCTAACAAAGACCCTCAATCAGAATCTTCGTATCGGCCAATCGCATTATCACCAGTTTTCCTAAAAATTCTTGAGCATATAATAAAAAACCGTTTAGACTGGCATATTGAAAGGAACCGCCTTCTCCCGTCAATTCAATATGGTTTTAGAAAAGGTAAATCGTGTTTAGATAACCTCAGTATCTTGATTTCAGATATCAAAATAGCTTTTTCCAAACAAGAGTTTGTTATTGCAGCATTTTTGGATATAAAATCTGCATATGATAACGTGATACTGTCTGTTTTAAGAAAAAAACTAGTAGATTTGGGTATTCCAATGAGTTTGGCAACACTTATTTATAACATGTTTGCTGAGAGAAAAATTGTAGCTGAAAATGTTTCTACCACGATTGATAGAATAGTTTGGAAAGGCTTAGCTCAAGGTTCGGTATTAAGCCCTATTTTATTTAATATATATTGTCAAGATCTTGTTACGGTAATAGAGGATATTTGCTCAATATTACAATTTGCCGACGATATTGTCGTATATGTGTCCCACAAAAACGCACAAATTGCTGCAAAAAAATTGTCAAAAACATTAAGTCGAATAAACAAATGGCTTGAATCTAATGGTTTAGAACTTTCGCTCCAAAAATGCCAAGTAGTCGCCTTTTCGCGTAAACATAAACTTCCGGACATTTCTGTAAATATCGATGGTACAAACATTGCTATTAAGGACGAAATTAAATTTTTGGGTGTAATCATTAATAGAAAACTATCGTGGAACTCTCATGTCAACTCAATTGTATCTAAATGCGAAAAAAACATTAATCCTTTGAGAGCTGTATCGAGAGTCTGGTGGGGTTCTCATCCATCAACAATGAAATTGCTCTATAATGCCATAGTTCGCAGTCACCTGGATTATGGTTGTTTTTTATTCGATCCTCTTCCTAAATACCTTGAATCCAAATTAGATAGAATACAGTCTAAATGTTTACGACTTATAATCGGAGCAATGGGATCTTCACCGATTAATGCACTTCAGGTGGAGGGGTTAGATTCCCCACTTCACTTGAGACGTCAATATCTTTCAGACAAATTTGTTCTAAAACGACTTTCCCTTAATTCTCACCCACTAACATCAAAGCTATCCACAATAACACATTTATGTCAATTAAAACGATATTGGTCAAAATCTTCCACTCCAATACTATGTAAAAGTTACACCCTTCTTAAATCAAAAATACTTGTCAATTGTTCACATAATTATCTTCCTTACTATAAAACACCATATTTCGCAACAAAATTCATTCCCGATACATGTCCTTCTCTCGGTTTGGACAAAAACTGCAATCTTCCCTCCCAACTAATCAACAGTAAATTCGATGGCATTGTTCGTTCAAGATGGCCATCTCACGTTCAAATTTTTACTGATGGATCCAAGCTTTCACCTAATAGCAACTCTGGAGCAGCATTTTATATTCCGTATAACAACACTAAAGGACTTTTCAAACTTCCACCCGAATGCTCAGTTTATACAGCTGAGTGTTGGGCAATCAAAGAGGTCTTATCTATATGTCATACCCTCGATTCTTCTAATATTATAATATTCACCGACTCCCTTAGCGCTATCTACTCTATATCTTCTAATTTATCTAGATCCCCTGACGATTACATACTTTGCGAAATAAAAAAGTATATATACAACCTTTTTACATCAAATATATATGTTACATTTGTATGGTTACCAGCACATCGTGGTATAAATGGAAATGAAACTGTAGACCGTTTGGCAAAAGAAGCTACAACGATTGGCACTGAACCTCTTAATTTTGAGATTCCATTCCAAGATTTCACCACCTCAATCATTAAAAAGCGCCTCTTGACCGAATGGTCTAATGAATGGGAAGTGTCAAGCCGTGTGAAAGGGACTGCTTACAAAATTATACAGATAACAGTTCCATCCAAACCATGGTTTCATGGAAAAAAAATGTCAAAAAGGGATGTTTCAAACATATGCAGAATGAGAATTGGTCACTGCATGATCGCAAACCACCTTTACAAAATACACATAAGGGACAGTCCTTTGTGTGATTGTGGAGAGGTGGAAACGTTGGATCACGTTTTCATGGAGTGTCCAATACACGATAAATTCGACTTTTATGCCAAGCTGCGTGTCCCTCTGCCTGTAAATATGTCGCATCTTCTCTCCCTAAATTCGACTAAAGTTCACTCAATTATATCAAAATTTCTTAATTTAAATGCAATAAATCTTTAAGAGATATTCTCGTATAACAAATTGATTTCCTTTTAAATATACACATATTCGTTTCGTCATGGCACAAATCACCCTCCTTATAGGGTGGGTTGCCTTATATAAAAAAAAAAAAAAAATGCCTCACCTCTCTCCAACACACGAGGACAATAACATACCCCACCTGTCCAACGGCGGGTTAACTCCATAGACGGACAACTGCAATTAGTTTTATTTTTTTATTGTTTCAATTTGTTTTAATATTTACATAAAATGTTGAATTAACGGCGGTATAACACGAAACGCCAGACGCGGTACAATCGTTTTCGAAAGGTGCAATCGCAGATTAAATGGGGTCCAAAAATGGTGGAATAAATCAAAATATTATGTAAGTGAAACAAATACCATAGCATTGTGGTAAGTCATTTGACTCCTGTGCAGGCGTCCTGGGTTCGATTCCCAGCAATGGAATTATTTATTTAAAATTATTCAAACAGGTCTCGCTTATCTGAATTGGATTGACTGGTTAGTTGTAAAAAAAATACAATAATTTGGAAATTATCTCAAATATCATGTTTTTATCTTTGTGGTACATTTTGACAAAAATTAACAATTTTTTTAACTTTGTTTACACCACGTGTCATGTGTCGATTTTAGTTAATTTTTGGAAATTATTAACCACTTATGCAGGTTGCAAGAAAGTCTTGCCAAAATTAAATAAATAAAAAAATAAACAGTAAGATTAATGACGTAAAAGGTACCAAGGTTCAATTCGATTCAATATTTTTTTATGTGTCTGAATTATTTATATTATTTTCATTCGCTGCATGTTATTGAATAATTAATAAGAGATCTGCCCCCTAGACAACGTGCCTTTTAGCTCAAGAAAAGAAACAAGAAAAGATAACTCAATGTATGGAAGTGACAGTTGTCACGTGACTGACAACTGTCACTTCCATACATTGAGTTATCTTTTCTTGAGCCAATGAATGACACGTTGTCTACTTATTAAAAAAAGATAACTCAATGTATGGAAGTGACAGTTGTCACGTGACTGGCAACTATCACTTCTATACATTGAGTTATCTTTTCATGTTTCTTTTCTTGAGTTAAATGACACGTTGTCTAGGGGGGCTGGAAACGATTTTCTGCTTTTTTGTGGAGCAAGTCTGGTCAACCGGCGCAATCGAAACCATCCATGTTTACCCATATCAATGATATAATTATATCTTATGAAGATCTATTTAGCTGGGTCGGTGGCAGAGCGGTTAGCGCGCTGGGATAGCAATCCAGTGGTTGCGAGTTCGAATCCTGCCTCGACCGATTTCGTTCACCTAAGCACAAGCATTTATTTGCTTATTTTAGGGAACGTAGGAAGATATATATGTACTTGTTTAACAAGGACATATTCATAAAAAAAAAAAAATCTATACTATCTCAAGATGTTATAGAACTCCGTAAGATAATTGTATCCATGCACTGAAAAAAACATTTGTTTATAGTAACAAAATTTCATGTTAAAATTAACCGAACTATAGTGACTACAAAACATTTGGTTTTGAGTAACTTAATGTTTTATGTACACAGCCAAACACTACAGTCACAAATAGATAATGATAACAAAGGTTTGGATAGCCAGTTCGGTTGTCATAATATTTTTTTCAGTGTGATGTGGGTAAACATGGATGATTTTGATTCCGCTTCTTGACCGGACTTGCCCCCCAGATCATACCGACTTTCCTTAAAACACAATTTAGTTTCAATTGTATTGAAAAAGTCATCTTTATTACGCTGAAAAGTAATCCTTCATACTGTCATTAATTACAATAAGACTGCCATTTTATTTCAATATCAACATTGGAAAATAATCGTTTGTTTCATTGAAAATAAATCCAAGTAATACCATAGCGGTGGGTAATTAAAGACACTGTGTCAACAATTCCCTTCTGTTTGTCAAAAATTGGTTCTGTGTTTGTCCCGGCGACCGCGGGGCCATTCCCAGCCGGTAACTAAACACAAAGTAGGAGAAAGAGGAGGCAAGAAAAAAGTTTTTAATTAGCAAAGCGACAGAGGAAGCAGAGGAGAATTAATCGCCCGTGTCTAGAAGACGTAGCCCTCCTTCGAGTGGAGGTGTTTTAGTAAACACAATTAGAGAGACCTCAGTGGAATGAAGGAAATCTACTACCATCCATTGTCCAATACTTCTGAAGCCCAAATGAAGATTTCTCTTATTTGCTGCTTGTTGACCAGTTTCTTTTTTTATCCTTTTCTAACTTAATAATAAAAATAAAAAATAAATAACGGATAAAATCACGATTGAAACAAGAAAAAGTAACAACATTCCCAATAATGATGGTTTTTTCTAAAATTTATATGATTGTATTGAAATGAATCCAATTACAATAGCCTTAATTGCTTGCCAAATCAATCGTCATACAATAGTACCTGTCCTACACATTTTGGTTATTCTGGACATGCTATTGTATTGTCGATGGTGAAAAGCAACTGTAACTATTTCCTCTAAATATTCAACTAAACCATAGCTGCATATTCTTGTGCCATTTTAATTGAAAATTCAAATATTTAATCGAACAAAACGTCAAACTGTAATTTGAACAACACGCTTTGACCGCTTGTTATGATTTCAATAACTTTTCAATAGTCCAATCCAATAATGAGAGTTCAAAATAACCACCATTCCACATTGACGATTGCCGCCATTTTGTATTGTGATAATTTCAAAAGTCAATTGATGTTTATCGTTTCAGAATTAGGTACCACCAATATTATCATCTAAAGGCAAATACACCAAATTACCAAAAACTCTCCAAATATATAGACATTGTCAGTTTATTTATTTAATATTGCTTCTCGGGCAACTAACAGTCACTGTGTCAAATATTAATTTGACACGCACTCAATAACAAGTTGCCACATTCTGGAAATTTACGATATTTATCGTCTCACAGATCCAGACTGAAAAAACAACTAAAAACTGTGTCTCCACCGGAAAATCGAACCTGGAGCCTTTGAATCAGCAGTCAGATACCAAACCAACTGAGCATCATCATCATCAATGGCTCCACAGCCCGTTGCGAGCCTTGGCCTCTTCCAGCATCCCTCTATCCTGACATGCACCCCTTCAGTCCCTTACACCAACAGTCTCTACATCCCGCTGCACGCCATCCAGCCATCGGAGCTTGGGTCTACCAACGTTTCGTCTACCTTGTGGCTTTGTGTAAAGGACCCTCTTTCATCGCCCATTCTTTCCGCGTGTCTTGCCCATCGCAGCCTCCCTATATTTAATCTCCTCCCTAATTTTGGGCTCTTGATAAATATTGTAGATCTCGTCTTGTGTCAAATTCTCCAAGCTCCGTTTACCTTTACAGGTCCGAATATCTTTCTAGTATTTTTCTCTCAAACACTAATAGAGACAATTCATCATTTTTACTCAATACCGTTTTCTAATAAATTTTGACTTTGGTTTTTCAAGACATCCTCCGAGATGCCAGGTGTCTTCTCAAACCAAAGAATTATCTATTTTTCATATACCTATACCCTGCGCTTAATTTCAGTGGATGTGTCTTATACATTAAGCACAATCGATCCTAAATAAAATATTCAACTAAAGGCCGTTATCTCCGGAAGCATATAACACCTCTTCTTAACGAACTGCACTGGTTGAAGTGTCCAGAACGAATTGACTACAAAATCTGTCTGACAGTGTTCAATGCTTTGAATGATCTAGCACCGAACTACATACAAGAACTATGTCAAAGAAAATAACTCTCTGGGAGGCACCTCACACTCAGGTCGTCTGGATCACAGAGTACCTACCAACTCCTTGAATAAGGTGGACAGAGCCAACAAAGCGGCTTACTATGATCGATGCTTTAGTGTGAGTGGTCCTTTAAAGTGGAATAAACTACCTCCTGATATCCGCGTTTCTCAAAGCAAAGACACCTTCTCTAAAAAACTAAAAACAACTTTGTTTCGCAGAGCATTACAGAATTGAGCTACCAGCGCCCTTGGAATGACTTAGAATCATTAAAGGGCGCTATATAAATTACTTATTATTATTGACGTAATAAAACGAATACAAGTTCCAAAATGTTCAAATGTTTTTTGGGATGTAATAATAATAATATATTTTGATGAAAAAATTAGAAAATATACCGCTTTAGGTAACGAGATTAAAAGACTTTGGCATTCTCGTAAAATAATAATATTACCGTTCATTATTTCAGCCACTGGCATTATTCCAAAATCGTTAATCCGTAATTTAGAAATTATAGATTTATCAAAAAACTTAATAATAAAAATGCAAAAAACGGTAATAATGAATACATGTAGAATCGTTAAAGATTTTTTAAACGTTAATATTCGGGAATCAGTAGGGTTGTTAGGTAGTATAGAGACCTCCTCAGAGCCTAATCCTTTGATATGTTAAGTATCTGGATGGGTGAACTATTCCCAATTGAAAGCTTGATGATGCGTTTGTTGCATTTTATTTTGCTCTTTTAAATAATTTACAATTTACGCATTGATCTGCTAATTCTTTTGAGGAAATGTATAATGGTAATAATAATAATTGAATGTTATTATTTGTAGTGCTTAATTGTTATTAATATCATTAGTAAATCGGCCAGCGCCGTAAAAAAAAAAAAAGTAAATTAAAATTTAATGACACTTTAACGCTTGCATTGCGGTATATTTTAATTTATTTAAGAATCAAATTTATGTATGTACAAGATTTATTAAGTGAATTTTTCCGATATTATAATGGTAGTTATTCTGCTATTCGGGGCGGCGATGAATCCAGCTAATAAGAGATCATTACAATAGGTCCAGCCGTTCTTGATTATAAATGGTATAACCAACCCGACTTTGTTTCATTTATATGGATTTCATTTCTTGCATTGATTTTCACATCGCTTTTTTTTCTTAGCGGTCTACAACCAAATTAAGCTTCATCCCCTGTCTTAACCGAAGTCGCCTAATAACTGAGAAAACACTCCCGTAATGAATCACTTTTAGCCGGATGCTTCTAATCGAATCAGAGAGGGACCCCGCTAGTGTCTGGACCGCTGTCCTCCCGTCAGACGGAGAGGGACAGAGCTAGCTAAGGGAGGGGGGGTGGGATGGAGGTCGGGAATTATTTCTTATTCAAGCACCGGAGACAGAGCGGTGTCTGCGGCGAAAGCGTCCCGGAAAAATCCAGAAAACCAGGAAACTGGATTTGTCGAAGCGACCCCTAACCTCTCCTTGATTGTCGTCAGACGGGACGATTTTGTAATACAACTGGTTGACAATTGAATAATAACAACTGGTTATAAACACTTATACCAATTTTGGAAAAATTGTTGCAAAAATTTTATTTTTGGAAAAATGACAAAAAGTAGGCATTTTCACTCTCCACTTTTATGAAATAGTGGCGAATCATGATTTCACAATATTGAAGCGTATTTTAACATTAATTTCTCTACTAATAGACAACGTGTCAAAAAAGATAACTCAATGTATGGAAGTGACAGTTGTCACGTGACTGGCACCTGTCTCTTCCATACATTGAGTTATCTTTTCTTGTTTCCTTTCTTGAGCTAAATGACACGTTGTCTGGGGGGCTGATCTCCAAATTCTGGGTAGGTATTGTTGGTGTATTGGATAGTCTCTTATTTTTTTTAATATAATTTTTTGATTAAATTTTGAGCCGTTATAACATGTAGAGAGCACATTCATATCATGTAAATAGTACACACATATAAGTTTCATCGTGGTGTGTTAGTATGTACATATTATGGTACCTATTACGTATGCACATCTTAAACCTTTTTAAATTAGAGCATTAAATTATGGTCATTCTGAAAAAAGACATGATGATTTTTCCTTAGACATTCGTACATTTTTTTCTCTATAATCAATTTCGTCAAAATATTCAAAATGCTCTCTCACTGTGGAAAATTGAATTTTTCATATTAATTAAAAAAAACAAGGACTTTCATAATGTAAACTTATGTAAATGAAATTGTCAATTTCAAAGAAATAAAATATACACTATAATGTGTATATATAAAATTATATGCAACCATTTACAAACAGAATTATCTATATTTCCAGCAAGTTCAGCCCGTATTACAAAAAAAAATCTTAACGAAAGGAAACGAAATTTATATGGCTGCTGCGTGGCACAATACTCTCATGACTGATGGTCGTATGCTGAGGATGAATGGAAGAAATTAAGGAGGCGATATTTTCCTATGTAGGTGGCTATAGAAATTAGCGAAGGAATAAACTAAATGACGGGGTGGATATTATGAATTAAAGAAGAAGAACGGGGGAAATCGGGTAGGCGGACCATTGTTAGGGTGGGTGGAAAAAAATAAATTAAAAAAAAACAGCATTTTTGCCAATTGCAATTTTCTTCTTTTGTCTCGTTAGTGATATTGTAATTTGATCAGTTGCCGGGCGGGGAAATTGAGCCGAGGGTTTTTTTTCTTCTTTTATTATATTTTTATTAAGGCTTTTTTTTAATTAGAGGGAAGTATAGATTGCAAAACCGAGATTGGAGGGTTAGGGGTTCAATTATAACTCCACTTGAAGGTGTATTTATTTCCGTCTCTTTTCGAATACTGCGGTCGGGTTCATTAAGATATCCATTGAGACGTTTGCGTTTTTGAGTCATTATTTTTCCCAACAAAAAAAAGAGGAAAACATGAAAGCTCAGAGCGTGGTACTTGTCGCTTTTGTACCTTTGAATATTGTCTGTCGATTAGAGTGATTAGACTTGGATTAAGTCGAAGATTATTTGCATATCAAACAAAATATCAAAACGTCGATAAATAAGAAAACCCAAGTGACTTAAACTTATTCCTCTCTATTAATTCCTTTAAAATGATTTTATAATTCACTACTGGGCCTGGGCAGATGATGACATCATTTTACGTATTTTATCAAAAAAAATCGTACATTTGAGTGTTGTATATTATGTAGATTCATAATACAGATATCAATAGATTTATTCACAGCCTCATCTATTGAAAGATTTATTCTTTTTCATCAGCCTTCTTCCCTCCATTGCTGGCGATAGGCCTCGTCCATTTCCTTCCATCTTTGTTTATTTGACACCATCCAACAAAATAATCTGTTCATCTTTTTTGGGGCCTGCCGACGCCTCTTATATTTGCCCATGGTCTCCATTTAAGGATTTTTGGGGCCCAGCGCTCACCAACTTGTCTTATTACTCAACATAAAAATGAATTACGACCCTGTTTTCCTATAAAAAAAAATCTTGCAATATTTGTATATAATTTTTTTGTTGAAAAAAAAAGTATTTTTTTTTTAATCTCGATAACAGCACCACCAAAAGAGTCCAAAACTGGAACTTTCAAGCTGGAAGCTACCTTATTTATTCACAAAATTTCATTGATATCAGATTGGCGGTTTCAGAGAATAGCGTTTACAAACATCGTGACACAAGATTTTTAAATATTAAGATGAACATACTTTTAATATTGAATGTTAGCTTTTAAGGGATAACTCCGTGGCATATTTATAACATTTTTACTCTCCACTACCAACTATGGAATAGTGGAGAGTCATGATTTCACAATTTTTAAGCGTATTTTTTTACATCAATTTCTCAATGGGTATCATGTAGAGAGTGTATACTTTGAGTTTCATCGTGATGTTTTTGTGTGTATGCCGTACACAAATTTGAAAATTTGTGTCCTCTGTACAGCCCAAACCAAATGACTGATGAACTTCATATTGATACCATATGTGTGAAGTACATAAACTTAGAGCTGATTAGTTTTCTATAGACAACAGTTAATTATTTCTTTATGATTTCATCTGTTAAAACTTTAAAAATGCTCTCACGACCTGGAAATTTGAGATATTTTCATTTTATTTGAATTATTTATGCAAAAAAAAGAATTTTCACAAAACTGCATTCAGAGTTTGCCAACCTTAAAAGAAAAATATATATCCTTTCAATAATTATGTTTCTATTAATCGATATTTTGTATGAAAAATATATAGGAAAATTTTTATGTTTAGCAATGTTTAGTTACATATTTTATTTCATAATGATATTAGAGTGTAATATTAGCAGGGAAGCTTCATTGTGTAGTGGAGAGTTTAGTGTTGGCCACAACCCACTCGTTTTTATTAATAATCATTTTGTTTAAACCACAAATGAGTTATATGTAGTGGGAGTAGTGTGCTGAAAAAAAGTGTTGGAAGGGAATGTTGTGACGAGGGCAGATACAATTTAGCTAAAGGAAACATACTATCAATAATGGGACTATTTATCAAAGTTTAAGTCTAAATGATCTAATAATACTACGCTGCTTATGTACATTTTGAATTTGTACCCAGTACAGTGATTAAAAAATTTAAATCATGCAATGCAGTCATAAAGATTTATGCTTATTTTAGGGAACTTAGGAAGATGTATATGTACTTGTTTAACAAGGACATATTCATTTAAAAAAAAAACTCGTTTCTCAAACTAAGTTTAAAAAGTATATATTTTATAACAGATTCTTAATTATCTCAATAGAGACGAAGTTGGAATATTTATTGTAGGAGAACCGGGAAATCAAGGCACCTACAGGGCTTACGACCTGTCATCGGCTGGTTTACGTGATCACTTTATGCGCTTGCGCAACGTTCACCAATTATGCCTTTTTAATGAGATCCCTATCAATTCAATTTTGAAAGTTCTATATATTGTAATACTGAAATTCTTTTCGCTTGAAAATAAGGAATTTTTATTACAGCCATCTATGGGTGAAATTATGAACAACAATCTTATTATTTTTTTATTTATTTTGTTGTAACGCCATCTATTGAGAGAATTGGTTTTTTGTAAATAATGAAAGCTACAATTCTTATATCTGAGGTAACAAACGAAAAGAATTTCAGTATTACAATATATAGAACTTTCAAAACTGAATTGATAGGGATCTCATTAAAAAGGCATAATTGGTGAACGTTGCGCAAGCGCATAAAGTGATCACGTAAACCAGCCGATGACAGGTCGTAAGCCCTGTAGGTGCCTTGATTTCCCGGTTCTCCTACAATAAATATTCCAACTTCGTCTCTATTGAGATAATTAAGAATCTGTTAAAAAATATCTTTGACTCCCGACAGGGAAAAAAAAAATCCAATGTTTGCGCATATGCAATAATAAAAATATTCGAGTATATATTTTAAGCTGTCTTTTCAAATAGAACGATCCAGAACCAATTTCGTATTAAAATCTTAATCTTCATAGACTAATATTTTTGTTGCTGCTCTACTTGAAATGTTTCACAAACAAACAAATCCAAATACACAATGGCAGATATGATTATGCACAAAAGAAATAGTTCCGTGCAATGGTCTTTGGGAATATTTCGATTTAATATGAATAAATATGATTTCTACCGGAATCAAATTACCGCTTTACTCCATATTACTTATAGCAGTTTTATTCTTACTTTGTATCGGGTCATGCAAATGTTACATCACAAGGCAAATTGGAATATTAAAAAAAAAAAAACATTGCAAATATCAATACTAGAGAATCCAGCAATACCAAATAAATTTTCCTTTGAAAATGTCAAATATTGTAGTATCGTGATTAGCCGCATTGAAAAAACTCATTTAAAATATCTGTTTAAAAGCATTTTTTTTTAAATTAGGTAACTACTCCATAACGTAGAGAAATAAAGAGTGCATAAAATCAATGTGAATTTTCGTGATTTTATTTATTTCAGGTCTTGTTTATTCTTAAAATGCAAAATATCAACAAATATTGGGTGTCCGATAATTTAAATCACGTATAAATACTTATAGGTACACGCACTCGATAGTTACCCTTACTAACACGTATCTTCATAGTGCATTAGGCGGTTTTAATATATCGTGTTTTTAGTCATATGCCCTTTTTATTATGGGGGGGGGGGGGCGTATAAAACATCCATTTTGCCTCTAGAAATTACACAAAGGTTGATAATAAAAATTATAAATAAAAAACCATCTGACTACCCAACTTTGCAACTATTTCGTGATTTTCAAGTGCCATCTTTTAAAAATATCTATAAAAAAAATGTGCTATTTCAAATACATAAGGACATTGGAAGGTCGCACCATGCCTTTGTACGTGTGGCGAGTGATAGACATAATATAGTGGGTCAACTGTGTACCCCATTAACACATACATACACAACACACCACTACTACACGTACAATGGGGTGGTGTGGTTCAACCAACTTGAAACAGATTTGAGACTGGCAATTGAACATAATGATTTAAAAAAAAAAAAAAAAATAAATCAAACTTATTATTTGACTGATATGTAAATTATATTAACTTCTTTTTGTATAGATAATAATTATGTATGTATAATGTTTTGTGTATTCTGTATTAAATTGTCTCCTTTACACACGAGTGCTTGCACTCTAGTAAAGGGTAAATATTTTTTGTCTTACTGTGAATCTTTTCTATATAGTTTGTTTGTTTTATATTTTGTATATGTTATTGTAAACTTAATAAAAAAAAAAAAAAAATTATAAATGTAATTAAACTTACTATCGTAAGTATATGACTTTTAAAGCAAAGTACGATATAGGATAAAAATATATATATAGTTTAGGATAAGTGGAAAAATATTACCACGAGAAGCCATCTCTATCGATTTGAAAACTACTAATATTTTAGGATGCTCAAAATATAACATATTTTCAAATGTTGAAAATCCCTTATACCTATAATGCATTTGTAAGTCCATTTCCATTGTATTTTATAACGAATATTGAAAAACTCAAAAACCTTTGATGAAAAGATATATCCTTTTTACATTCCAAAATATGTTAGATCACAGTGCGCTTTTTAAATTATGTATTTTCGGTGAGTTTTAGAATAATTTTTCATAATCTAGAGTTTTAATCCACGATACTTATGGCGCATGATATTGTGTAGGAATGTATGTATAGACGGACGAGAAATACCAACAAAATCTTGAAAACTTTTTAATGAAATATTTGGTAAACGAAAATAACAAGAGAAAACTAATCTCGTATAATATTTGTAAACTCCCATGAAAAATCTCCTCAACGATAATAACTAATTATTATCTTACGCTATTATGAACTTTGAAAATATGAAAGTTTAACAAAGATCTCTGGAGCGTTCCCATTCTGCTAAATATTTCATTTGAAATATGACAATAAATTTAGGGAAAAAGCGCTTCACTGTCTGTTCCAGGGTATTGAAGCGTTGACCTGTAATTCCAGCCGTGATGAAAGTTCAACCGAACCTAATAACTGACAATTCATTTCGGTCCCCCTATTTTAAAGCGGATGGTCAAAATTATCAATTTTAAATTATTTATAATTATATGAGAAAGAAGAAAATTAATTTTTCGCAAAAATAAATGGATCTCCGTTTCATTTTTTTCTTCCAACCGACTATTAAATTCATTACAATATTATATGGACAAAATCAAATTTCTCAAATGTGTTAATGTGTTTCTAGTAATTAAATTCAAGTATTTTGATCATTTCTCTGGAAAATTAGACAATTTTTAAGCTGAGCATAAATTACCCTCAATTTCTTAAAAATAGTTTTTTCTTATTACTTACTACTTAACCATACGTCGTAGAGAAAAACAATCGTTTTTATTTTTTAAGAGTGAAACTGAATGTTCTAGATAGTTTTTTTTTCAGTTCATGTCAGGTTTTATTTTTAAATTGAATAAAATAACAAATTTTGAGTTTCCAATCATTTGAACCAGGTATAAACCATTTTTAACGCACACGATATTTACCTCAACTAACACGGAACTTCATATTGTAGATATTTAACATTTCATGAATTTAAATAAATAAATAAATATTTATGTATTTTTTTTATTTAATGAAAAAATGAATATTTCCTTGCTAAACAAGTACATATACATCTTCCTACGTTCCCTAAAATAAGCAAATAAATGCTTGTGCTATAGGTGAACGAAATCGGTCGAGGCAGGATTCGAACTCGCGACCACTGGATTACTAGCCCAGCACGCTAACTGCTCTGCCATCGACCCATCTGAGGAATATATTATATAAAACAAACAATTATACATCTTTTACATTATTTTACAACAAATAGGGTGTTGTTCAGCTGTACACCCGTGGAGACCCACAGTGCAGCTGGTTTTCAGCAATGCCTTGGACGATCACAAAATATATATTTAGATAATAATACAAAAATATATATACCTATATATATATATATATATATATATATATATATATATATATATATATATATATATATATATATATATATATATATATATATATATATATATATATATATATATATATATATATATATATATATATATATATATATATATATATATATATATATATATATATATATATATATATATATATATATATATATATATATATATATATATATATATATATATATATATATATATATATATATATATATATATATATATATATATATATATATATATATATATATATATATATATATATATATATATATATATATATATATATATATATATATATATATATATATATATATATATATATATATATATATATATATATATATATATATATATATATATATATATATATATATATATATATATATATATATATATATATATATATATATATATATATATATATATATATATATATATATATATATATATATATTATATATATATATATATATATATATATATATATATATATATATATATATATATATATATATATATATATATATATATATATATATATATATATATATATATATATATATATATATATATATATATATATATATATATATATGAAAATATCTAAGCAGTAAAAAAAAGAAAAGAATTGAATAAAATATAAGGAAAAAAATAAAAGAAGAACGCATAGTTACTTATATTGTTAGTTAATTTTGTGTTCTTAACAGCCATTCAATGCAATGCTTTTTAAAGTTCTGCAATGTGTTGAATGTGTTGCGGCAATTCATTCCAATATTTGGTTGATGTGTATGTATATAACTCCCTTCAAAGGCAGTGGTTCGATGTCTGGGGAGAATAAGTAGATGGTCTCATAGTTGCGTAGCATACATGTGAATTTCATGTTTTCAGTCACTAGCCCTCTTAAATAAACCACCATCCATTTTTATACTGAATTTACATTGCAAGTTTACTTTTTTCTATATACTTCTGTATTATCTGGTCTTTTCTGTATCGCTGAAAAAAAAACGACAATAATGCTTATTCGAAAACCAGAATATGTTTACACTAAATTTGAGAAGCCCTTATTTCAGCATAAATGAATTAAAAGCGTACGTTATAATATTATGTAAGTATTATTTATATTAAAGTATAATAAGACACTTAGATTTAAGTACCGATTCGGTATTGTTGGCGGGGAGAAAGAAGAAGAAACGAGTGAAAGGGAAAGATGATATGGCGGTAAGGGAGATGTAAGTGTGTTGGAAAGAGAAGGAGTGTCCATTTAGTTAATTGATGCTGACCATACTTAAGGAGGTGATTAATCCTGGTGTGCTCATATTCAGCCGAACCACGGCTATATTATATGTACCTACCTACTCGACAGCTTGGCGGGATGAGAGGGAAAGCGACTCAATCAAAATGGAAAATAATAAAATTTCATTAATTAATTTGTCCTTGTCTTACATGTCCATCTACATACCTACACTTAAATTGAGCATTAATGGAAGATTTTTGTGGTTGCACATACGCAAACATTGGATTGATAGGTAACTCAATAAAACGCATAATTGGTGAAAGTAGCGCAAGCGCATAAAGTGATCACGTAAACCAGCCGATGACAGGTCGTAAGCCCTGTTGGTACCTTGATTGAACTTCGTCTATATTGAGATATGAAAAAAATCATAAATGCTTGCGATATAGGCGATTATTATCATCTGTGACCTTCTGCAGGTTATGTTTACCTGATACCGTTTTATGAACTTATTTCGTATATATGTATATTATTATTATTTCCTGCCTTATTCTGATATTTTTCAATACTGAATATTTCCTAGTGTAAAGATCATTTTATCCTCATGTATTTCATAAATTAAACAAAAATTAATACTCGTGCTATAGGCCAACGAAATCGCTCGAAGCAGCTAGGGTTGGGTTTGAACTCGCTAGATTACACAGTCAGTGCGATGTCAAATACCCATATTTGAATCGTATTTATAAGACCGCGTATTGAGTTTTATTCAATTAAAATATACACATTTCACATTAGTCTATGCTCTCCTGATATAAGAACATTACGATCGATGTGCCATCAGCAGCATAACACAAATTACACCGCTTGTAATTATATTATATTCTATCTCTTGGTACCCTACTATAAGAGCACCTGAAATGTGAGGAATAGTGGGACAAGGATTCTTCTTCTTCTCTTCTTCCTAGCCTTCCTTCCACTGCTGGATGTAGGTCTTTTCCATCTGTCTCCATTTTTCTTCATTTATCACAGGACAAGGATTGGATACGGAGAATTTGGAGTTATTAATGTTTCAGTTTTGATGTGTGAATTTCAACATTTCAATGTATATATTCAGCGCCCTCTGGATTTGGTGTCTTTCTGTTAGGATATCGAACTAATTCAGAGGGCCTTGGTATATTTCAATGATTCGATATGTGGATTTCAACATTTCAATTGTTTGAATTCCAAAGATCAAATCAACATAAAATACTGCACTATGAAATCAAAGTAGGTATTAATGTTACAATCAAAGTATTAATAATGTTTCAGTTTTGATGTATGAATTTCAACATTTCAATGTGTATACCTATGTACTTATTCAGCATCCCTTGGATTTGGTATTTTTCTGTTGAATCCAGAGGACGTTTCAATATTTATATTTCAACGTTTCGATATTTATATTTCAACGTTTCGATATTTATATTTCAACGTTTCGATATTTATATTTCAACGTTTCGATATTTATATTTCAACGTTTCGATATTTATATTTCAACGTTTCGATATTTATATTTCAATGTTTCAATTGTGTGAATTCCAACCATCAAAATAAAAAAAATATCGCAATATGAAATCAATATTTTTCACCTATTATGCATATACACGTACCATCACAACATTTTCCCACAATTTGGGGTAACCAGCGAAAGGTGTGTGGGAATGCATTACATTATACTACAAATCAAGACACATACGTGGACCCCTACACACCACCCTAGTCAAACCGAAAAGGGCGCCTTTCAAGGCAAATTAAAATTTCACATATTATTATCTTATATTACTGGTTTTATCCCCAGCTGAGTAGAAATTTATTTTAATGAATCTCTCTGGGCTGGAAACGTTGGAAGTTGGAAGAAATTACCATATGGTTATAAATTCGCCACATGCGCAGGGTGCAAGGAAGTGTTTATAATTATTATTATTTTACTTTAATACCTACCTAACAAATACTTTAAAATTCAACAAACTGATAACCAAAAGAAACGCTTATTAGCATGTGGCACAGTTGGTAAGCCGTTTGGTTTCTGTCCGGGCGTCCTGGGTTCGATCCCCAGCAGAGGAGAAATTTATTTAAATTAATTTCTCTCGCTAATATTGCTTATCTGGGCTGGAACTACTGGTTAGTTGGATTAAATTGCCATATGGCAATAAACTCGCCACTTGCGCAAGGTGCAAGGAAGTGTTTATTATTATTATTTTATGACAGTTTCAAGGGAAACATCATTCAAAAATATTAAAGGTTATACCATTTTTGTTCTAAACATTGGTTATGTCTTAAAACTTTTCCGATTTTTTTTCTGCACTCTTATCTTGGCCGGATCTCATTGTCTAGCCAAGAAACGGGAGGAAATTAACTAACACATATGGGGGATGAGAATATGAGGAAAAGAAAAGTACAGATGATGTAGTGCCAAATACTTGGATGTGCGTGTGAGAGGGACGAACGATGAACAGCATCTTATGAATCCTCATTTTGTCTTAAAAATCCTCTCGTTATTCATTATTTAAAATAAGAAATATCAGTGGAAAAATTCTAAGTACAGTATAAGGTCTTTCAACGCATATAAAAGTAGGTACTAATAGATCTATAGCTAGGTGCGAATAGTGCTTCCATTATTTTCAATTCATCGTTTCAGATATGTAAAAGCCGGGTAATCGAAAATACAAAATAACATCCCTCATGGTTCAGCAATTAGGTTCACCCATTCTGCCCTTTTTAAGCGAGATTAAACTGGTGTGTGAGAGTACACTCATTTGTTGTGCACCCTTTTATAATGTAATGCACACCCGCATACCAGTCGTTGTTTGCTCCACATTGTGGAGATATGCCGTGATGGTATGAATAATAATAATAATAGTAAATTTTATTTAGACGTAAAAACATATAAAAATTAATACATCTAGTATAAACAAAAAGTACCTATATATATTTTTTTTTAAACAACAAGTATGGTACAGAGTATGACATTCAATTATAAAAACATGTAAAACTAGGGAGATCATTAATATTTTTAACTACATATGTATTCAGCACGCAGCCTACGAAAGGTGACAGACTTGTGGTTGCTTTTATGTTTGGTGGCAAACTATTATAAATTATGAGACCTTTATGGTATAAACTATTTTGTATACTTGTTAATCTCGTTTTGGAAGTCTAAAATCCTGACATCCTCTCGTAGGGAATTTATGAATACTCAGGTACACTTTATTTAAATATTCCATAGATTGTTTCTATGAAAACGCCTTGTATAGTGATTCTAGAAGATACTGTGATTCAGCAGACAGAAGTGTGATATGTACAGAGTTTTTGTTAACAATTTTTTATTGAATTGTTGTGGTATATATTTGTTTTCAATTGAACAATGTCAAACGTATCTTGTTTGAAGTCAATTTGTTTTGGACACTTCAACTACATACCTTAAGTTTGCTCCAATAAGTTTTGAATTTACAGTTATTAAGTGTAATCATGTACCTATATTATTAAAACGGGTTCCTAATTATGTGTTTATATTCAAATAATCATTTGCGTATCAGTTGAATCTTTGTGGAGCCTTAATTTTTGTAATACAACTGTTGATTTGTTCAAGAGAATTTAGTTCTCTTAACATAAAGCCAAGATATATGAATTTTCTCAGAATTCGGAGTAGAACATTTAGTGTGTGTCTGTGTGTGTGTGTGTGTGTGTGTGTGTGTGTGTGTGTGTGTGTGTGTGTGTCCATCGCCCTCTTATAACTCTTAATCCGCTCAGTTTACAGAACCTAAATTATCAGAATATATATAGATAGTCATAGACCTTCAATTAGGTATACATACTATCGCCATCGATAGTTGTATATCATGTGTTACATGCAACTAGTTATAAAATACCTACTATTATGGTAGGTAATTCTTTACTATCACGTACTGAGCGGTATGTAGATACTTTGTCAAGTACCTAACTTTGATAAAAATCTAAAAAAAACTGAAACAGGAAACCGTTCGTTTTTAATTTCTATTTATTCATCAACCGTATACCACTGTTAAAACATTTGTTTTTATTTTTAATTCACATGATCACGCAATTAAAAGTAAAACGTGCCAGCATTATATATTCACTTTAGTGTTGAAAATCTAGAGACCGATTCCGAACACGTCTTTGGACCGTTCCTCCATTGTCCTAGGAACAGCTGCTACGTTTTAATTTCCCAGAATTATGGCCATACCTTTTTCACTTTGCCCTCAAATCTGCATGTTAACTAGCCGCCACAATGTCAAATTAAAATATACAATATACATAGATAATATACTATTTTTAGACGCTTAATTTAAATGCGACGAAGCGGTATTATTTCCGAGAATTGTATCGTGTCTATAAAAAAATAAAAGAAGGCGCCATTTTGAGTTCCATATATCATTGTGACATTTCTGACGATACTATGGGTTTAAATGAGAGATCCTGTCTACTAATGACAATTTGAAATAATAAAATTAAATGTATGAGTATCTATGCTACACATTTGAGACATCTTTATCTTCATCATCGTGCATCGCGCCAGGTTCAAACGTGTTCCTCCTGTGTCTGTCAAGTGAAGCATCAAGTAAATTTGGATCGATCTTCGTCATTGTTGCAATCCTAGGATTGGTTTGCATCAAGCATGCTCGTCTCCTCACATATCTCTGTTGTCCGCCAGCCTCTTCATCTCTTCGAATCTGCTACAGCGCACAACATTAATCACTTGTATAGTTTCTACCTTCCGTCATTCCTGATGCTTGATGTTATGGCCTATCCATTTGGATCTTTTTTGGGCAACCCCAGCAGTCGATGTAACTGCTCTAGAGCATTTGATCTGCCCGTGTATCTCGGGTCTTAGCTTCCCTAAAAATAAAAACTAATTCTAAAAACTATTGTGGAGATTAAATTATATTTTAAAAGTACCTAAAACATTAAAATCGATAGTCCCAAATGAATGATATTACAATTTGGTATGTTGAAGAACAAGACACTATCTTATGGGTAATACTTCTGAGGCGATATCTTCATAGTACAGAAATACTTAATCGTGGATTATCCCCAGTTTAATGCTTCAACTCAATCCATCCCCTCTACAGCGCTCCCCTCTGTACCCCGGAGCCAAGTGAAAATTAAAGATTTTCCAGTTTCTTCCCCACGCCGACGTCTTTTTGCATTCTTTTATCTGTTCCTCCCCTATCGTTACTTGTGGTGCATTTGAAATATCAACAAATTTCTTTACAAAGAAAGATACCTATTTAGTATTACCTATCACTAAAAATTTCATGTTAATTTCAAATTTTGTAAATGCATTGGACACGTAGGTAAATATGAAAAAATCCTTCAAAATCTAATGGGGTCTAAGCGTGTATTAGATATACATATTTGCAAAATTTGAAAAGAATCAAATGAGTACCTACTTTAGTCTATAATCGATAAAGTAAAATAAAGACACCGTACATAGCACACAGCACACATACACACACAGATGCATTGATGATGAAACATTCAGAATACAATCTAATCATGATACTAGTTGTTTATCTGCAATAAAAAAAATAGCTTTAAAAATTGCGAAATAATAACTCCCTACTATATCCCCTTGGGTAAGTGAGGAGTAAGAAATGTAAAAAAACTATACATGAGGCAAGAATTGTGTCTGGAGAGAAAAACGAAGCATACGAATCTATTTTCTTACCTCTAATATGGACATTAATAGAAAAAATTGTCGCAGGCCCGGGGGGCAAGTCTGGTCCAACCGGCGAAATCAAAACCCTCGTGATTACCCATGATATAATTATCATATGGAGTTCAATGACATCTTAAGATATTATAAAACTTCATATAATAATTTTATCCATGGGTAATCGTTGGGGTTTTGATTTCGCCGGTTGGACCAGACATGCCCCACTGATATTGATTCCTTGTGAGATCGCATTTTTACAGAATGATTTCAAAACGGTATACAATAAAAACGAAAGAAGCAGAAAATGTTATTCAATATAAAATAGTGTGACGATGGATTCTCTTTGCCAGCCCCAAATTGAGGAACTACGTGTTGGTATGTATATGTATGTAAACCAGAAACATAGGTATATTAATAAAAAACTCATAATTTCTCATAAGGACAGTCTATTATTCATCAGTCAAGATCACAAAAGATGTAATCTTTAATAGAATACAAAGAAAAGATGTAAGAAATAATAAAATGCTGTATTCAAGAGCGTTATTGTATGAATAAAATTTCAATTATTTTCCTCGTCGTGTCCCCGAATTTCTTTTCCTTATAAAGTATTCCTTGGCAGGTTCTTAAAATTTAAATCCCTTGTTTGCGCTGAAGAAAAAAAAACCCAAACTTGCGGATTGCACCCCCTCGGGGCGCGAGTGGTTTTTTAATTATTTTTTTTTTTGCTCCCGAAACAAGCACCTCGGAATAGGAAATTATACGAGGGGCGAAAAAGCTAAATATTGTCTTTTAAATGCCTTCATCGGCTATTTTTTCGAGTGTAAATTATTTGCTTTCACGATTGAAAATGAGAATTTTTAATTGTGAAATTAATTCCGGAGGGGAGACTAAACCACTTGATTCTCATTGTCCCTGTCGTCAAATCGGATTGAATCTGAAAAAAAAAATATTTTTCAACAGCTTTATCTCTTCTAGTGTTTATTCGGTAAAAGATATAGGTATAAATAATTTATTTATTTATTTACTTGAGACATTTTCATAAAAACAATTGAAATTCTATGTATCAGATGATAATATCGATTATAAACACTAGAGTTTTGCAATAATTATTCTTTTATGGCTCATTTTAGCTGATAAAAGAAAAATAACAAATATATTTATAGTTTTAAGCAATGACGCATTATATACCTATCATTGGTTTTAAGAAGGAATATTAATACTTTTAGTCCTGATCCCAAATTTCCCAATCATTTTTTTGCTATGAAGTATTTTTTTTACTTTTGCTATCTTGTTGATACGATTATTTTTTTATTTCGATGTTATTTGTATGCTGTTGTACAAAAGAAATTGCCTAATAGCAATAAACCTACCAGTGTGCATTATATTTTTTTTATTATGTACAAAAAGATAAATAAATTATTAGATTTAATTTTTGGATCGAAAGTTCATGATGGAATTCCATTAAATTTTTTAATAAACATTAAAAATAAAAGACATTTATAACTTAATTCCACTGTTTATTTAGACGACAACCTACAACCGGTTTCGTGCTAAGCACAATTTCAAGTAATAAAAAAAACTACTTGTTATTATTACTAGAAAATGTGCTTTAAGAAAATTGAATAGAAAGAAAAATAAATTAAAATATATAAATTAGATTAAAATGCCTTTTCCATTATTGATCGATTCGCAAACGTACGAATGTTAAAAAAACAAGATGAATAAGAAAAAACCCTCCTAAAACTGATTCCACAGTCAAAGCGTCCGGTTCATTACTGTGCAAAGGTCTTCCTCCGATTCCATCTCCCTTACCCCTTATCTCGTCATTGCCCCAAGAAAAAATAAGAAAACCTACCCCCACGCCCACCAAACCACCCCCTCATTCCTCACCACCACTTTCAAATACCTCATTTCGTATGCGAGTGTACAGAGCAATCATTATTGCTGAATATCGATTATATTTTTTTCTGTCGCGACATGCGCTTTATATTCAACTCCCCCCCCCACCCCTCACTCCCGAGGGTTCACCCCCCCCTCAATTCTTCTTCTACTTACTAACCTCCCCTCCCGTCCATTTCCAATTCAAACCCTCGAGCCACCCCCATCTTCTTGAAGAGTTTTCTTCTTCCCAAGTTTGCATACTGCATACGTGAAAGTGCAGGGTGTTTGTGAAGCTCTCCGACTATATTGAACTTTTTAAATTAAATATATTTTTTTAACAAATAATTTATATATTTTCACTTGGTGGTCTACCATTCAAAATGCAACAAGAGGGAAAGGTCATACTACGTATTTGCAATTTGACTTCAATTCAACGCTTATCCTATTTTTCGACTATAATCAAGAGTTGTTAAGCGTCGAATTATAATGAAGTTGATATAAACATTTACGCTTGTTTTATTAAAGGAATGTTTTAGGATGTATATATAAGGAGATGGTTAATGGATTATTATGATTATTGTGATTAATTAACTTTATAGAATATTTATAAGAAGGATGCGTGTTCAAAGGTAAAATTAAAACTCTTTAAAAGATACACTACACACAATTGGGTGCAACTGATAATTCATGCAATAAAAGATAGAACTCACTCTGATTTATGTTTATTTATAACAATTTTTTACACAGTATTTATTAATTTATTAAATTATTATATTTAATTAACACGTCATTAGAATGTGGAGGAGAGTCCGCGATACGTCTATTCCGGGCGACTGAAGAAATTCCGAATGAAGAGAGTAGGAGGGGATCATTGGCAGCTATGCTATGAAGTTAAGGATGGGCGAACATCGTAGGGATGTTCCGCTACATATATGTACTTGTTACTACAAGAACATATCCATTATAAAAAAGAAAAAAATAGTAAATATGTCCGTAAGAGTCAAAGAAGCACCGTCATTATCTATAGCTAAGTTATCAATAATCAATAGTAGTATTTTTTTATCACATTTAACTATGTACATACTACTTGTGATATGTTGGGAACCTATTGCGTATTTTATTTAATTAATTAATTAACAATTAATAATAAACAAATAATAATAATAATTATATTATATTTTTTACCTAAAAAATGTAATAAAATTACAATATCTTTGATAAATAATACCAACGAAGAGATTTTTTATCAAATTGAAAGAGTGAACCACAAATGGGTGAAGCAAAAAATACTGTTTATTTATTTTTCTGTGAAGCACCGGCATAGAATAGTGCTGTTACTGTTTTCTTATTATGTTATTTTTACTGTTTATTATTATCGTTTTCGGGTGTCCCGTAAGAGTCGGGTTTTTTTAAATACAGCAGGCAACAATAACATCTCACATGGTTCAACAATGAGGTTCACCCATCCATTCTGAATTTAGAGTATTTTTTTTGTGAGATGAGATTGGTGTGTGTGTGTATGGATGCAGGTATGTGTCGTGTTTCCTTTTATTAGATTATCCACACCCGCACACCTGTCGCTTGTTAACCCACATTGTGAGGGAGTGAATGAATGAATGAGTGAACAATGAGCAACGTCCTTGAAATTTTCTTATGTTTGCATATTTTTTTAGATCAGTGATTTTACTGATAGCTTCAATTATCCCTTAATCTTTGGCTTCACATCTCAAGGTGGGAACTGGTCTCCAAAATAAGTATTCGCCATTCCGATCTGTCTGCAGCTCCATGTCTCCAAATGACCACGTCCAAGAAGTCCAGATCCCCTTTTTTAACAGGTCAAACATTTGTTATTAAGAAAACACATTTTTTGTGATAAATTTATGTTTAACTACCTATATTTCCAATTTTTTAAACATTGTTTGGTACTATACATACTATTACT
The DNA here is from genome assembly GCA_963576475.1 of Molanna angustata. NCBI lineage: Eukaryota > Metazoa > Arthropoda > Insecta > Trichoptera > Molannidae > Molanna > Molanna angustata. Next base: position 9,441,433 of record OY754972.1, read on the forward strand.
ATAGACAGTTGGATCTCATGTGTTACATGCAACTAGTTCGATACGAATATTCTTTGTTTGTTTCGTTGTTCTATGTACTTTTTATTGTTATTGATGAAAATTTCTGATATTACGTCGTCTATCTCACTAAACATCTTCAAGAAAAGGCTAAAGCAAAAATATTTATCTGACAAAGTATCATTCAACGATTACATCTTCCTCTCCTCTTCCTTTCCTTATCCTTTAGTTTTCTTGTCATTGCTTTGAACTGTTCTTATATGCTATCTTGTTTGTTTTTTTTTTTTACTTTTCTTCTGCTATCTTTGTTTATTTTTGTAATGTGATTAACTTATTGCCATATTACACACTATTTTGTATATTTAACATTAACTCTGTTTGGCTGGAAGAAATTTCCATGAGGCAATATGGCCTCCAGTGTACTAATTATATGCACAGAAAGCAAATAAATAAATAAATAAAATAATTGTTTTTAATTTATTAAAAAAAATCAGTTCATTCAGTTCACCCTGTATGGAATACACGGCAACATATTTAAATTTGCTCGTATTTTTCTACCCACTCATTCCCATGTGTGGGTCCTTTCGCGTCACATGTCTTCATGAGAGGGATGAATCACCACCCTCCTCGCACAGACAAACAATTCAACGGCAGACACAAAAGGGCGTTGAACATTCGGCACTAATCACGGAATGGCTGCGTATAAATACTCTGTCACTTTCTGCGCGAGGACGACTACTTCCGTCCCGACGCCGCAAATAGAAGACGATAGGTAATTTATTCTTGGTCCGTTGCAATACCGAATTTGTGTACGGTGAAAATCGAAGCATGAAATGATGGAAAATATTTCATTTTGTCGTGTTTTGTACAGTCTAGAATGTTCGTTTCTTTCAAAATAATATATTTCTTCAGAATATTTAACCCTCGAGTTTAAAAGAATCACACCGATAATCGTGGAGAATAAAAATATTTTCAAACGCTTATTTATTTCGACACCTGGGGGGCAAGTCTGGTTCAACCGGCGAAATCAAAACCCTCGTGATTACCCATATAATCGATATAATTATCATAATATGGAGTTCTATGACATCTTAATATATTATAGAACTCCATATAATAATTGTATCCATGATAAGGGTAATCGTGAGGGATTTGATTTCGCCGGTTGGACTAGACTTGCCACCCTCAACGTTTTTTTAAAAAACAATATCGTATGGTGTCCATTTTAAAAATGTTTAGTAAAATGTATTTTTAAGGAACCTATTTCTATTTCTTTTTAATTATTTAAACGAATAAATTACAATTTACATATATGTTATAAGTTATATGTAATTAATCAAGTGTACCTATAAGTTCCATAATATATACTTCATAATATCCTTTTTTAATTGCAATGAGACGAAACCTTGTGTTAAAAAGGGGAGTATCTATCTTATATTGTTATATTTACAAAATGTTGAATCACAAAGGATTGGTCGCCGTGGCACAGTTGGTAAGCCGTTCGGTTTCTGTGCGTCCTGGATTCGATTCCCAGCAGAGGAGAAATTTATTTAAATTCATTTCTCACGCAAATATTGCTTCTCTGGGCTGGAAACACTGGTTAGTTGGAAGAAATTGCCATACGGCAATAAACTCGCCACTTGCGCAGGGTGCAAGGAAGCGTTTATTATTATTATTATTAAAACGGTTAAACAAAATTTTACATAAATGAAAAGTTGTATAAAAACAAGAATAAAACAAAAAAAAGTTACGAGTCAACTTAGTTACCATTCTATGTATGTACCTATATCCATTAAAAGCTATGGATTTTTTTCAACCATATTGCAAATAAGATAAGAATAAGAAAGAATTTTAACCATATTGCTTCAATATGTGCATTTATAAACTCAATTTTCCAGAATATGAAAGTTTTGACAGGTGAAATTACAAAGAAGGCATTGTATTGTATTGTATAATTTTGGCTATTCCTCCATCATTTGACATTTGTATGGAGTATTTTGTTATATGGTTGTGAGACATGGTGCATAGGTGAAAGAGAACGCAAAAGATTGGATGCCTTCGAGATGTGGACCTATCGCCGAATGCTTGGCATATCTTGGAGGGACCATATAACAAATGATGAGGTTCTCAGCAGAATTAAGGAAACCAGGCACATGTCAAACACCATATCGAAAAGGCGTGCAAATTGGATAGGCCATGTGTTGCGACACGAGGATCTCCTACATATCATCTTGGAGGGAATGGTTGAGGGTACAACTGGCAGAGGGCGTGCCCGCCGGGAGTATTTAGAACAGGTGTGCCGCGACATGCATTGTACCTCTTACACGGAGATGAAAAGAGTCGCTGAAGACCGAGCGGAGTGGAGGAGGAGATGCATCAATTTAATCCTGCCAACCAATCTTCAAGATTGAAACAAAAGAAGAAGAAGATTCCTCCATCGGTTCCTAAACAGATAAAAGTAAGAATAATAGAAGAGCGTGTGTGCGATGACGCATGAATATGAATGAAGCGTGAAACGTATATCAAGAGAGAAGAGTCTGGCGTTCGGTTCTCTGTACCTACCCCTAATACAAATAGGGAAATTGCGTGATAATATGGTTCCAAAACAAAGCACTCTGAGTCGTCACAGATTATGAATACAACCATACAAAGAACGCTAATTGAAAACTCTTTCATTTAATATTTCGTCAACTAAAAGAGGTTATAAAAAGATTTTTCTTCGAGATTCTACTTTTTCTAGTCTCTCTCAAAATTACTTACTTTCAGAGACTGTATATGCTGTGGCAGTATTAGTGCAAAACAAGAGTTGTGAAAAGTATGCTAATCAGTTCTAACTTTATGAAGGTATTTTACACTTTTTATATCAATATAAAGTCGATTGAACTTATCTTTAAGATCGTACGAAGGACTTATAGTATGGGCAGGAAAATATAGTATGAACACTGGGAGTCCCCTGCTGCTGACATGAAGGCTTAGAAATCCATTGTTTTGGAGCCTAAACATCTACCGGAGTTGTATTTATATACGGCCATCAAAAGTACATAGTAGTATTAATGGTAGGTATGTCCTTATAACAATACCTTCAAAATGATAATTGTTATATACGTTTTCGAAGTCCTACAACAGAACGGAACTCCTCGCTGCTGTCCGTGTACCTCTTCAAGGTTCCATAGGGCATGCGGATTTAGTGGTCTCGAAGAAGAACTTTACAGCCTTCAAATTGTTTTGCCATGGTTATAGTGCCCTTCTATTTGCTGAATAAAAAAATATATAGAAATTACTGTGTCCTTTCGAGGGAGATCGCGATCCACTTCCACGCCGGTGACGCTATAAAGCCCATTGGTCCTGTTCGCCACCGGACGCAGCCGCAACATCGGACAAACACAAAATATCCACCATCCATCGGGTTCAACCACTGCCCCCGAGAATCCAACCACACATGTCAGGGCCTCCGATTGGTCTCGAAATCGGCCGCTAAGTACACTCCGTTTCAAGTCGGAGGGGCTTGTACCCCGACCCCTCGGTCTTCGTGTTGGCGTCCGAAGGTTCCGCGGGCTAACACCGGGGGCATCCGACGCAATCATCACCTGTCAGATTTGACGTCTAGTTGTCAACACAGGATGTCTGACCCGACGTCTGCGCCGGCGGTGTGCCCGAACCACACAACAACATTCGCCACAGTTTGACGAGTAACTGCCGAGCGAGACTAGAGGCGTCCGTCCTGCTCTTCTCTAAGTACAGAATTGACGAGGGCACAACAGCGTCGGCCGCCCACCCCCGCCTGTGTCCTTTGTCTACTCTCTGATGCCCATTTCACACAATCACAAGCTTGAAGTAATCTCTCGACAATTCATGTCTGTGAATATTATTTTCACCGCCGTTGATTGTCATTTTTTGCACTATTGTGCCGAGACCACGAGTCTAGAGGAGCTTTAGAGCTACTCTTCGTGCCATGCATTCTTTGTCATTCTGTGAAGGGGCCATTTTCAGTCCCCGGGTGGAGGAGGGCGTAGTTAGTATCAGTAATTGTAATGTCTTAGCAGCACTTCCTTGCATCCTGTACAAGTTGCGAGATTATTGTCAAATGGCAATCTATTCCAACTTTTAATGAAAAAAATATTCTTAAAAATGTCAAAATCATAGCTATTCACAATTAGATAGTAGGTATTAAGTGGAGGCTTAAAGTGTACAATAATTGTTTGATCCATAATGATATTATCATTAACTGCCACAAAGCAATAATTAATTTCAACCCTTCCCTCACAATTGTCATAGAATATTGTTTACGCAATCACACCCCAAACAGAATATCACAAACTGCAAAGGGTTAAAGTCAAATTTCATCGTCTTAATTAAGAGCAGGGGAATACTGTCTAGGTACTCGGAGGGTTAACGAAACACCACTCACTCAATGCAGTAGAGGAAGTCCGTTCTCAACTTCTCTAATAACCCTTTAATGTCGGCGGGTCGTTAGCAAAAGAAATAAGTGATAATATTTTAATCGTCTCCTCGGGAATGCAGTAGGGAAACCGACCCTAATTTTAAAATAAAACAAATATGTCGTTATTTGTTCTGACGATGTACTCATTATCAAAACAATGTCTCATTGTTAAGGGTTAAAAATATAAGGACATATTTATATTGTGTCCGAATATTTTTATTTTATTTTATTTTATTGATTTTATAGAACAAACAGTTTACAATATGAAATTACAATAGGTGTAATTATATTGACAGGTTATAAACCTTTTTAAGGTTCTTTTAAATAGTTTAAACTAAGTATGTAAATTATTTAACAATTGCAAAAATATATTTTTAACACAGTTATCTGCATATAATATTAAAATATAAAAAAGAAAAGAGTTAGAAAGAGTAGGTATAAGGAGTAGGTAAGTAGGAAGAGTATTAACTATGAAGCCATCTGCATCCGCAACAAAAACGAGCCAATACTGACCGACCAGTCAGTATTGTGTTCACTAGTCAGTATATACATACAGTATACAGAGTACAATGCCTATGTAGGTAATTTCATTCAATTTAATTTTAAATATGTAATAATTGAAATCACTTTATTTTGATATAATTTATCGAGGCCTTTAACTGTTTTATGAAAATGAAAAAAAATGTCATCTGAACCAAAAAATGTAGGTAGGTAGCTACCTACCTATATGGCTCTTTCGAACACAAATCATTTCAAAAAATGTAGGTAGGTACCTACCTATATGACTCTTTCGAACACAAATCATTTCAAAAAATGTAGGTAGCTGCCTACCTATATGGCTCTTTCGAACACAAATCATTTCAAAAAATGTAGGTAGCTGCCTACCTATAGGGCTCTTTCGAACACAAATCATTTCAAAAAATGTAGGTAGCTGCCTACCTATATGGCTCTTTCGAACACAAATCATTTCAAAAAATGTAGGTAACTGCCTACCTATATGACTCTTTCGAACACAAATCATTTCAAAACATAAGCGGTTTTACTATTTGCGATTTGACTATCTGGCTTAGCGTTGGATTTAAAGTCATGCCGCAAATAGTCAGTACCTACTGTCTAATTACCAATCAAGCTAAAAAAGTATTTTTTTTAAATAAAGTAACATAAAATTCATTTTATAATCTAAAACCTTATTTTTATTCCATACTGTTGACTCAACTTTGAGTATCCGCTCTATCGCCTGCAAAATAAAACATTTTGTAGATTTATTTTAACAAGACACTTAAGCCGGAAGAGCACGGCATTAATTTCTATTACCGAGTTTGACCTCTTAAAATTCATTTCCTGGCTTAAAAATGTAGATTTACTGGAGAGCAGCCCAAGCTGAAAAAAAATCTGTAGGAATAATTAATTAAATGTAAACCAGTGTCGTGGCTTCTTAATTTACATTTAGGGGATGTTTCCGTCGCTGGGGGTGGTGAAATGAGTATATATATAAAAAAAAGAAGTAAAAAACCTCACAAGGAGGGCGAGAGGCAGTTTGCTTAATTAAATTTTTAATGAAGAAAACTTGGACGGCGCCCTTAAGTGGCCGGCCACAATTAGGGGCGGAACATGCCACTTAATAAATTGATTATGCCGCGCCGCCCCTGTGTTTGAGTTTTTAAAATCACTTCGCTTGTTCAATATTTTATTGGTCTTAATTACGAACCTGTTCAATCAGTCGTTACGAGCACGATTATTACGGACGTAATATTGACAGACCCAATTAAAACTTCAATCAAAGTGAATTTTTCAGCAGTTTTTGAATATTTTATTGTTTTACGGTTGTGTTGCCGCAAATGAAAAACAATATATCATACAATTTCAATATAATTTTCCGTTACTTGAGAAAATTAATGAGTCCGTATTTTCCTTTCATTAATTTATTGATAGGTATATATCCCATGGGCAATATATAAAAAGGCATGTCATTTCTATAATGTCATTCTCTCGGGCAGTATCCCACATTCTGATGTGGGTATTCACTGCTAGCCATGATTGCTAAAAAAATTATTTATATAGATGCATAGCGGCGTAAACCTGTGTATTGTTAAAAAAATTTATTTGTGTTCTTATATTAGGTAATTTAGTTTTTAATCTAGCAGATTGTGTTATTTTTCTCAGCAGTAAAAAAATAGATTCTTCTCCCTTCCTTTCCCGTCACGGGCAAATGTGTGAAATATATGGATATTAATAATTTTAAGTATATTTAAATTTATTATTTGTTGTATTGTGGGTACATTCTTCTATGATCATTTAATGTAGGTAGGTACATCAATTGTGGACAAAAGTAATGTATCTTTTTTTTCATTTCATAGTGTATTTTTCAGTTTATTTTATAAGACTGTATTTGTCCCTTAAAAATATGAATCCCCATAAAATATAATGTATGTATGTATATGTTTGACCGGAAGAAGGAGCAGTTCAGGTTTGAAAACGTTCGACGCAAGTATTCAAAAAGATGTTTTTTAATTTTTTTTCGTTTTATTTAAATTCACATTTAAAAAATGAAATTTCCAATTATTTAGACTGAGTTTTTTTTAATAAAGATTTACGGTCTTACTTATCAAATTTCGTTTATAGCTTACTGAACGCGCAACTAGATAATCATGACTAAAATACTTAAGATCGGTATTAAAAAATCTTACTTATAAACGTACACTAGGATGTAACTATCTCACCGAATTGTTTACGAACAACCTAATTTATTTTAGTAATGAGTATAGGGTTGGCCACAACCCATTAGTTATTAAATGACTACAGAATAATTCAATTTCAAGTTCTCATTTATTCTTTAGATATTCTAGAAAAAGGAGACCGGTATACGAAATTTTATGCAAAATGAGTAGGTTTAAAAATATGCAATTCTTTCTTTAAATAAAAAAGAGATTTATTATTCTTATCTGATGAAGGCTTCCGGCAACTCGATTCACTCTCAAAGTCCACCCTCTTAACCTTCCGACAAAAACAGCCCTCGAGGCTTCAGCTCAAGTAGAGGACTGACTCAAGGAATGGCAGGGGGAGGTTTAATGAGATTTGCATAACATTGTCTTATGGAGCTTAAACATGACAGAAATTAGCGAAAAACAGAGGGGACTAATTATTATTAGGTACTTACCATGGATGAAAACGAAACGCCCTTACAATTAAAAAAATTGCATTCATAAATAAAAATAATACGTTTTTTCTCTACAATGATTTTTTTTCATAAAACCAGACTTCTATTTAAAGTATCTATAATAAAGATCTTTCAAACGGAATCCTGCTTTTTTATGCTGAAAACATAAGATTTTTATTTGGACATGATCTTGATTTGACATTAAACTTTCAGTCTACACGAAATTCAATGATTTGTTTATCTTATTTTTTTAAACTTATGTATATGAGACTGTAACACAGAAGATCCAGTTGTCCCTCTATCTTTTCGTAGGTCATCAATGAAGACGGCGTCCAGAACGTCCATCAGCGAACCTGTCACTGTTAATTTTGGCTCCATGCTTTCTTCTGTATCTAATCCACATGACGATATCCTCTATTTCACAGGTTCTCGTTATATCTGCGTTATCAAAGAAATGTTGATTTCTATGAATTCATTCTGGATCTTGGCCCAGCAAACATATCCACCATCTTTAGCCCGTGGTTGCCCAGTGCAAGACATAGACCTCCCTTCTCTTATTCCACTCCTGTTCCTGTGCGATTTATGAGCATCCAATGGAGTCTAACGAATCTTGATGTTGTTCATCCATCACCTCTCGATCTCCACTCCCGCAATCTTTTAGTCCATCTATTTCGTTTAATTTGTGTCCTGTCCATATTCACTTTAGCATCGCTCTTTTCTCAACTACACCGGATAATTTGGTCCGAACTACACATTATGAATCAACCCACAGCGGGTTTTCTAAAAATAAGGTTCGCACAACTCCACGTATCTCGTGACATTGAAATCCTTCGATGACTTAGGTATAGCTGTTGATGTGAAAATAGTTTCATTTGATTTACTGACCATCAATTTGCTAACATCCTCCTTTACAAGTGATCTTTAACCCTTGTTAAGTAATAATCGTACGTGGTTATCTCGTATGTCAAATCGGCACTTAGTATATCCGAAGAATAATAATAAGTGGCCGATCGCCCATCGCGAATCTTCCATTTGAATAATTTTCTCCCAAAAGTGTTAGAGTCATCCACTGCGTGGGCATGGGTCTAATAAATGAATTAATGAAGTCATTTTTGCATCACTGTTTCACACAAATCAACGCCAAAAAAAAAACTAATAAAAAACATACTGGGAAATACGTGTCGCCGATACGCCTCTGATGATTGTATTTGAGACGCGAATTTCTTTAGGTTTTATCATAAAACAATTTATATAATTTTGAAATAATAAAATTGCAATTTGTATTAATTTTAGTGCGTTAATGGAACGTGGGTCGAAAATTACATCATCTCCGCAATAACTGACGGACTTTGTTGTATTCAATAAACAAATTAGAATGAAAACGAGTAGATTGTGGTCAATACTAAACTCTCCTCTACATAATAGGTATGTAAGTTAACGTCCTCTTTCTCGATCTCGTCGCCATTGTGATGAATTTTTTATATGAAGGCAATTAAGAAAAATAACCCTAGTACAGTCACTTTTCCTACCGATGCTTGACTATGCTGATGTTTGCTATTTGGATGGAAACGAGGAACATCTCAACAAACTTGAACGCCTTCAAAATTTTTGCATCCGATTTATCACATTTCTGTAATCTTCTTCAATGGCCCAAGATACGACAACGACGTAATATAGGTACCTACATATCCTGTCATTGTTATACAATGTACTTTCTAATCCCAACTTACCTCGGTATCTCAAATATAAATTTACTTATCTTTCAAGCAACTGGCGACCACTCCGGTCTGCTGATCGTACTTTACTATCGATTCCAATTGATAAATGTATTCCATGGAATCAATTTCCATTTTTATAATATACTAATTAACCAAACTCAATTTTCCAGAACACGAAACTGTTTTTTGTATCATTTATAAAAAATAATCAGAATTATATTGATGTGATTTACATAAAATAAGTATAAATAAATATAAATTTCAATAAAAAAGTATAAGTTCTCACGTAGGAAAAGAAACTCACAGCATACATTCTGGTGATGAAAATCGTTGATATTGCGTAAAATAAATAGATTTATAAATGAATTTAAACAACTTTAAAAGATCATATTTTTAGAAACACTCCTATAAGTTGATTTTTTCTTGTGTATAAAAATATGTGAAGTGGTAGTACGATGCTCCTCTTGAACACAAGTTATTAACTCTGTCAAAAGAGTGTCAACGATGTTATTTTCTTCTATGTATATTCATGTATACCAATTTTTTTATAGTTGTAATAGGTATTGTTTGTGTAAATAAATAAAAAAAATATATTTGCAAACGCATAACTCCAATGTGTCTAAAATCAAACTTGCCTGGGTTCAAAGATACTAGCTATTATATAAATAATTATTTCTCTTATGAACTCGTAAAAAATTAAAGGCATTCATAAAAATACTTGTTTAAAAAATGTAAGACTAAATTGAATATTAATTTATCATCTTAAACCAATTGAATTTAACCAATTTGTTTTCATTTTAACTCTTTAAACAATTTTCATCTTTTCTTTTAATATCTTTAATATAAATCAAGGACGTCTTTTCAGACACTTAATTATGAAAAAATGAATACCCTTTATATTAAGAGAAGGAGGGGAAAAGTGAATCCTTTTTAAAACAAAGATTAAAAGCTTAAAATTTATTACAACACCAAGGGAGGTGTCTGGATTAATAACCGCTTCATTAACCCCAAAACACCCCTTTAATAAAAGTTGAAAAATGAAAATTCCCACGGCAGAGAAAAAACTCAAGTAATATATTTCCCGGTCAAAATCAAAAGAGCTTCAAATTCACTCATTAAGTGTTTTCTTCGCGCCTCAAATGAAGGCTTTAAAGCGCCGATATGCAACCAGCGGTCTTTGAACTATTTCTGACAAAACAAAATTACATCTCACATTATTCAAAAACACCTATAAAAGTAGGTAATAATAACTCTTTATAGCCTAGGTACGAATAGTGTTTCCACTTTTCTATTATAATCGTTTTCAGGTGTTCAGTCAGAGCTGAATATTCGAAAATAAAACAAATAAAATAACATCTTATATAGTGCATCAATAAGGTTTACCATCCACAATTTGTTTTTTTTTAAGAGACGAGCCTGGTATGTAGGGACAACGTTCCTTTTATTAGTTTATGTTCACCCATACGCCTTTCGCTGGTTACCCCACATTGTGAATATATCGGGATTTTATTTATTTATAAAGATAAAAAATAACTACACATCACACATATATATTTTTGTTTTATAAATAATAAAGTTGATATATTTGCACAATAACAATAATTCCTATAGAAAAGTTACGAAAAAAAATAGACGTGCTTAGAGATTGAGGTAGAGAAATAAAAATAATAAAATATTAAAAAAAACATATTAAGCTTGAATTATAGTATAATTTTAATTCAAAAGAATGTTGTTTTTTATAATTATTCATTTTATAACATCATTTCATCAACAGTGCATTCCAGCCATACCTAGGTCCTAAGAGGCTATATCAGTTATCTTTTTTTACAATTTCCCTTTTGAATATAGATTCACATACAATAAAAATGTGATTATGGTTATTAATATGGTCATTAAAGATTTTACATATTCTATAAAGCGGTGTCCTGAATCCTGCATTAGTTCTCGGAGTATTTGTGAAAAAAAGTATGTACGTACCTATCATTTATTGGGTGGTGAACCTTATAGCTGAAGTATGTGAGATGTTTTTTATTAACCGGCACTTGCGGTACACTCAAAAACGATGGTAATCGAAAAGAGAGTAAGTACCACTCTTAGCCGGTACCTCACATCAAATCATTATTATATAAATTCAATTGAATCATGATGAAAATGTTGTCGACGTCTGTTTTAAACCCTTCATAAACCGGACGGCCCGCCAAGTAGACGTTTCATTTACATTGTAATTAATTTCCCTAAAAGAGGGTAAATTAACAGACTCGTTAAAAAGAGCATGAGATCATTATCTCCTGTCGCCTTCCTTCTTTTTCTCTTCCAGCGAATTATCATTATTTTTATTGTTCCCGTGGAAGGATGTTTCAAATTGTTTTGCAAATTACACAAGATTTGTGGTTATGAAACTTTTAATAGCTTTTCTTCTAGGGAAAATCATTTCGCAACAGTTTAAGTCGAATGATATTATTATTTTTCAGACACAAGATAATTGCGGCGGTGAACTTTTGTGATTCGTATTATTTATAATATCACAACTTTGATTAAGTTTTTTTTTGTATTTTGAAACCATTTTATTTTCGTGGTGGATTATTATACTTTTATAATAAATTCATGTTTTATTGGTATTTATATTCAACATCATGCGACATCCCCACATGAGATGGTTTTATTGAGCGCATGTTTGTATAAAAGTATCTACACTCAAAAAATGTAGTTGTTAAAAATAAATAATTTACTGCTAATAATAACCAAGCAACTTTGTTATTATAGTACCTGCAAAGTTCGTTGCTAAAAATTGCCAAGTAAATAATCTGCTAATTTTAACCGAGTAGCTTTGTTATTATTCATTCTTTCTTTTGAAAAACGGAAAATACTAATTGGTAATCAAGCTTAACATCAAAATAGTATAAAAAACTTTACATTAGGTACATCTCGAATGTAAATATTAGCAAATCAACACACGATATTTGTGAATAATAATGATAATCTTTGACGAATATCTCATCTCATCTTTATTCAAATTAATTCAATCATTTTTCAGTGAAACATATCTAATTTGACGAATATTATACTTTATCTAATATTTTTTTAAATATATCGTGTCAAATTTGAGAAATATTAATATTTTTATGCATGAAATGTCAAATTTGACAGATGTCGAATACAACATGTCCGTATGGGTACCTGTTACTCCGTTAAATTTAAACAAGTACATTGCTATTGGCAACCAACTTCATTTTAACAGTATTAAATTGTCAGATAATAACCAAGTGCAACTTTGCTATTTTTAATCATGTATAGGTTAATAACTACCAATATGACTTTTTACATTGCTATTGGTAACCAACTTACATTTTAACAGTATTCAAATTGTTAGATAATAGCCAAGTGCAACTTTGTTATTTTTAATCATATATTGGTTAATAACTACCTGACTTTGACTTTTACCGAGCCAAAAAGGTACTTTGCTAACTTTAGATTTTTTCAGTGTATAACAGCGTTTAAGACTGAAGTAGAGACGTATGTATATAATGAATATTAAATACAAATTAAAGGATATTTTTATTATATCCTTAAGAACTTACATAGCTCCTTTCGTCGTTGATGTAAAATTATTTCTTATAATCTATCTTTTGCTTTATTTCGCATGTGACCATATGTAAATCCATCCTTGTACAATCAATCAACGAAAAACGATAAGCGGTTAAGATAATCGTAAAAAAAACAATAGCTAAAAAATAGGACAACTAACGCAAAATTAGACATATGCAAGTGAAACTTAATGACTTAAATGTCGTCTTCTTGTGTAGATATAATAAAACGATTGGGTTGTGGCCAACGCTATTCTCTTTAATACCAAGTCACTACAAAATATTCCAATTTTGTATGTTTTTTTCAGAATTTTCATAAGATGAGTTTGTTAAATTATTCTTTATTAAAATATTTTATTGCATAAATTTGATAATTCTTCAATGCCATTTTATGAAAGTGATGTGTCTTTTTAGCAATTTGAAAAAAAAAATCAATTTTATTTTTTCTGAGCTTGGGGTCACTTTGAAATATTTGACCAGATATCCTTCAAAATTTAATGGAGTCTTAGATATACGTATTTGCTAAATTTAAATTTGAATCGAATGAGCACTTTAGTCTATGTATAATCGATAAAGTAGAATAAATACGCCGTACATAGCGCATAGTATAATACACAGCACACACACAGATACATTGTGATGAAACTTTCAAAATACAATCTCAGCCTTAAAATTGCGAATTCATAACTCTCCACCATTTTCCATTGGGGTAGTGAGGAGTAACAAATTAAGTCATTTCTACCTAATATTCTTTTATTTTATTTTTAATTTTCCGTACCTACGATAACAATGAATGAATGAATGAATAATATATTTCCAACAGCATAAATATTACAAAGGAACAAAATACAATTTAGTTTATACCTAATTACAATTTTACAATTATTATTTTTTTTTCACACATTTGGAAATTTTACTTCCTCACTAGATATAGTCTGTTCTGATGCAGTACCTACTAGTTTAGAATTGCTATGGCTACTCTGCGATCATATGATTTGATGTCATTGATTCTAGAATATAATCTTCTTTGTACTGTTCCTTGTATGTTTCAGGTATGATCAAACTATTTTGTTTTTCTCATTTATTAAAAATTGTATGTAAAACTTTATAAATCACTTGATATGATGTCCTTTTATTATGTACCGTAGTTTATCATTTACTGTTTTTTCCATTGTTCTTAATATCATACTATGTTAATATATTCTACTGTAGGTACTGTTGGATATCCAAAATAAATAAAATAAAAAAACATTACATATTCCATTCACGTATAACATCGATAACCAGGATGAAAAACTCTAAAACCTCTATCTCAAAAAATCTAAGAGTACCGAGGCAGATCCTTCTCTTCCAATCTGCTTCAGCCAACGAGTAACGAGTATAATGAGTATATTAACAATATATCGATTAATTGAATACAGTTTTATCAAAAAAGCAGGTATGTTCTAATTATAAAATTAACTAAATTAAAAAATATGTACTGCCTTAAAACGCGAACGTGTGAAAGTTTGTATGGAAGGTTCTCGTTTTATTCCGAGTATCAGGTAAATCGCCGTCCGACAATTTATTCATTTGCTTCGCCTCGTACTAATTGTAATTTGTAGAGAGGTTATTTCACACGTAGCACATGTCCAGATCAGTACTGTACTATGTATATTGTAGTGTAGTGTAGTCGTGTAGGATGTGACGACTTTAGTAGTGGTAGTTATGGATACGTAGTGATGCTGGATACCCATGTATGCTGTGATATTTGGACAGGTAACAGGACTGTACTCGGTTTGGTTTTCTGACTCAATTTTATTTTTATTTTATTTATTTATTTATTTATTTAAATCCACAATAACCATACAAAAAAAATTACAACAATACAACAGTGAAACATAGCACAACAAAAATTTTGAAAAATTGACAATTTAGTATAACATGTTGGCACTGACAAAATGAATACAATCTATCAGTACCAACATCCAGTGGATAAGAACTATTCCACTAAGCAGTGCTTGTGTCGGAATAGCTTTACGTTCATTTTAACTGACACAGTCTACTTATGTAACCCATTTACATATGTCTAACATATAATTATAACATATCAAAAAAAATCAAACATACAAATTATAATATAAGCATCACGGTTTTATAATCATTTCATAATTTTAAAAAATATATCTTCAATGTTCATTCTACCTTTGTTGAGAATCCAAGAAGATAGGTAGTTTATTTTTCATAGCACTTAGTGATTTTATATTATATATCTCAGAACCAATTAATTCTTTTGTAAATATGTTTAAAATACGAGGTAAAATAAAATCAAAATGTTTTTGAGCAAACGTGGTATGAGCTCTGGGGATGGGTAAAAGTCTGTGTCTAATATTGTAGGAATTTTCAACTCGAGTATACTGTGTTATATTGAGCTTATGTGAGTAAATGATTAATTTCTTGAGGTATAGCTGACGAATATCTAAAACTTCAAATTATGAAAATAATGAATTAGATGGATATCTAAAAGGTTTTTTATTAATAACTCGAATGATACTCTTCTGGGCTATATCAATCATGGGACTAAGTGCGGTTTTATACGTTCCTCCCCAAACTATGATGCCATAACATAGTAAAGATTGAGCAACTGCATAATATATGAAATTAAGGTCATCTTTTTTAAAAACATTGCGAATACGTAAAAATAGATATATTAGTTTTCGAATTTTTATGGAACATTCCTCAATATGCTTTTTCCAATTTAAGTTATTGACAACAACACAATTGATTTACCAAATTAAAAAAAATGTATATTCATAGATTAAATCGTCACGAATTTGATTAATTTTATAGTTTACAGTACGTAGTATGGTGTATATGTTTTTTAATAACAAGGTTGACTATTCATGAACGCATTTCTATTGAACCTCTTTCTATTGATCATATTTTGTCCATTAAGAAACTCTTACCAAATTTTTCATACGGATTTGGTTCGAGTAAAAACGCCAATGCCCCTGAGTCAAATCGAAAACGCTAAACGATATCGCCAAACGCTATTTTTTTTTTGTATAGGATTTGACGTTTGTTGTAGAATTTTTTTCTACAATAACAAACATCAAATGTCAAATCCCATACAAAAAAAATAGCGTTTGGCGATATCGTTAAGCGTTTTCGATTTGACTCAGGGGCAATGCCAGTGAACGCTTTTGAATTCCAATTCCGAGGATACAATATACGAGTATGAATCGTTATTACAAAAAAATAACTTAATAAAGTCGAACACTTGAAGATGCTTAATTAGCTAATTAACAATAATTTCTCAGAATTTGCTAACCATATAATCCAAACTAACCATACACCAAAAATGTAACACGGAACACCAAATAAAGGCTACCAATTCAACAATTACAAAACGCTCGAAATACATAAATTCCGGTATAAAAAACTCGTTGACAAACCACATATTTCACAATTCTTCTCCACTATTTATTGTATTCCACATTAAAAACAATAACACTACACCTCCCCCCAACAACTCATCCACCCTTCAACCACCACTTCCCTCTACTCGCTTTACAAATAGATATACATATTAGTCTCAACACGTCGGTCGATGGATGGATTGCGCTTCCGAAACACGTCGCGAAGTGACACATAAAAAACTAGAGGTATATAGCTTATAATATAATTCTTAAATTATTAACTAAATGATGATTTAAAATAAATAATTTTCATAAAATACACACAAAAAACGATTACTTTAATCAATCATGCTTTTTTGACAAATAACACCTTTTTATGGTGAATAAGGAAACTTTTGTATCTATGGGCTACATCAAAAGCATAAAAATAAATAGTGTGTCATACACCATACATTCAAAACGTAAGAACTGATGTAATAATACCTACTCTCGACATTGTAATCTTTGTTTCTATATACCATATTATACATACTCTTTAAAATATCACATCAAAATATTATTACACAAAAGAGGAGTTATATTTTATTTTTTATCTGTTTTTTAAAGGAATTTATGGACATTTTTTTTTTAATTAAATATTACCTACATTCAAAATCCGCCTCTGGCATGAAAGATTTCAAACAAATAAAGTTGAATCAAATTGTCCGAGAGCAGATCGCAGTCGTTCATCAGCGCCGCCTCTGTCTGGTATAGGAGAGCAGGGGTGGAGGTGGGGGGACGGTGCCCATCGCAATTAGCACCGGAGGTTAAAAGTAAAAAAAGAAAAAAAAAAAAACAACGACAAAATTATCAGATTTTTGTTTGAGTTTAAACCTGCTCGACGCAACACGTTATTCAAGACCGTCTGATTAAATAAAATAACCAACATACATATCATCATGCTGTGTCTTTCTTTCCAAGTTAGGCAGAGTCACCCGAAAGCCACATTTAAACAAATAATAATATAGCAAGTATTTTTTTACTTAATTTTCTTTGGAGTTTCGTAGTAGTTTCGGGGTCTAAACTTAAGGAGACCAGCCCCTCTAGACAACGTGTCATTTAGCTCAAGAAAAGAAACAAGAAAACATAACTCAATGTATGGAAGTGACAGTTGTTATGTGACTGGCAACTGTCATTTCCATGCATTGAGTTATCTTTTCGTGTTTCTTTTCTTGAGCTAAATGACACGTTGTCTAGGGGGATAGACTCCGACGGTACGGACACATTACCAGACGAAATGAATTTCTATCAATACAGTACATTGTACAATGTCAAATATACGTAATTCAATACGCAATCATTAACAAGTTGCCACATTTTCAAGGGTTGTAATTCAGATTGTTTTACAAATACAGACTAAAAATGAGAATCGAACCAGAAACGCTCACGAGTAGCTCAAGCTCAAGTCAAATGATTCATATTATTTGATGGATAAATATTAATGCAAATATATACCTATACTTACCTATATTTTTTACTCCTCGCTAACCCAAGGGGATATAGTGGGGAGTTATAATTTCGCAATTTTTAAGGCTATTATTTTATTGCAGCTTATCAACTAGTATCATGCTGAGATTGTATTCTGGAAGTTTCATCACAATATATCTGTGTGTGTTCTATGTACGGCGTGTTTATTTTACTTTATCGACTATAGACTAAAGTACTCATTCAAATATTCAATGTGACCCCAAGCTCGGGAAACTTATAATTTGAAAATATTATTTTCAAATAGATAAAAAGACACATCACTATCATAAAATGGCATTGAAGAAGTATCAAGTATTTATAATGAAATATAAATAAAAAAAATAATTAGACGGTTTCTCTGTTTTGATATTATGTAAATGTATATTGTATATGAACCATGTACCAAATCTTAAATAAATAAATAAAACTCATTTCATAAAATTGCTGAAAATTTTATGAAATGAGTTTGAATAGGTACTTTGTGGAGTGACTTGTTATTGAGGAGTTTAGCGTCGGCCACAACCCACTCATTTTTTTTTTATTTCCGGAAAATTACACATTAAAAAATAAATTAAAACATTATAAGTGTAGGTAAACATTTGGTATTGCATTATAAGCCGTTTAATAAAGTTATAGGTAGGTACCTATGGAATATATCACCTCACTAGACCTTGGTCTGTTCTGAGGTAATATATAATATTTTTTTTATCACAAACCGATAAAAGGTATATAGACATGACAATAGCATAATTTCTTGATCTCCAGCACCTAAATTTGATGGCAATCAATATTAGGTACATATTTGAATATTTTCCGAAAAGTTCTGAATGAAAATTGAAACAATATCCAACGCTAATGTCAAAATTTAGATACATGTTGCTAATAAAGGGATTAAAATTTCGGAAAGCAAACACTTTCACTTCTATATAAATGTGTCATAATAATATCCGATTTATATTTAAACATTGAATGTTTTTTTGGAATACCCACTCCTGTTCTACCTTACTTTATGTACCAATACCCTGGCCTAAATTCGTACTTGTTTATGTCAGCTATGTACATTCTTTATTCTGAAGTACTTATCTATTATTATTTTTGCTTCTTGATTAGGTATGTTTTGTAAATGCATATTTTCATTGAGCGAGTGATAAACAGCCTGATATTTTGAGTTCAATTGTTTCTAGAAACAATTTGGATTTTTGATAATCTATTTCACTATATTTGGATTGTCAATAATTTATTTTAAGCTTTTATGTTTATTTTAATTGTTATTTCTGTAAAAAAATTATCTAAAGTCACCTTCAATAATTTGACCATCTCAATTTCGAATCGAATATTTTCATTATTGCATAATATGCGCAAACATTGGATTTTTTTCCCTGTCGGGAGTCAAAGATATTTTTTTAACAGATTTTTAATTATCTCAATAGAGACGAAGCTGGAATACAAAAAACCAATTCTCTCAATAGATGGCGTTACAACAAAATAAATAAAAAATAATCAGATTGTTGTTGATAATTTCACCCATAGATGGCTGTAGTAAAAATTCCTTATTTTCAAGCGAAAAGAATTTCAGTATTACAATATATAGAACTTTCAAAAATTGAATTGATAGGGATCTCATTAAAAAGGCATAATTGGTCCTGTAGGTGCCTTGATTTCCCGGTTCTCCTACAATAAATATTCCAACTTCGTCTCTATTGAGATAATTAAAAATCTGTTAAAAAATATCAATTTCGAAATTTATCCTTCGCATTTAATTAAGAATCGATCGCAATTAAAATAATATCCAATAATTATGATCGAGTTGTACATAGTTATCATATAATTATTCGAATGCAAATAATTTTAATCATTAATTTTCAGTCTGGGATAACATTTAATTACGTTTCTTAATATTTATAATTATTACCTCGATGTGGGTACGAAATGTAAAAAAAAACTGTATAAAGACTATAAAGTTAATCTCACGACTCGGCAATTAAGACAAAGGTCACTTTAAAGCCAAACAGCCGAAATTGTAGGCTACATTTTTAGACCATCGAAATTTCCGATAGTCTGACACCAATCAATCACGCCTCAGATGATTACGAATCAATAGCTCTAGTAGGTACCAACCAAAATATCGAATTAATGTGTTGGGAACTATTGCTCGATGCATTGATTAATAATAACTAATAACTCAAACTTATATAGTGCTGTTTTATGATAACTGATAACAAGCTCATTCTAATGCTCGAGATACACGATAACACTAAAATGTATACATCGAGTGTCCATGTGTATACTTAAATTAGGCTGGACCGTCCATGTCTGGAGAATTTAATTTTTAGTGTTATATTAAAAACCATGATTCTCGCAAGACTGTTGTTACCAGTGTTCAAATCTCGCAGTGTACACAGGAAAAATAAAATGACCCTGTACAAGACCATAGTCAGGACAGTGTTGGCATATGGCTGCGAGGCACTGACCCTAACAGTGAGAATGCCAAAGATGTTGGACTCATTTGAGAGAAAAGTCCTGCGGAGGCTCTGTGGACCCGTTTTTGAAGATTGACCATGGAGAATTCGGCGTAATAACGAATTGTACTCCATTTATCAGGCCCTGGGTATCTCAACCCATACAAGGTTACTTAGACTGGGCGGGCCATGTACAAAGAATGCCGGAAATACGGATCCCCAGAAGGATTCTATATGGACATCCGGGTGGAAAAAGTAAGGTTGGAAGACCAAGGCTGAGGTGGGAGGATGGTTTGAGGAGGGGTGCAGAACAGCTTCTCCAGGTGTCCAACTGGAGGACGGCAACTGGTGACAGGGGACGTTGGAGGCGCTTGCTGAGGGAGGCCAAGGCTCGATTTGGGCTGTACCGCCATCGAAGAAGAAGAAGAGAATTAGCTGTAGTGTAGTGATCGACGATACACCAAATGAACATGTCAACATGTCTAGGTGCCAACATAATGCGCAACAACGATCTATATGGTGAAATACACGAACGAACACAAAAAGCCGCGGCAATATCCGGTTGTCTGAAATATTTCATCTGGAAAAACAAGCATGCGAACATCGCTAGCAAGGATCGAATCTACAAGACATGTGTTAGTTCCATAATGACTTGCGAAATTGAATCCAGAGCAGACACTGTCCGTACCAAAAACCTTCTTCGAACCAGCGAAATGAAGGTAATCAGAAGCATCGATGGCAAAACTCTTCGTGATAGAGTACGAAACACAGAGATCATGAGGATATCATAAGATGGGATCGACAGAAAAGAAGGTTCTGGAATGAAGACGTGTCAAGAATGACAGACTCAAGAACCGTCAAAGTGGCCAGGGATGATGTTCTCCAGGAAATCAGACCTCTAGGACGACCTCCCATGAAATGAAAGTACAGTTAGCAGTCCACGTCTCAGGGGGGAAGCTGACGCAGGATAATAAACAGCCAACAGGCCTAAAAAAAGAAGAAGAAGTATATACTAGTGAAAATGCTACTTCGACTTATGTTACTTGTGTAACTTGATTATGTAACTTTTTGTTTTTGCTTACTTATGTAACTAATTTTTCTTTTTTTTTTACTTAACTTCTGTAACTTACGTGTGTGATTAAATATGAGCTCATTTAATTTTGTAATGTAGTGTGCATCCATAATTGGACGTCCAGCATTCATAATAATAAACAATATTGTTTTCTTTTATGAAAATTGGATGTCATCAGAACAAAAAATCTCCTCCGGACTACTGAAATGAGGACACTGCACTCCATAGTTGGCGTAACACTCGTGGATAGAGTCCGGAATGAGGATATAAGGAGGAGATGCGATGTAGACGACATCAACCGCTGGGGTAGAGGGCGAAGGCGTCAATGGAGAGACCATGTCGAGAGAATGGAAAACACGCGACTACCCAAAATTGTCTCCAAGGAAGTCCCGGAGGGTCGTAGAGCAAGGGGGAGACCAGCAAAAACATGGAGTAACAGCTGGACATTCAGATCACAAGAGGCAGTCTCCGACTGTAAAAACAGGCCCTCGGCCTAAAACTAGAGGAAGAAGAAGGATGAAGGAGGAAGGATTATGAAATAAATAAATAAAATAAGTGGATTCTAAAAAAATATACGGCCCAGCCTGGTGTACTGAATTTGCAGTTGTAATTTCGTTGTAGTTGCAGTGAAGATAGGGTTGCCGGATGGTATCCTTAAAGGGGATATGTCATCCTTTTTCTACAAATTGTCCTCCTTTATTTACTGTATGTCCTCCTTTTGCTCTGGTTCTGACCAAATATAGCTTAAAATACGTATTATGAAGATTTTTACATTTATATTTATTTTTAAATCAAAAAGAACTTCTTGAACGTCATCGAGGTCCGCTTGCCTGAGTAATATTATCACAGATCTATTTTTTTTTCAATCATGGTCGTTCAAAAATTAATATAGATGTGAACAATTGTTTCGGCGCGCCATAAATTTCCGAATACGGATATTTTAATCAAACACCATCATATTATAATATCGACCTTTATTTAATTTCGCAAATCAACGATTAACGTTGAAAAATCGCGGCTCAATACACAAATAATTACCTGTAATTTCCTTTCAATTCTTCATACCTTGTTATTATAAAGTAATTATACACCACCATAAAATACAACATCGATATACATCTGATTGGGTAACACATGCTTCTAAAACCAGTGGTCGGTCGTTTGCTTGTGGTATAGCAAAACATAATTTGCTAATAATATATTCATATAATGGGTAGGTATAGTTTCTCCACCCTCTACTTCAACCCCTCAGAGTAATTATCAAATGCATTGTTTTCTATGCTTCGTGTAACTTTCGTAAAATTAAGAAATATTTCTACCTATAATGGAATTAATATTCTGATTTAAGAATCTACATTAAGCTTAAAAAATAGTAGGTATCTTTCGATTTTTTTACGATTTTCTAGTTTTTAAATATTTTTTTCTTCTCACTTGAGACAGTATGGAAGACAGTTTTAAAAATTAATTCTTCTTATTATTATTTTTAGCCCCTTTCACTCCACTACTGGATATAGGTCTCTTCCTGGGCTTTCCATTTCTCTCTATCCTGGGCACTCTGCTTCCACCCATGTCTCACCAGTTCAACAACATCGTCAGTCCATCTCCTCTGTGGTCTCCATACACTTCTTCTATTATGATAGGGTCTCCAATTCAGACTAATAAGCTAATTAAACAATTTAATTACATTGAAATTGAAAAATAGTAAAGTAATCCTTGCAAAAATACCTAGGTACCTAATACTTAATTTTAATATTAATATACAGTAGAAACTTCATTTCACTGAAGTAATGGTATTGATTTTATCAATTTTTGATCATTTTAACTCCAATATACAGTGGTAATTTCATTTTATTAAGAAAATTGTACTTGTTTTATCTATATTTGATAATTTGAATTCTAATATACAGTTGAAATTTTGTTTTATTTAATAAAAGTACTTATTTTTTATCATTTTAATTCTCATATACAGTGGAAATTTCATTTCATTAAGTAATGGTATTTGTTTAATCATTTTTTGATAATTATAACTCCAATGTAATTTCATTAAGAAAATGGTACTTGTTTAATCTATTTTTAACCATTTTAATTATAAAATACAGGGAAAATTTGATGGCATTAATAAATTGGTAGGTACTTATTAAATTTATTTTTCATTTTAATTCTAATATAAATGGAAATTTTTTTTGTAAAGAAAATGGTTCCTTGTTCAGTCTAATATACAGTGGATATATCATGTCATTAATAAAATGGTACCTGCTTATTTAATTATTTTTTGATGATTTTAATTCTAATATATGTACAGTGAAAATGTCTTTTTGTTAAGAAAATGGTACCTTTTTAAAATTGTTATTGATTATTTTTATTCTAATATACAGTAGAATTTACGTTACATTAAGAAAATGGTATCTACTTATTTTATCAATTTTTGATAAAAATGAAATATTGACACAATCGGGATATTAATTTGATGAAATGTCACTTGTATTTATCACAACTTTAATAAAAGTGATGTGTTTTAAAAAAACCTTTAAAAATACATATTTTAAAACCATCAAATCGGATGGTTGGTAACCTCTGTGAGAATCGTGAATGCAGACATAATACACCTATCATTATCACAGAAACAAATTAATTTTCTAAATCTCCACCATTCTCCTTATCTCAACACTATCTTCAACAAGTGTGGCCCTCGTTTGTATCCTGTCAGCTTCAAGATGATGTTATAATTCTAAAAGTTGATAAACTTTTCTGAGATTCTTTCAAATTTTATAATGTTTATTTTAAAAAAGGCATTTCATCGAATAATATTAATCAAATGATGATACCTGATTTTTTCTTCCTCTCTTAATCCTTTTGTTTTCATATCATTGTTATGAACTGTTTCAAACTATTTCAAATTATAAATAGTTTGAACAAAATGTCTTTTGAAAAAAATTAAAATGTGTCACCAAATTCAAAACTTATATGTATGTGGAGGTCAATCCTTTTTTCTATGAAAGTTTTCAGCATTTTCTAAAATGAATTTGTTGATTATTTTATTTATTTAAATATTTTATTATGAAAACTTGATAATTCTTCAATGCTTTTATGAAAACGATGTGTTTTTAGCGATTTGAAAATAAAAATATCAATTTTTTGATTTCCTGAACGTGGGGCCACTCTGAAATATTTGACAGATAAAAAAATTGAGAAGCACTGAACAGATATCCTTTAAAATCTAATACAGTGTTATTTATAAAAATACCTTGAATCATGGTTCAATTGAACCCGGTTCAAAGTCTTATTCCACATTCAACTGAGACCTTATTTATAAAAATATATGTAAGATTAAATCGCTGTTTATATATATTTTTCTCATATCTTATGGTCATAGGTACTTCAAAATTGTGAAATGTCAATTTGAACCAGTGTTTTAAACTACCCCCGTCTACTGTTCAATATGACATTTGAATTGAATCACGGTTCAACTCTTGATCCATGTTTATAAATAAGACCAATAGAGTCTAAGCGAGTAATAGATATGCAAATTTGCATAATTTGAAAATAATCGAATGAGTTTTAAATCGCTTAAGTAGAATATACACGCCGTACACAGCACATTACGTAGTACCTACACTTACTACTACCATTGTGATGAAACTTTCAGTATACAATCTCAGCATGATACTATTTATTTATTTATACATCTTTTTGTACATAATATATACAAATATAATTGTACACTGGCGGGCTTATTGCCATTAGGCAATTTCTTCCAACCAACCAGATTACAAAGTATGACAACATTGTGTATGTACAACAGCAAATAAAAAAGAGTAAAAGAAATCAAAGAAAATACGTATAACACTTAAATACTATTAAAACAAAAAAAAAATATAATTCATAGCAAGAAAAAGGATATGGTAAGGACAGGAGAGGAAATCGGGATCAGGTGTTCAAGGATAAATATTCCTTCTTTAGTTTTTTCTTGAAAATACTAAGTGAGTTAGACGACCTAATATCCGGACTAAGGCTATTCCATTATCTTGCTGATTGTACTTCGAACGAAGAGCTGAGAAATTCTGTATTATGGATAGGTATGGAAAGTGTTGTACATTCAGCAGATCGGAGTGGAAGTCCATGACTGGATAAATAAGTGAATTTGCTTTTGAGGTACTGTGGCAGGTTTGGGTTCGAGAGAATATTGTACAATAGTGACAAATGTGTATTATAATGATACTAGTTGATAATCTGCAATAAAAAACAAAATAACCTCAAAAATTAAATTGCGAATTCATAATTTCGCTTTATATCCCCTTGGGGTAGTGAAAAAAAATGAATTAACACAATATATTTGTTGGCTTGAAAAATTATAAAACTTAATTTTATATTTTTAAGCGAAATGGCAAGTCCCGTTAAACACTGGAATCAAAACCCTCGTGATAACCCATATCAAGGATATAATTATCATATGGAGTTGTATAATATATTAAGATATTATACAACTCTACATACATACATATAAGAGAATTATACCCATGATATTATGGGTAATCGTGAGGGTTTTGACTTCACCGTTCAACGGGTCTTGCCCCCCTGACTTCTGGCCTAGGTATAATTCAATTTGTGATTTACCAAATGTAATCAAATAGTCGCCCGAAAAGATATAAAAAATAACAAAATAAACGCTTATCAGTAGATATTGCAGTTGTTTGTATAATATACAAGCTATGTAAATAAATACTTTTCATAGTATTTAGGTACAAACGCAAATTCTGCTATCTAAACTCTTGGACTTAAAATAGTTCAACAGTATGTAGGTAGTTAAATTCTGGCATGATATTAAAAGAAATATTTCTAATATTCCCTACCTCAATTAAAGAAAGTACCTATAATTAATTTTAGGTTTATATTTACAAACGTACACTTTAACAGGTAATAAAAGAATATTTAGAAAGATCTAAAAACACCTTTTCTAGTTTTGTTACATCAAGTATGAGTTGTTTCAAAGAGCTTTTACCACACCGCGTTAACCCACACAATCAGATTAAATTCCAATTTCGTTGGCATTAAAAAAATTAACACTCTATGATTCCGAACCACGAATTTTAAACATAACACGCGCTATCGCCAATGGTCATCAAAGATAATACGTTGCCGAACAATAATAATATCGGGACTAAGTTCAGTATTTTTTCTTGAACCAAATTAGGTACCTACTCGCCTGAGTTTAGTACCTAATTCTTGAATATCTACCTTCCTATCTAACAATACTTTATGGAAATTAAAATTATAGGTCTGTACTTATTTTGTTATCCAACTGTCGATTTGTTCGAGAGAATTTATTTCTCTTAACATATCGACAAAGTATCAAGCCAAGATACGCGAGAAGTTATATATATTCGTCCTTTTCCTCATGACTGAGGATAACGGCTGCAGTCCGTCGCCACACGTATGGCCCGCCTCCATGCCAATGTATTTGAGGCTGAACGCAGAGCATCAGTCACCAAAGACCCCATTCTAAACGCCGTTCCTCCACGCTGCCCATCACAACAAGTTTCTCGAGGCAGTCCGGTTCCCTTCTGGTAATATGTCCAAAGAATTGAAGGATACGTCTGTAACATATCGTCGACAGATGATCCTCAATCTTCAGCTCGTCTAGAATTGACACATTCGTTCTTCTGGCTGTCCATGGAATGCGCAACATACCTATGCCTCCAGCACCACATTCCGAAAGCATCGATCCTCTTTCGCAGACTCCCTAAGTGTCCATGTTTCCACACAATACAGGAACATCGAGAATATCAGAGCCCTTATGAGTCTAGCCTTCGTGTTTTTGTGATGGTCCTATCTTTCCACACTCTTGTGAGCTTTTCCAGTGCTCCCTTTGCCATGGTGATGCGTCTTTTCACTTCCACTTCACAACCACCGGTGTCACATAAATATGTTGAAACCCAGATATGTGTAGTCATGTACTATTTCAAGATGGATTAGAGAGTTTATTGGGGGAAGAAGTTATACAAACGCTAAATTTTTATAATATCCAGATTTTTATAATATCTTGTACATCCGCAAACATACATACAATTTCAAGCACACACACCTGCATGATACAATCCCTCACGTCTACAAAAAAATACATCAAACAAATACAATAAAGCATCCGAGATAAAAACAATTAAAAAATATGGTATTGGTTAAAAATTGTTTTTGGTGAAAAAAATAATTGTTTTAAAGTTCCACTGTAATACTTACTCACCGAGTGATCATCTCCATGACAGTGTCAATAAATTATTTTTCTTGTTAATTGTCTTTACTTACATATCCATTCTCCATCTCTATGGGCATTGTACTAAATTGTTTCACCGGCAACTAATAAGTATTATGTCAAATATTAAATTAACATGCCCACCATCTTCTTCTTCTTCTTCGTGTGTCTTGTCGAGTCTCCCGACGTTGACGATCACATGGGAGAAACTCTATCTGTCAAACACGCCTCATTCCGGCCCATTCCCTAATGTTTCGGAGAAAGGATAGCTATGTATTTCCTCCCGACCCGACCCCTGTATAACGCACCCAATACCAATAAATAATTATAAACTAGGATGACTTTATAGCGCCGTTTTTGTGATAACCTCAACCCAAGAACGCTTTGAATAGATTGCTAGTTGTTTTTGTGATACTCGCGATTGGGGTGATTTTTTGGGTGTTTCCTAAACAGGTCTACGTTGTATATCTGTAACAGTTCAGGCGGCAGCTATTTCCAGGAGGCTGGGCCAGCCACAGCAAAATCACGATCGCCAAAAGTTGTCACATTCTAAAGACTTCTTAACCGATATTTATCGTCCCACAGTTCCAGACTGAAATCACCATAAAAAACTATATCTCCACTCTCCAAATATGCCAATTCTTGGATTTTCTTCAAGTTTATGCATAGTCCTACTATCTTCCCTAGTTCATTTCCATTCACTCTGCTATTTGTAGTACAATCAAATGAAAAATGTGATGATTTTACTTCACCTCGATCTGTGTCTCCATTCCAATATGTTAAGTTAGTTTAAAATGAATTTACAATTAGGTACCTTTAAATTTATTCATAGTCCTACTATTTTCCTTAGTTCATTTCCATTCACTCTGCTATTTGTAGTACAATCAAATGAATAATGAGATGATTTTACTTCACCTCGATCTGTGTCTCCATTCCAATGTGTTAAGTTAGCTTAAAATGAATTAACAATTAGGTATCTTTTGTAATGCATTTTTCAAATTCGAAATTCACACATTTATGAAGATTCTTTGTGCTGATTTCAAATTCAAATATCTTGAGCAGATAGATCGTTCGTCAGATAAACCGATAAATTGTTCAGATATAATAATATTATATCACACCTCTAAACAAAAACCAAATGTATTTTTTACACCTAAAAAAGTACAATAATATAACCACCAATTTGCATTAATTTACAAAAATATTATTTCTACGGGCAACATTATCTGGACGTGTTACATTATTCATAATAATATTAAATTATTCTTATTTCATTCCCAATGTGATTGTTTCTGTACTAATTCACGAGGATTGTTAATGTTCCTCGGTGTACCTACCACCGCTATTTATTTGTTACAAATTGACTACACAAGTATTAATTATGTGATAACATCGCGAGATTTTTAAGAATATAAAAACGCGGAGAAAATGTGAACAAATAATTATACGGCGGCTCTAGCGGCCCCACAGTTGAAAGCTCGGTCGAACAGCGCTGGCCAACTAAGGGACGCGGACAGATCAAAATAAAATTATTTTTATCTGACACATATTTATTTATTTATTTAAAAAAGGTACATCGACAAACATCCAGCTTTAAATTTTCATAAAAAGAAAATATTATTGGTTATTATTATGAGTGCTGGAGGTCCAATAATGGATGCACACAAAATTACATTAGCTATTATTCATTCACACACGTAAATTACACAATTAAGAGTTAGATAAATAACAGAAAATTAGGTTACAAAAGTTAAATATAAAAAAGAAGAAGAAAAAATAGTTACATAAGTTAAGCAAAAAAAAAACAAGTTTTCGAAGTTACACAAGTAACATAAGTCGAAGTAAAAAAATAGGTACATAAGAAGTTAAAAAAAGGTTATATAAGTTAGAGAAAAGAAAATTTCAAACAGATGCTTAGATATACTTAATACTTAGACCTATTCCAATTTTACCCACGAGCTGCCCTTTATGCACCGAGAAAAAATATTTATTTCAAACCTAGAATTCCGGATAAAAAAAAATTATTATAAGTCTTTTTTTCTCCTCATGAATGTATATTTTATTGCTTTACTGATTATTATTTCACTAAATAAATGATACAAAATTGAAAAAAAATTCTCATGAAAGTAACGAAATAAAAATAGAGGTAAAAAAACATCTATCAAATCTGTTTAGAAAATATTAACAATTTTTTTATTGTTTATTACTCGAGTAAGAATATATTTTTATCTTATGTTCTTTATAGAAACCATAACATCCTCGTTCTTTCACATTAATATTGTTTAACGTTTCACGTAGTGTGAATTGATTGGAAGAAATTACATTATGGCAAAAAACCGCTTTATGCACACGATTGTACATAAATATTTATATACACGAGTTTTGTTGAACTTCGAAATTACTATTAGTGTTTTCAATATTAAGTTTTTTTTATAAATGAATATGTATTTGTTAAACAAGTACATATACATCTTCCTACGTTCCCTAAAATAAGCATAAATGCTTGTGCTATAGGTGAACTAAATCGGTCGAGGCAGGATCTGAACGACCACTGGATTACTAGCCCAGCGCACTAACCGCTATGCCATCGACCCATCTAAATATTTTAATATAGGTAACTATAAATTAAAACACATTGTTTTTTATTATACTTACTATTCTTTCAGTTACTAATCAGGACAACCGTTTCATCTGGTGAATTTCAATTGGTGAAGTACACTTTGTGGATATTACTGATGAAAAAAATAATATTAATTTTTTGTTCTATTTAAGGTTATACCTAGAAAAATAGAAACCCAAAAGACATTAAGATAAATAAAATTTTACTGATGTGAAGGAATTAAATATTATTTTAATTTTTACAATATTATTTTTGTAAAAAATTTTTTTTTCATCAATATTCTATGGAGTTCTATCATGAAGCGATAGTTTACACATAAAAAAGTGTATGTTTTACAATATATTATATACTATGAACCAAGGAAAAAAAATGTAGAAGAAAAATCAGTTTTAATTATGAATAAAAATCATTATAATTATGGAATAACATAGCCAATCACGTCATGGTGAAAAAAAATATTTATAAAAAACTATTTAAAAAAATATTTAAAAAAATGTTTCACCATTACTTCGTAGATGGCAATATTAATAATGCATTTTTTTCAAATGAATTGTTTCACATGATTCAAATATATAGAACTTTCAAAAAATTACATTGATAAGGGAAATCAATAAGAAGTCATCATTGGTGAACGTTGCGCAAGCGAATAAAGTGATCACGTAAACCATCCAATGACAGGTCGTAAGCCCTGTAGGTGCCTTGAGTTCCTGTTTCTTCTATAATTTCCCAACTTCGTCTCTATTGAGATATTAAAAGTTTGTCAACAAAAAATATTCATTATTTTTTCGATAACTCATTTGTGGTTTATACAAAGTGAATCAAATAAAAATGTTGTTATTCCCTGAATAAGATAAACAATGTTGAAAGTATTAAAACAATAAAAGACTGCCTTAATAAGTAGTTGGGTGTTTTGAAACTGACTATTTCACCCTCATTAGTGACGCCTCATACTTTTTAATTTTGTTTGCGTTGTATTTTTTTTTTTTATATTTTTTTGTTTGTTACTTAGGTACATATTTTTGTTTGCTCGCATTTGATTAATTCCTGAGATAAGACGAAAGAGGTGTTAAAAGACTGTAATGAGATACTAACACAGGTGTGACCAATTGCCTTAACAATTATCTACTTATATTTTGTTTAAGAGATACACTTTTTCGATTGTAAAGAGAGGTGCATCATTCCCAGGACACCCAGGCAACTTAACATATGAGGAAAGACTTGACTTCTCAAAACTGTCAAAACTGGAAAACCGAAGAGAACGTGGAGTCCTTTAAAATATTATCAAGCTATTATGACTGTATACACATGAAAAATGTCTTTCAATATAGTCATAACACTAATTTGCGTGGTCATAGATTAAAACTTGTGAAAAGAAGGTTCTCGACAAATCCTCGAAGGCATTTTCTTTCAATTAGAGTGGTGAATACTTGGAGTAAACTGCCCCAAAATGTTTTGGTTGCTGAAAATGTTAATATTTTCAAGAATAGACTGGACTTTTTTGGACAAAGTAAAATAGTTACAACCAAATAATAAAATTCGACAGAGGATATAGGCACATCAGCCTTGGCTGCCTGCCTATAAATAAATGATAATAATAATAATACTAGTTGCATGTAACACATGAGATCCAACTGTCGATAGCGATAGTATGTATAGTTGAAGAATATGTACCAAACTATAAACCCATAGATACAAATTATTGAATATGTTCAGATATTTTGTTTTCTATACAACATATGTAGGTATGTATGTCAAGATAGGATAGTATGGAGGAAGATCCTTTTTCCTACCCAGAATATGCAAATAGCATGATGGTATGTATGTATGTTTGGAGTCGAAGTATCAAACTATTAAGTCTTCTTACATATTGTGTATAGGCGACTGCCATACAAAATGTATGAAGCGATGTCGTCACTAAATTCAATTTTTAAAAAAATTGTTAAAAAAAAATTGAGATCTTCTACTACATTGCTGATATTTTTTATAGAAAATTAAATTATCTAGTTGGGGTGTTTCGGCTTTTTTCGATAATTGTAAAAGTTTTGGAAATATAGGCAGTTAAACTCATAAATTTATCATAAAAAAAATATTTTTCTTAATAAAAAATGTTTGAGAAACCCTGGAATTTTTTTGAAAAAACCAATTTGAGATTTTGTATTTGTCTATGTTTGTACCAATTTTCAGCGTTCTAGCGTTTATGGTTTCTGAGATATATGGAAAAATAAAATAAAAATTCAAATGTTGATAACCCCTGACTGAAACAAAAATTCAAAATTCCGAGTATAAAAGTTTTGTAGGCCTGTAACTGTTTATATATTCTGAAATTTTAGGCTCTGTTTATTGAGCGGATCAAAAGTTATAAGGGGGGGACGGACACACAGACACACACACAGACACACACACAGACACACACACACACAGACACACACACAGACACACACACACACAGACACACGAAATGTTCTACTCCGAATTCTGAGTAAATCCGTGTATGGAACATATATGCTGCGAAGCCTCTAAGTTGGTGTTTTTTGACTTCAAAGTTGGAAAAGCCGTGAAAAAAGTAGACCTCTCCATACAATTCTCGCGTATTCTGGCTTGATACATTGTCGATATGTTAAGAGAACAAAGTTCTCCTGAACAAATCGACAGTTGGATAAGAGGTGACATGACTAGAACTAAAAATTTAGCCAGATTTTCAGAAATGAAGGAACTACGTGATATCGCCGGCATTATGAAAGATGCAAGTGCGTAACGAGCGGATATTAGGCGAACCTGTAAGACTGAGGACATTTTACGATAGAGCAGATCTAGAAGACGATTTTGAAGGAACGGAGTGGAAAAGTCCCGAACCCCATTTATTACGCCCAACGATATACCTATCATTAGAACTTCGCGTTTTCTCCCAAAAAGACGAGGGACAGCTGGTTCTCAGCTACACAAGAATAACAGATCCAAGATTCATATATAGAAGAAAAAGAAGATTTCTATCAGATGAAAGTTGGTAACTCATTAAAGATTAGGATTGATTGCGTTATAATGTATTTTATTAACAAATAAAAACGCCTCTACCAAATTGTTTAAGTTACCTCCAATCTTTTCACTAATCTATTGAGACAAAATCTAAATTATATTTCCCTTAAACGTGGTTGAATCGAATCTAGGCCAGTTACATAATATTGCTTTATAGATTAGTGTAATATGTATTTTAAATTAGTAAAGTCTATTTTAGAAACAACCAATACTGATTAACAGCGGTTCAGCAATCTGATAAATACCACAGCACTTGGATATAACTTTTTCAAATCTTGATTTAACAAGTTCATTTCTTAATAACGGCTAGTACATACCTATGTACGTGCCTACATATATCTGGTTTTAGTTGATAAAAATAAACATGGAATGTTATCAGTAGGTACATACCTGTATAAAGTCATAGAATTAGATAGGACAAGTCATAGGATTAGATAGGACAAGTCATAGGATTAGATGGGACAAGTCATAGGATTAGTTTGGACAAGTCATAGGATTACGTAGGACATGTCATAGGATTAGATGGAATAAGTCATCAGATTAGATAGAACAAGGACATTTCAGGATATTTTGTGACAAGTCATATCACAATTCGCTCACACGTGACCCCATGATCTTGATTTGAATTCTTGTTTGAGCTTTACATGAGACACAAAATTTAAGCATAAAAATTGAATTATCCCAACATAACGAAACAAACTCAATTCGTTCATTCACTACGAAACTTATACACTGAGAAAAAATAAAAATAATGGTAATGATTAAAAAACAGAATTTCCTTAAAAATATCAAGTATAAAGATTGATTTTTTTGGCGTAATTCTGAGAAGTATGAATTAGTTATATTATAAGATCTGGAATGTTGGTTTTGTCTGTTTGTGGAAAAATATAATTCTTTAACATATATTTCTTCTTCTTCCTGACACTGTCCCAACTTATTACCATTGAAGGCTGTTCGTGTTGGCTCTTATCGTCCTTAAGTTACATCTTCTTCTATTATGTGTATCCTCTTCCTCTGGGCTATTTCTTTGTGGTCTTTGGTCTCCCTCTTGTTGGATGTCGAGGGAGATTCATTGACATGGCTCTGTTTACTGTGTATGTTCTGGGGTTCTCCACCTTATTCTTTAACGTATATTTGATTTGTTTATATATCATTATTCATTGTGATATCGTTTTTTTATGGCAAGTGAAACAAAATTCAATGCAGGACACCATTAAACTCGCCGTGTTTACACAAGACACGTGAGCTTGACATTGCAACATTCATTAGGCCAATCCAATTACAGCAATATTCACTGTTTGTTCTGTCATTGTCGTGGTAGGTAGGTAGACTGATGGTTGGGGAGAGGTTTGTAGTGGAAGGAGGCGGGGGACGGGATTGTCAGGGTGGGGGGTGATTAGTAAACCTTGGCACCTGTAGGTCTTCACACCCCGTCAGTAATTAACGAAATGAGGGTAAATACAGTGACGTATTGAGGGAAAATTAGAATTAGAATTATATTTACAGGCAGGAGCCATACCTTTCTAGTACCTACTTATTTTATTTATTTATGAATGTAAATAAACAAAAGACGAGAAAAGTTCAAGAAGAATATTCTACGTAAATTAGATTATATAGTTACATTCTTAATCGAAAATGAGGCAGAAAGTAATTTTGGTCATTGTAGTTATCGCATTAATCTGTAGGTATTTAAAAATGTTTTGCCTAGGTACATTAAATTCCATTTTTGTGGTTTCAAGTGATTTAAAATTTTAAATATTACTGAACGTATTTTTAACTATTATTTATTTATTTTATTTATTTAATAAAATAACAATTTAATACATTCATAATTATAAAAATTACAAACAGGAGTAGGTATCTTGAAATTAAATTATGTAAGATCTATTCGTCCCTCAGTTGAGATTAAATCTTGTGTTCGAGGGAGGAGCTCTGATTTCAATAACATTATAATATATTATTAACAATAACACGCATAGATTTACAATTAATATTATGTGAACTATCTTTTGACTCTGGATACAGGAACAGATTTCAAGATCAGAGATAAGATTTCTTATATAAAAATAGGTATATGTATGTAACAATCGGACGCTACACTGAGTGATGAGCAAAAGTATCGCTGCAAGACCAACCAGACTTTGCAATACCAAGAATCTTGTAAGACTTAATGCGGTCTTTATTTTTATAATTTAAATAGTAAGCAATTAACTACGTGCCTACTATCGACATTTTACTATGAATTGGTGTTTTTGTCATATTTCTTTGTAATTATTGAATTTAAACAGAAAAATAATAATATATTTATGTAAAATTAACAAGACCTGCAAGAATTGCAAAACCATGACAATACTGAGTATGCAAGACCAAAATCAAGATTCCGTCGAGTATGCCAGACCAAGACCAAAATGTCTTCTCTTATTATTCTGGCTGCTTCTAATCCTACAACCTCCCACTTTCACCTAAATTTGTGAAATATGATAATTGATTCAATGAGTTCCAATTTAAGTATTTTCAGTCTTTCGACCATCACTCTTTACTTCTACTTTTCTTCTTCTTTTAATGATTCTCTGAACTAAGTCCAGGTCTGTATAAAAGGTCGGAAATGGGGAAGTGTCTCCCGCATTGCTTAATGATCCCCTGGAAAAGTTAAGGTGTCGGGTAAACAAAACCAATCGTTCGCTTCATTATGTGTGACACAAAATATCGCCATGTTTAATCTACATTTGGCTGTCATTCTTACCGTTATTACATATCTGATTTGATCAGATTCAAAGACGAAAACCAATTGTTATTTTCATATGGTAAATTGGTGTTATTAAACCAACACAGACTAGGGCTGAATTGTATGAACAAATATTAGGTAGTATGTAAAAAATGGGTAGGTTGTGGCCATCGCTATACCAACTACTTACTACTGAGTCATTCCACAATGTATTCAAATATTGTATGGAAAATTTTCATGAAATGAGTTTGTTATATTATTTTTGATTTAGGTAGTTTGTACTTAAATATTTTGTTATGAACATTTGATAATTCTTCAATGCCATTTGATGAAAGTGATGTGCCTTTTTAGCAGTTTGAAAATAAAAAATTCAAATTTTAAGTTTCCTGAGCTTGAGGTCACTTTTAAAAAATTAACAGTTAAAAAAATTGAGATATCCTTCAAAAGCAAGGTACTATATATACGAATTTACAAAATTTGAAAATAATTGAATAAGCACTTTAGTCTGTAATCGATAAAGTAGAATAAACACGCCGTACATAGTACCTACACAGCAAACACACAGATACATTGTAATGAAACTTTCAGAATACAATCTCAGCATGATACTAGTCGATAATCTGCAATAAAAAATAACCTCCCCCTTGGGGTAGTGAGGAGTAAAAATATAGGCACCTTCACCTATTTATTTTATACGCAAAAATATTTTTAGGCGTTGTTTTCTTTAAAACCAACTCTTCCAACCAAAAAAAAGGAAGATTTCCTGTAAAGAATATCTTCTTTGACTTTATTATTAATGTCTGTAATTATGTATTTTTTATAACAATGAATATGTCGTTGTAACATGTACATATTATATATCCTCATACACTCCCTATACTAAGCAAAAATGCTTGTACTAAAGGTAAACGAAATCGATCGTGGTAGGATTCAAACTCGCGTCCACTGAATAACTAACCCAGTGCGCTACATCCCTCCCATTACCCATTTACTTATTATTGTATTTATGTTTACACGCTGTAATGAACAGCCGCATACCTGTCGCTGGTTACCCCACATTGTGGGATATGCCGTGATGGTATGAATTAATGATTTTTTTTAATTGAATAACTGGTTTTCACCCGTCAAAAATGAAGTAATTTAATGCCATCTGTGTCCTTGCACATTTTAAATTAAAATATTAATAAATGAATAAATTATTATGTTCACCTGGGGGGAAAGTCTGGTTCGACCGGCGAAATCAAAACCCTAGTGATTACCCATATCATGGATATAATTATACTATGGAGTTCTATGACATCTAAAGATATAATAGAACTCCATATAATATTTATATCCATGATATGGGTAATCGTGAGGGTTTTGATTTCGCCGATTGAACCAGACTTGCCCCCCAGGTAGATTTATTTAATAAAGCTTCTCGGGAAACTAACAGGTAGGTACTATGTCAAATATTAATTTAACACGCACCCAATAGCAAGTTGCCACATTCTGGAGATCCAGACTGACAACACGATTAAAAACTGCGTCTCCAACGGGAATCGAACCCGGGACCGTTGGATCAGCAGTAACCTAACCTAACCCAACCAACCGAGCCATGAAGGCCGACAGATTTTGACAAAAACCGTCTCTTACAATGAAACAAAAATGAATGATTTCTAATGGTCTATAAATATATAGTTATCTTAGATTATACATAGGTATATGATACAGATACCTAGTCAGCGCAATGAAAATATGACAACTAAAACTAAGAACAATGTTCTGAGTTTCACTCACCCGGCCGTCAGTACAGTCATAGAACACATAGTAGTACACGTAAAATCTCTTTTCTATGCAGTATGCGTACACCTACCGATCTACCGCCTCACATACACATGACATGTACTTAAATAAAACTTACATTTGAATTCGAAATTTATATTGCATGCGGCTTCTGTACCTTATAATTCTATGACAGGTACTTTATTTTTTTGTCAGATAAACAACGTATTTTGAACCATTAAATAATAATAATAATGAACACTTACTTGCACCCTGCGCAAGTGGCATTTTTATTACTGTGTGGCAATTTCTTCCAAATAACCAGTGTTTCCATCCCAGAGAAGCAATATTTGCGTGAAAAATAAATTTAAATAGATTTCTCCTCTGCTGGGAATCGAACCCAGGACGCCCGAACAGACAACGAACGGCTTACCAACTATGCCACGGCGATCGGCATTAATTTTTTTTTGCATTGTGTTATAAGTTTCATAATATGTGAATATTGCGAAATTATTTGTTGAAATTCAAATCAATTTAAAAATATTCCAATATGCTTTGTATCAGCCATCAATATGAGTGTAATTTTAGTATATGAAAGGTATGAATAGGAGAAATCGATTGATATTCCATTTTTATAAATCTGTCTTTTAGTATGTATGCATAAAAACTTGTTTTGAACAAAGAATCAAAGTTATAGCAATTAATGAAAACGACACAGTTTAAACATAATTTATCACTTACATATTACAATGGTTTCATTCGAATTTATATGACAATGTCAATTATTTAATAAAATTGACTAACTACTTATTATGGAACGAATGAAAGTGTAAAATTATTAGCCGTAGGTGCCCAAAATTTTGTTATTTTTGCATTTTAAAATCAAACCGGATTTGAAATGAAAAAATAATCACGGTCATTCACTTTGATTTTATGCACTATTTAAACATACAAAAGATTGATTTCTCTACGACACATACATAGTTATGGAGTAATTTTAAAAAATGTTGTAAAACAGGATATTTTTAATTTTTGAAGGAGATTTATGCTGAATTTTAAAATTATATGACAACATTCACTAGAGAAATGTTGATAACATTCATGTTTTTTTTTTTAAACACACTTTCAAATATATTGTCGGCGTTCGTGGCTCAGTTGTTTTGGTATCTGACTGCTGATCCGAAGGTCCCGGCTTCGATTTTTAATTTATTTCAGTCTGGATCTGTGAGACGATTAATATCGTAAGACTCCAGAATGTGACAACTTATTAATGAGTGCGTGTTAAATTAATATTTGACAAACAACCTGTTAGTTGCCAGAGAATTAGGTAGGTACCTTATATTAATATAAAACTGAAAATGAAAATGAACTTGATTTCAAATTGGTGTGTTTAAGTTTATTTTATGCCCCCTTAATAATAAAAATTACAAAATCATTAAGATATATAAGAATAATTACAAAAACATAAATAAAAGAAATATTCATTCATACCATCACGGCATATCCCACAGTATAAAGTAACCAGCTACAGATGCGCGGGTGTGAATTACCTTGTAATATGAATCACGACACATGCGTGTGTATCCACACACCAGTACCGTCTCGCCTAAATAAACAACATTGGAAATGGGTGGTTCACCTGATTACTTACTTACTTCCGATCGCCATACAATAGCTTTCCAAGCCTTCCTGTCAGCTGCAGTGGACTCCCAGTCATCACAAGCATTCAGCACGTTCAGATCTCGAGTAATATTGTCCATCAATCTCTGCCTTGGTCTTCCCAGGGGTCTCTTGCCCACAAGGTTATTTTGAAGGATACGTTTTGTGGCTCTTTCTTCCCCTGATCTGACAACATGTCCTATCCAAGCTAATCTTCTGGACCTGATTTCGCTGGTGATTAAAGGTTGTCCTGTCAATGGACGATGCACGGTTCACCTGATTGTTGAAATATAAAATAATATAAAAGAAATATGTTTAAACAACAAAAAAAATATTGATCAATAAACTCGGTACGCGAACGGATAATAATAATGAAAATATTGATACCTAGTTACGTTGTTTTACGATTACGTATATGAAAAGAAGAACAATGTTAATAAACATATCAAATATATAATATACATTAATGTTTAAACATTCGAATTGGTATTTATTGAACGTAAAAAATACATTTTATTGAATTCTCATCGAGTTGATTTTGTTGAGATACGGTTAAGACAGTAGGTACAAGAAAAGAGCTTCGCGTTTTTTTTAAGTTTTGAGTTTGCTTTAATCATACTTACAGGTAAAACGGCATTGCGAATTAAGTAAGACGGATTTAGTGATACATTAAAAATTAAAGTGTTAACAATCTCAAGTAAAAAATACCCGCTCTTTTCACTAGCACGCCAACCTGAATAATAAAAATAATTGTATATTTTTTTAACATCTTCACCAATGTCACCACAGCCCATCATGAACCTTGGCCTCACAATAACTGTATGCCATTCCACCTGGTCCATTGTCCAATTACATAGTTACATTGATTGCTTTGAGTCCCTTTCCACAGCAACATGACTTATTTTTTATTTCTTTCTAGTACATATCTACTTCTTTTTCAACCTATTCTAACCAAAAAATTGCTTAGTAGGTATGCAATAATTAATAACTACATATAAACCAACTCACGAATTCACGTTTGGATTTCAATATTTATAAACTAATAATATTATTAGAAAAAGAAAGAGAACAGAAAATTAAGACGGTACGTGCTCATTGGACCCAGACCACCAGATTATATTGTGCACCAAACCTCCGGGACATTGTGCAGGACAGGAAAGCCTTACTTAAGGACCCCAACAGTCTGCACAAAAATATTATTGATATAAATCCAGGGAGAGAATCTAAGATACAAAAGAGAAAGGCAATCGTGGTTTCACTGGAATCATGAATCCAGGCACACGAGCACAGGCGACTAGAGTACCATCCAGAACAGGCGAGCCACATGGGCTTGCGACCAATAATATTAGATTAATATTATTAGACAGATATACCTACGTGCTATATATATATACATACCTGAATGATGTAAATTGTTGAATCTGAGATTCAGAAGGACAACAGTGATTTATAACATGATATGTTGCGGTAGGAAAACAATGGCATGGATTTTTAAAATTATTCGTCGAGTCCCCAACCAGCGACGACATAAATCTTTATTTTATCTTGCCAAACAGCTATTGTCCAAATCCTGACCATCATCACTTTGAGATATATCTAACGAAAGTCAATAATCGAAACCCAAAATGGAATCAAAACCAATTTTGTGTGTTCCTAAAATGGAATATTCTAAAGGAAAATCGTTTTTTAATGTCCCTTGAGGATTTTTTAAGTGATTCTTATGCCAATTAGGTATACCTATACGTTTTAATGTGTCAATTAGTTACTACATATCCCAATATTTTACCTATTAATAAGCAATGCCAAGCATTGAATTTTAATCAAATAAACCGCGAAAGAAAATTTTTTGTGTGTTTTTTTTATTACATTGGGCACATATTATTCCATGGGGATAAATGCATTTCTAAAACGTATAGTGGAGGGAAAGCTAGAGGAAAGATGGAGTATAGGTCGTGAAAGAATATCGTGGCTTTAAAATCTCAGTCAGTGGTTCGGTGTTCCGGATGAGGTTGACGCAAATTGGGAGGAGTTTGATGTGATGGCCGCCAATCTCCGTCAGGTGCGACACAAGAAGAAGAAGATGATTTAGGTATTTATCGTACGGTGTCCGTTAGCACATTAATAATAAATAAGTTAATTGTTCATTGTTACACATATACCTACCTAATTTGATTCGAAACCTCCCAGAAACGTAATTTTAAAGATTCATTATCTGCTTTAAATTTGACTGACCCAAAATGAGTAAATGATTCTTCATCACATTGAGTCGTCAATTGCTCAGATACGAATGTCAAAGTAATATTATCAATTCAAGATATAACAGTTAATTACAATACAAGGCAAACTGTGTTTCTTAGAACTGAGAGCCGAATTTGATATTGTGACAGTATCTCGAGGAGAAATCTATATTCACTAGTTGTTGAGTCTACGTGGGCAGATGGACACGTATAATTGGTAAAGGTAAGATTATCTAAAATCATTGACAGTATAATCCATTGTTTGGTTAATTGTCAAACATAATAATACTCGGTAACATTCAATACAATATTACGTGACGTCTGTATGAAACAGGTTAGTTGAATTTACCAGCCATACATTACGAGGCATAGTTTCTAAATGTTTTACCAGAAACTTTTGGGATATTTGAATAGAATGTATCCATTTGCAGTAGCTACATCTTCAACGGTGTTGGAGGGAATTCCTTTGGACCTTTAAGATAATATGCAGAACTATTTTTTAATACTTAATTACAAAAAATAATTATTGATCATTTTAAATTTTTGACGACCCTCATATCCAATTGCCAATTTCATATTTTTTACTTATTTAGTTTCTGCTGTTCCTTGCAATAGTTCACTATTTGTTATTTTTAGTGCAGTGTTTGCAAGATTTAAGAGAAAAATTCTAATATTCTTTGTGTATTCTTACATGGCCAGTTATATCTATATCGTCTTCAAAAATTTGTGAGTAATATAGCTTTTTATTTGATGACTTTCGATGCTGCATTTTTGAACAAGTGAAAGGAAAAACATTAATTCATCGATATTCATATAATTCATTGTTGTCTCTTCTTCATTTCTTTACTTTTTTGGCATTCTACCTAATCATAAGGATAATGTTTGCCCGTATAAAAATATTATTAGATTATTTTGAGACTTGAGGTTATTGCATCATATGTAGATTGAATACATTAAGAGGACATATTACGCTAAATCTAGTGATTGAAAACATGATATATTAAAACCACCTATTGCACTATGAAGTAACGCGTTAGTAAGGGTAACTATCGCGTGCGTAAAAAAAGGTTTATAAGTGATTTAAATTATCGGAAACCCAAAATTTGTAGATTTTTTGCATTTTACAAACAAACCTTAGTTGAAATGAAAAAACTTTATCGGTCATTCACTTTGATTTTACGCATTCTTTTAGCATATACAAGATTTATTTCTCTACGACACATAGTTTTGGAGTAATTTAAAAAAAATGCTGTAATAAAGGATATTTTTAATTGATATTAAAAATAAAATAATTTGTTTTATTTTTAATATAATTTAAAATGGAATTCTACTACGTAAAATATCCACAAGTACTTAAGATATTTTTAATATTTCTTTTAGGGGAATTTAGGCTGAACTTTAAAATTGTGTGGCGAACATTCACTAGAGAAATGTTGAATACACTTATGCTATTTTTTCTAGA
The DNA here is from genome assembly GCA_963576475.1 of Molanna angustata. Lineage (NCBI taxonomy): Eukaryota > Metazoa > Arthropoda > Insecta > Trichoptera > Molannidae > Molanna > Molanna angustata. The sequence continues at coordinate 9,484,512 of OY754972.1, forward strand.
AACATTCTGCTTAAAATATTTGAGGAATTTGATTTGAAATTGGAGTGTTTAGCTTTATATGCCCCCTCAAGATGAAGAAATGTGGAAATAAATATCTAGGGAATTTGATGACAGAAGATGTGACATATTGATTGGTAGTGGAGTATTAAGTGTATAGTACAAATCTTTTCGTTTTGTTGTATAGGTATATTTTCTATTCATACGAAAATGTATCTATCGTTGATTTTTTATTTTCTTTTTAACAGTATTAAAAAATTTGCTTCTGTTTGATTTAATCACTTCCAATTGAGTAAATCTTTGTAGAATCTACTTTTAATAACATGCTTCCGATCGAACCATTGTATTATGAAAAACACAACGCCATTACATACTTGTTCCATACATCAGATTGTACAAGAGTATGTACTGAACTATAATAATAGCGAGTAATTGCGACCAAACTTATATATATTATCAACGTAACTTTTTCGTTTCGACATGTTGTTGTTCCCTAAATTAAAATTGAATTTAGCGAGGGAACAATGCCCACCGCAATTACACAAGTAAATGGGCGTGTATTTGTATTAATTTCATTACACGGACGCGAACAAGTGATACACATTTCTTCAACAATGACACGCAAGCCATTACACCACCGAGACCAGCCGTGAATAAAGACATCCTGTTATTATCCGAACCACACTAACAATACAAATTACAACATAGAATATATTATTGTCTTAGAGAATGTAATTAGTGTCTCTCTAGGATAATTAGGCAGCACTCCACCACGCCTTGCAGACGAACTTACTCCTCTCTCTTACAAAAGAAACAAAATAACGGCGATAATGAGTGTAATTTCAGATAATTGGGGTAGGAATAGGAAAAAATAGGCGAAGGTAGAGATCGCGCCTAGATGGGAATATTGTGTAATGATAGGAAATTAAAAAGGTGTTGATTATAATTATCGCTGTTGCCTTTGATTCGAATTAAGACATGTTTTACGATTGGAGCGCGTGTTACATTAATATCTCTGTTATTAAAGTTGAATAATTGTGTTTTGAAATGTTTAATTGCAGTTTGTTTAAGCGTGAAGATTGTTATCAACAAAAAACCTATTTTGATATGGCCAACGCTCTACTCCTCACTATCAAGTACCTCCACAAAATTTTATGTGAAAAATTTTCGGCATTTTCATGAGTTTGAATTATTTTTTATATAAATTAATGTTTTATTATGAAAACTAGATAATTCTTTAATGCCATTTTATGAAAATGATGTGCCTCTTTTGGAATTTGAAAATAAAAAAAATCTAATTTTATGTTTCCTGAACTTGGAGTCACATTGAAATATTTGACAGTCGAAAAATTGAGAAGCACTGATCAGATATCCTTCTATTCTAATGAGGTCTAAGCGATATACAAATTCACAAAATTTGAAAAGAACGTAGAAAGATGTTTATGTCCTTGTTTAACAAGGACATATTCATTTTTTCTTACTAAAAAAAAGTTAAAAATGTAATGTGTTAATGAATTAGAATTGTGACTTATTTTCATAGTTATGGTCTTTTCGAATATTTTGTGATTTTTTTTGTCTCTTTTCGCTATCCAATTTTTGATCATAACACTGTTTTCTTTGTATTTTTTAATTTTAAAACTATCCTACAAAAAAAAACATGTTGTATCATGACCGCACGTATTATTATCTCTTCGTCTTAAATTGATTAAATTCATACCTTATGTAATTTACATAATTCATCATCTCTTATGATGAATTATGTGGCAGGAGGTCAATGGCACAGGGTGGCGAGGGATAGGGAAGCATGGAGGCTGAAAGGGGAGGCCTATGTCCAACACTGGACGAATAATGGCTGATGATGATGATGATGATCATCTCTTAATTTTAACAACCAAATACCATCTTAATCTTTTTACTAGCATCCAATAAAGTTAATTAATTGGTACATTTACGTATCAAAAAATAGCTTTTTTTGGTGACTTTCCGAAATGAGATAGTTCTTTCTTTTCTTAAATACTTATTGTTCAAATTGATTTTAAATTGTGCAAAATCGTTTTCTAATTAATTGTTTGTTATTCAATGAGTTCGTTTTTATCATGGATCCATTTGAAACGTTTTAAATAATACGCTGCCAATTGTGGTTAATTTTCAAAACTTAGCAGCAGCTAATCGAGTTCACGTAAGAGACAGGGACAGAATCAGTCCAGCTTTGATGTGAGCCCAAAGTGTCCTCACAGTGAGGGTGAGGGTACCTACCTACAGACAGATAGAACCTCAAAGAGGGAGACTTTAACGGCTGTTCAAAGAGGCATCAACAGGTGGCATCACAGTCTGCCAATTAACTCGACAATTAGCCCTCTCCCGCAGACAAAGCCTTAATTACCCCCTGGAAAACCGGAAATTCTCTTCAGCCCGTGTACCTAGGAGGAAACCGTTCCATACACAAAATAAAACGAGTTTCTCTAAGTCAGGTGGAATTTTGAAATAGGTACGTAGCTTCATTACTTTCCTATTTTTTCATTCATTCATACAATCACGGCATATTTTAATATTAATTAAATAAAATAATATTTTTCTGATCAACCATTTGACGTAAAGAGTCACGATTTACAATTTTTAAAGATTTAATTTTAATCAATTTTTCAACGGGTATCATGTAGAGAATACAAAAACTACCTACAAATCATTTTAGTGTACGTAATTGCCATACAACGATATTTTCTGTCCTTGTACACTATGAGAGTATGATCGACCTCATATCGTATCATTATCATCGATTTTTCTATGATTTAATCTATCAAAATTTACAACATTCTAAATAATTGAGGTTTTTGTTTAAAGAACGAATAAAATGGAAATCCAGGAATAGACAACCTTTCAAGGGAATAAATAATATACGATTTCGTAGTAGAAATATTTATTTTTTCTCGTTTTGAATAACCCGTGGGAAAATCTTACGTTTGTTTTACAAAATATTTATGCTTGAATTTAATTTGTCACATTGATTTATGGTAGCAAATAAAGTCAGAAATGTCAATTGAAATACGATACGATTTTTTTTAATTTTATTATTATTTGATACCTACCTACGTTTTTATGACTGTTGAAATATCGTGATTGCTATGTCGCTACATATGACTAAAGATTTATTTTCTTTATATTTACCTTGACATAGTAAACATAATTGACATACCTAATTATATTAATTCAATCCAGCTGTTTCCAAATGAGTACAAATAATCTCAGGAAATGATACAATTTCTATTTTTATCTGGGAAGTCACATAGTGATGATCTCATAATTAATCTAACCACACAATATGTCCAATTCTGATTCGTCTAAATTTATCCGTCTGATTTTTAGTACATGAGAAATGTAAAAAAGGTGCTAGCATTTATATGGGACTCATTACGTCACACCGCACGAACAAAATCCTTTTATCCATGGTCGCCTGTTGGTTACAGACGTTTTCGTACTCTGAAACGAATCAGAATAGGACATATTAACCTATAACTTATTTATGTAGTTCAGGCAACTCTCAATATTTATAATTTTCAATATAACTCTTGATTAATACGATATAATAAAAAAATTGAGTAAAGAAAATTAGCAAAATTATCGAAAATGTAGGTGGACATTTCACTTTGAAACATGCTCACGCTACGGTCGACTCGACGAATGTAGCCACTTTTACAGATGTAGCTACTCTTAGAGATTCAGCTACTTTTACAGATGTAGGTGCATTTACAGATTTAGCTGGTTTTATAGATGTAGCTAATTTTACAGATTAAGCTATTTTTACAGATGGGTAACAATAAGAGTGATGGATTACAGCCACTATACCTACTCATTCATGCGGATAAAAACTATAAAGAGAAAAAAACTACACATAACTACTCTTACAGATTTAGCTCCTTTTACTGATGTAGCCACTTTTACAGATTTAGCTGCTTTTACTGGTGTAGTGTTACAGACGTAAATACCTTGTTTTACAGATCTTGTTACTTGTATAGATGTAACTACTTTCACAGATACTACTTTTATAAGTGCTTTTTTTTCTACGCTTCAATTTATTTTGAGGCACCTTTTTAATTCAGTGTGCCAGGCGCTGTTAACTGTAGACACGGCCCTTTACAAGGTGGTAATTTAGGTATAGTATTACGGGGTGTGTTGCGCTTAATTTCTATTAGCCCCACAGGGGTGGCAGCTGGTAGGGGATGAAGGAACGTAGGGGGGGGGTAAGGGAGGCTTGTGCTGTCTAATTTATCTCAGATTTTCCTTCTCCAGTTTAATTAAAGCTTAAGGTGTAAGCTTGATTAATCGACTCCTGTGACCAGACTATATGCGGCCTTCAAACACCTCAGCCAGTTTCCCTTACTACGACCCTGCCTAGTAAACACTAAAGTATACAGGTTAACCGTATATGTACATACTCATTAAGGTAGGTAGGTACCTACACCTACCTATATACTTACATATAGGTATCTATTTTTTTAATGTCGTTTTCATTCTATCTTGTGCACTTTGGTCCCGAGATTGCTAATCTACAGGGCTCCAAGAGCTACATACCTACCTATACATCGTACTTTGATTTTTGTTCGCTCATATGAAGGGGCGAGTATGTGCAGAACTTCATATGTTGAACGGGTGGTGTTGTGGAACTGTGGGACATTTCTTCTCCATGATTCCATCTGTCAAAATTTCATAAAATTCTCTCACGTACGGAAAATTTTGAGTATCTACATTTATTTTATTTTCAATAATGTACCTACCTATGCTATGAAAACAGGGTCTTTAATTTTTTTCCAGAAATTCATCATTTAACTATAATTTTAAATGTTCTGTGTCAACTTTGCGTTCAATATAGGTATTTATATAATTTGGTACCTACCTATATTAATTTAATTTATGAAATAGGTCATCATCATTGGCACTACAGTCCGCTACGGACCCTGGCCTCCTCCAGAAATTGTCTCCATCCCTCCCTGTCAACCGCCAGTCTTCTCCAATTTATCAGGTCCATTTCTCCTATATCACACAACACATCGTCCAGCCATCTCAACCTAGGTCTGCCTCTACTTCTTCTGCCTTCGGGACAGGTGTCTAATACTTTTTTTAGGAATACGGTATATGAAATAGGTACCTACATAATATTATGTGATATGAATTAAGCGTTGGCCACAACCCACTTGTAAATTAGTAGGTATATTTATTTTGAATCATTTTAATTTTCACACCTAGTGTATGAATTATAATAATTCATACATTAGGTTTATTAATATAAATAAATTCAAATATGTGTTTTTATTGTTACAGGTAAGAAGTTACGTTGCTACATCCATACCTACATCTTAAAGTAAGTTTATTTAAATATATTTTTATGATATACATCATAGATGGGTGGTGGCTGAGCGGTTAGCGCGCTGGGTTAGTAGGTAATCCAGTGGTCGCGAATTCGAATTCTGCCACGACCTAGTTCGTTCACCTGTAGCGCAAGTATTTATGTGTGTTTTAGAGAACGTACATATGATTATGTAGGTATATGTATGTAGGTACTTGTTTACAAGGATATAATTATTCATTCTTTAAAAAAATCATTAAATAACGTAAGATGTTTGAAAACAAATTAGATGGATAGTTAGATAGAACTTTTTTTTATATTAAATTTATTTATTTATCTATTTTTATCAGCACTTGCTAGTGTATGTATGCCTATATCTACCTACCATACTTTTCATTTTTTTTTATTTTTTACTCAACTAATACATACACAATTTTTTTTTGTAAATAGTAACGAAATTTCATGTAAAAATCAACCAAACTATAGTGACTACAAAACATTTGGTTTCGTGTAAACAGACAAACAGTACAGTAATAAATAGATAAACCTTTATTAGGTACTGATAACAACGGTTTGGCTAAAACGCAGGTAGCCAGTTCGGTTGTCATAATCTTTTTTTCAGTATTTTCTTGGAAAAGGTCAAGAAGTTTCTATCTCCAATACAGTGAACCCACATTCCATTAAATTTTTCCGCCCGCAAATATTTTCCTGTCCGAGTTTTATAAATAAACATCAGCTGTTCGTGAAATTATTCTCGGAGGTCATCTTCCGGATTCCCTCTACAAAAAGTTTTCTCCAGCCGCCGTCAGATGTCTCTTTATGTAAGATGTTCCGCCGGGGATAGTCAGGGATAAAGGGTGGAAAATAAAGATAGGACACACACGACTCACATGTGGTGGGAGTGGTATGTGTCCAGGATAAAAAGAATTCCGATATTCTTCGCTTGGTGGCAGCACTTTCCGGAAAATTATCGCTAAGGAAATTTCCACTACTGACACCTGTTTTCCAATTTTGAAATCTTTAAATACCCCTACACGTTTATTATTATAAAGTAAATATTAAATTTATTTATAAAAATAAAATACTGTTTTAATCCTTAATGAGTACAATCTTATAAGCCAAAGAGCTTTCGCTAGACACAACTAGCATCTTCAGAGGCACAATTTATACAGAAGAGACACAATTATATAGTATAAATTGACTGAGACACAATTTATATAGGTAGTATAAATTGTGCCTCTGAAGATGCTAGTTGTGTCTAGCGAAAGCGCTTAGGCTCATTAAATTGTACTCATTGTGGATTAAAACGGTGTTTTACTTTTATTTTTTTAAATAAATTCAATATTTACTTTATAATTACGAATTTCCACTGTGTACTTTCCACTGCAAAGACATTAAAATTATTACCTATAGTTTATTATTATTCATAGACTCGATAAAAATAGAGATATTATTGTACAAATCAATCAGGTATCATTTGAGTTTTATTTTGACCACAGATGGCCAACTTACTGAATTATAAAAAAAAGGATAATTATTTAATTGATTTTTTAGTTCATTGTGTAAAAATATTTTAAAAATATGTAAGCCCTTGTAACATTAAAATATAAAAAACCTCAAATTTATAAATTTATTTATTGCTTTATGTCAATAAACAAGTTTATTGACATGAAGCAATCTCAACCAACCAGAGCAACGTTAAATATACATTTTTTTTATTGGACATAATTGTATTATGTATTCTGTGCGTGGAAAATATTCCCCCATATTCAGTAACTGTTGTAGCTAAATTAGGATTATTAGGAACGTTCTAAAATTGTACATTTTAGATTTACGGTCTTATTTCAGCATTATAAAATATCAACTCGGACTAAATGGAATAGGAACATACCTAGGATATGGGCCGGAACCTTCTTAAAAAGTTACTGAATTAGACGTATTTTGAATAACTAGTTGCATGTAACACATGAGATCCAACTGTCGATAGCGATAGTATGTATAGTTGAAGAATATGTACCAAACTATAAACCCATAAATACAAATTATTGAATATTTTCAGATATTTTGTTTTCTATACAACATATATTATGTAGGTATGTATGTCAAGATAGGATAGTATGGAGGAAGTTCCTTTTTTCCTACCCAAAATATGAAAATAGCATGATGGTATGTATGTTTGGAGATGAAGTATCAAACTATTAAGTCTTCTTACATATTGTGTATAGGCGACTGCAATACAAAATGTATGAAGCGATGTCGTCACTAAATTCAATTTTTAAAAAAATTGTTAAAAAAAATTGAGATCTTCTACTACAATGTTAATATTTTTTATAGAAAATTAAATTATCTAGTTGGGGTGTTTCGGCTTTTTTCGATAATTGTATAAGTTTTGGAAATATAGGCAGTTAAACTCATAAATTTATCATAAAAAAAATATTTTTCTTAATAAAAAATGTTTGAGAAACCCTGGAATTTTCTTGAAAAAATTAATTTGAGATTTTGTATTTTTCTATGTTTTTACCAATTTTCAGCGTTCTAGCTTTTATGGTTTCTGAGATATATGGAAAAATAAAGTAAAAATTCAAAAGTTGATAACCCCTGACTGAAACAAAAATTCAAAATTCTGAGTATAAAAGTTTTGTAGGCCTATAACTGTTTATATATTCTGAAATTTTGGGCTCTGTGAATTGAGCGGATCAAAAGTTATAAGGGGGACACACACACACACACACACACACACAGACACACACACACACACACACACACACACACACACACAGACACACAGACACACGAAATGTTCTACTCCGAATTCTGAGTAAATCCGTGTATGGAACATATATGCTGCGAAGCCTCTAAGTTGGTGTTTTTTGACTTCAAAGTTGGAAAAGCCGTGAAAAAAGTAGACCTCTCCATACAATTCTCGCGTATTCTGGCTTGATACATTGTCGATATGTTAAGAGAACAAAGTTCTCCTGAACAAATCGACAGTTGGATTATGAAAATGATGAAATTACGATGTATGATAGAAAAATTACGATGTATGATAGAATAAGAAATCAGGATATTAGACGAGAATGTATGATTGAAAGAAATATCGTAAGTAAGATGAAAATAAATGCCGCATAGAAAGAATGAGTGATGACCGTCTGACAAAAAAAGTATACAAGGCTGATAAAAGAGGAACGAAAAGTAGAGGTCGGCCAAGAAAAAGTTGGCACGAACACATAAATGGGATTTTGAAAGATGGTGATGTTAGAAGTAAGAATAATAGAAGAGCGTGTATGAGACGATGTATGGATGTGAATGAAGCAAGGAATGTATGTCAAGAGAGAGGAGTCTGGCGTTCGGTTCTCTCTGCCTACCCCACATAGGGAAATGGCGTGATGGTATGTATGTATGAAATTTTCATAATTATTCATAATACGTCTGATTCAGTAACTTTTTAAGATCGTTCTAACCAAAATAGGTACGTTCCTATACCATTTAGTCCAAGTTGATATTTTGTAACGCTGAAATAAGACCGTAAATCTAAAATCTACAATTTTAGAACGTTCCTCTTTTGTTACAATAGTTACTGAATAGGGGGTATTGTATTAAATTATGCATTTATAAAAAAAAACCGTTGCCAAAATGCTACTAAATACGTCATAACATGTACATAGCTAGCTGAATTCACACAAGTCATACCTATACATTTAAGTTTCTATTTAATTAAAAATAAGTTAGATATTTACCTACAATCAATATGGTAACTTGATAATCCAATAATTACGATGGAATATTCACTAAGTAGGTACCTATGTAGGTTCTGGTTCAATACATTCCTGTATAAGTATAGAAAATCTTTAGTTCTGAACCGCCAGTAGTTTTCATAGATTCGTCCCTGGGATTGTTCACCATACATAGTCCAAGACAGGTTTCGAACTTCCGAACGCCATCTACTTGAGATGTAGGTATGTTATAAATTAATAGGTACGTTCCTATTCCATTTAGTCCAAGTTGATATTTTATAACGCTGAAATAAGACCGTAAATCTAAAATCTACAATATTAGAACGTTCTTAATTTATTTAGTTCCAATAGTTTTTTAGATATAATAACCAGTTTTTTTTCATATTAATTCATTTTCAATTTCAAATCATCTGAAGGGAGATGTGTTTCTTTCATATTTTTTTTTCAGAATTAAAATAATTATTCTATCGACATTTATAACCCTCGCAGTGGCTATACACAAATCACGCTTGGTCGTATTTACACAGGCATAAGAATCTGCTTGTCTTATTCAAACATTTGGTAACAATATTCACCTTACTTTGTGTAGACATTACTTTTATTTGACCGTCCACTCGGCTGTACTTAACATCCCCCTGTAAGATAAAACGGACCGCGACGCAAAAAAACGGACCACCCTTGGTGATTTTTTTTCTGGGGTATGTTTGCTCATACTCCGCTCGGGGAGGGTTGGTCGAGCGTATGAGTAGATACACTTTTTTTTTGTTTTTATTGTTACCGTTTGAACGTGGGTAGATATGTTTTTATTTGTGTATCTCTCAGCCTACCTTCCATTTATTTCATTTACAGTATAAATACCTATAACACGCCATATTATGTAAATCTATTAATATTTGCAAGATGCTGATATGTTATAAAAATACTTGGTTATAGTTCTATTGTATTTATTGGATTATTGACGCGTTTCGTGCAAAGCACATCGTCAGAATAATGCTCTACAAGACTGAGACTAGTGGTTATATACAAAATTTACATGACAGGTGTATAAAAATGTTGGTTTTTGAACGGTTGAAAAGAAGTTATATAATGCAAATGAATCTATACAAATCTACATTTTAATATAATGAAAGTTGTTGGGTCACTGGTTGTAGTCCCCTGTGTCCATTAGGTCTGTAACAAAAGAAAACGACAGCAGTAAAATTCGAAAGGTAAATAATATTGTATTTATTGGTTTATTGTATTTTTAACGAAGTATTTTTATATTTTTATAACATATCAACGTACAATGGAGTTCTATCAAGAATTGTCGATCGACAAACTAAACTTAGTTTGCAAGATGCGTTTGAAAACTAAAGGCGGTCATTTCATGCCTCGATTCGATTCAATTATTTATTTATTTATTTATTTATACATCTTGATGCAGGTATAACATTTGGTGGTACCCTGGTGACATCAATTGTCTTCCCTAACAATAGCCCCGAATATAATTTTTAAACATTTTTTATTGTTATTAACCTTGGCCTTCGTAAATATTTAAAAATACATTAATTCTGTTAGTTCAGGTATTTTCGGTTTTAACTTTCATAATTTTATTCTTTTAATCTGTACCCAGTTCGAAAACACAATACATCACCATCATATAAAATAACCTTTTTTCAATACCGCGCAAAGACCATTTATTTGGGTTCTGCAATAAAACATGGTCAGCAACTAATTGTCTCAGAGATTTGGATTTTTCCGCACTTAAATATTTCAATGTTTATTATTCAAATATAGATTCAGGCTACCTGAAAAAAATCGAACCCTTTTTAATCCTCATCGATCGTTATGTAAATCCCAGCCGACGGTGCTTTCAGATGTTTTAAATCCGGTTTCAAATATTCAAAATAAATAGTTTCAGTTTTACATTTCCGTTAATTTTATGTTTCTTTTCTCAATTGTTGCTCTAACGTCGTATTGTCCTCTAGCGAGATACACGGAGGTTGATTTTGCGCAATCCGGGTCTAGCCACCGACGAATTCACTGATGCCGTATTGCTCATAATTCCCGGGATGGATCTGGTTGCCGAAAGAAACAAACGTGTAATTCGCGAAAGGATATATTCGCGTTAGGCAATTTTACTTTTCAATGATTTTTTTTACAGTGTACGCGCCGGACACGTGACTTTTGATAAACGTCATATATCGCGCGTTAGGGGCCTTAATACAGCTCTCGCGAGTATGAGTTTTGATAAATCCGTGTCTGACGCTCGTCATTGTAAATTACTTCAAGACAGTTACGAAAACATTAATTTTTTCCATGTTGATTGTGTCTCGCGCGTCACTTCCGATAAAAAAATGTCGCACATCGCGCAATAGTGCTTTCATACAGCCCTCGCGAGTGTGAATTTTGATGGAATTGCGCGTGTGATACTTCTCAATATAAGTTCACTTCAAAATAAACGGTTTCAACACTGAAAACACTGTCACCGATAGTACCAGTTAAAATATTACGTGGCCAGGGTTAATTAACTTAATTAGAGTAAATGTATTTATTATGTTAGTCTCGATCCCACGCAGAATGCAGAATTATGTAATTATAAATTTTAAGATAATTTTTATGTTAAGTATGCACAAATGATTTGCTTGCCAATAATTTGAACATTTTATACCCCTGTACACCCCCTCTCTTCGAGACGGGGGTACCTTTATTATATAAGGTAGGATCCTACTACCTGCACAGTCAGTAACAGTTAGTTAGTAAGGGTCAGTAATCAATCAGTGAGCATTATATAGTCGAGTCAGTAGCAAGTCTAGTTGAAACACAGTCGAAGTCTTTAGTAGGCCTAAGGGCCGTGTGAGGCGGTCAGGGCTTACGCCCTGGCCGCCGTCTTCAACGTTTTAAGTTAAAGAACAAAGTTATTTAAAAAAAAGGAACATTATTATTTTAAGAAGAATCAGTGAGTCGAATCTGCGTACTAATCGTTCGGTAGTTTTAGTCAAGTTTAAAATTTTATATTAACAAGAGTTCAAGTTAAATCAGTAACCAGTCTCGCCTACGGGCCTTGGCAAGACCAAGTTGACGTCGTCGATATCGAAAAATTCTATTCACCATTCATCTGACCCAGGAGGCAGTGTGGGAATAAGAAAAGACTGGATATAGCCACCCATCCATCTGACCAAATGGCAGTGTGGGGGCGTATTTAGGGCTTACGAGCCTAATCGACATGGATATTAATTTAACTAAGAATGAATTAGAAATAAATTCAAAAATATATTCAGCGCCGAACGATAACAAGTGGACATCACGCACCGAAGAACACGGAACGAGCCAACGCGATCTTCCAGGATTGTGCAGAACGAGCGCCCAGCGTTATCGCGAACCGCGAAACGTTGCGGGCGCCTAGACAATAACAGTCGCACCGCGAACTTAACTTTGACCTGCAAACAAGGTACAGTGAATTTTTATTTTTAAAAATGAAAAACAAATAGAACTTCAAGTGAGAAATATACATAACTTCAAGTGAAAATCAACGAACATTTTATTTTTGAACTATATAATTTTAAATGTAACCATGTATAATTCCTTTAGTAGCGTCATGGCCATGTCTACGCACCATTATAGGTATTATTTGTTTTCTTGTATTCTGCGATTGGGATCGCATCCGTAAATTTATTGTATTTTGTGTATTGTTTTCTGTATGTCTATAATATTTAAATTGATTTTTTTGTTTTGAAGAGTATAATTAAACTGACAAGAGAATTAACTTAAAAATTCTTTTATTACTGGAGTGAGCCCTTGTCATTACGATACGGCACGGTGAGAAGGTGGAAGCGTCAGGATCTTGTACTCTCCGCTTGCGAGAGAGTCAAATCTGGAAGGCGACTTCTACCTAGAATTCTACCCCCCGGTATCAGATGGCTCCCAACGTGTTGGCTGGATGAAATATCACCTGGTTGAACCAGATGATAAAGAATCTAGTCATACACGAGGCGTGAGGGCACCAGCGCATGGGGAGTCTACGGATTTTCCATGCGTTCGGAGGATCGAGTTGTGATTCCGAACCTACCGTTGAGCTAGTCGGAGGTTTGGTGACAGTAGCATGTCACATGGAAACCATCAGGCAGGGTCCACTCCAGTAATTTACTGAGAATCAAGGGTCTGATTCCCTTCTTAATCACACAGCATCCCACTCGTTTGCGAGAGTGATGCAAAATTTTATAGTGGAAATACCACTATTGGCGCCCGGCAATTAATTAAAAAAAAAATACAATAAAACATTCACTGTACATCCAGTAGAATGTAATTATTCATCAATTTTGTAGACGAATTACTCCAAGAGGTTCGTTCTAGAAAGAAAAATAAATCTTGTATACACCTACATACTCGGGACCAAAAGGTCAGCTGAGTTATTTTCTTGTACATATATTAAAAATCATATTTTGTTTTAAATTAGGGCGTTGCTAGGGTAAGACAATAATGATCGTCAAAGAAACCGGGAGCAATTGATGCAGGTATAACATTTGGTGGTACCCTGGTGACATCAATTGTCTTCCCTAACAATAGCCCCGAATATAATTTTTAAACATTTTTTATTGTTATTAACCTTGGCCTTCGTAAATATTTAAAAATACATTAATTCTGTTAGTTCAGGTATTTTCGGTTTTAACTTTCATAATTTTATTCTTTTAATCTGTACCCAGTTCGAAAACACAATACATCACCATCATATAAAATAACCTTTTTTCAATACCGCGCAAAGACCATTTATTTGGGTTCTGCAATAAAACATGGTCAGCAACTAATTGTCTCAGAGATTTGGATTTTTCCGCACTTAAATATTTCAATGTTTATTATTCAAATATAGATTCAGGCTACCTGAAAAAAATCGAACCCTTTTTAATCCTCATCGATCGTTATGTAAATCCCAGCCGACGGTGCTTTCAGATGTTTTAAATCCGGTTTCAAATATTCAAAATAAATAGTTTCAGTTTTACATTTCCGTTAATTTTATGTTTCTTTTCTCAATTGTTGCTCTAACGTCGTATTGTCCTCTAGCGAGATACACGGAGGTTGATTTTGCGCAATCCGGGTCTAGCCACCGACGAATTCACTGATGCCGTATTGCTCATAATTCCCGGGATGGATCTGGTTGCCGAAAGAAACAAACGTGTAATTCGCGAAAGGATATATTCGCGTTAGGCAATTTTACTTTTCAATGATTTTTTTTACAGTGTACGCGCCGGACACGTGACTTTTGATAAACGTCATATATCGCGCGTTAGGGGCCTTAATACAGCTCTCGCGAGTATGAGTTTTGATAAATCCGTGTCTGACGCTCGTCATTGTAAATTACTTCAAGACAGTTACGAAAACATTAATTTTTTCCATGTTGATTGTGTCTCGCGCGTCACTTCCGATAAAAAAATGTCGCACATCGCGCAATAGTGCTTTCATACAGCCCTCGCGAGTGTGAATTTTGATGGAATTGCGCGTGTGATACTTCTCAATATAAGTTCACTTCAAAATAAACGGTTTCAACACTGAAAACACTGTCACCGATAGTACCAGTTAAAATATTACGTGGCCAGGGTTAATTAACTTAATTAGAGTAAATGTATTTATTATGTTAGTCTCGATCCCACGCAGAATGCAGAATTATGTAATTATAAATTTTAAGATAATTTTTATGTTAAGTATGCACAAATGATTTGCTTGCCAATAATTTGAACATTTTATACCCCTGTACACCCCCTCTCTTCGAGACGGGGGTACCTTTATTATATAAGGTAGGATCCTACTACCTGCACAGTCAGTAACAGTTAGTTAGTAAGGGTCAGTAATCAATCAGTGAGCATTATATAGTCGAGTCAGTAGCAAGTCTAGTTGAAACACAGTCGAAGTCTTTAGTAGGCCTAAGGGCCGTGTGAGGCGGTCAGGGCTTACGCCCTGGCCGCCGTCTTCAACGTTTTAAGTTAAAGAACAAAGTTATTTAAAAAAAAGGAACATTATTATTTTAAGAAGAATCAGTGAGTCGAATCTGCGTACTAATCGTTCGGTAGTTTTAGTCAAGTTTAAAATTTTATATTAACAAGAGTTCAAGTTAAATCAGTAACCAGTCTCGCCTACGGGCCTTGGCAAGACCAAGTTGACGTCGTCGATATCGAAAAATTCTATTCACCATTCATCTGACCCAGGAGGCAGTGTGGGAATAAGAAAAGACTGGATATAGCCACCCATCCATCTGACCAAATGGCAGTGTGGGGGCGTATTTAGGGCTTACGAGCCTAATCGACATGGATATTAATTTAACTAAGAATGAATTAGAAATAAATTCAAAAATATATTCAGCGCCGAACGATAACAAGTGGACATCACGCACCGAAGAACACGGAACGAGCCAACGCGATCTTCCAGGATTGTGCAGAACGAGCGCCCAGCGTTATCGCGAACCGCGAAACGTTGCGGGCGCCTAGACAATAACAGTCGCACCGCGAACTTAACTTTGACCTGCAAACAAGGTACAGTGAATTTTTATTTTTAAAAATGAAAAACAAATAGAACTTCAAGTGAGAAATATACATAACTTCAAGTGAAAATCAACGAACATTTTATTTTTGAACTATATAATTTTAAATGTAACCATGTATAATTCCTTTAGTAGCGTCATGGCCATGTCTACGCACCATTATAGGTATTATTTGTTTTCTTGTATTCTGCGATTGGGATCGCATCCGTAAATTTATTGTATTTTGTGTATTGTTTTCTGTATGTCTATAATATTTAAATTGATTTTTTTGTTTTGAAGAGTATAATTAAACTGACAAGAGAATTAACTTAAAAATTCTTTTATTACTGGAGTGAGCCCTTGTCATTACGATACGGCACGGTGAGAAGGTGGAAGCGTCAGGATCTTGTACTCTCCGCTTGCGAGAGAGTCAAATCTGGAAGGCGACTTCTACCTAGAATTCTACCCCCCGGTATCAATCTTCCTGTGCATAATATAAACAAATATAATTGTACACTAGCGGGCTCATTACCACTAGGCAATTTCTTCCAACCAACCAGATTACAAAGTAGGTATGTCAACATTTTGTATGTACCACAACAAAAGAATAAGAGTAAAAGATAACAAAGAAAATATATATAACACTTAAATACTATTAAAACAAAAAATAATAATAACAATTCATAGCAACATAAAAGGATAGGGTAAGGACAGGAGAGGAAATCGGGATCAGGTGTTCAAAGATAAATATTCCTTTAGTTTTTTTCTTGAAAATACAAAGTGAGTTCTTCTTCTTGGTCACAATCCTAGGATTGGTCTGCACCAAACACTCAATCCCTCCACTTTTCTCTATCGTCCGCCAGTCTCTTCATCTCTTTGTAACTGCTACAGCGCATGTCATCGATTATCTGATCTATATAGTTGTTTCTGGGGCGACCTCTACAGTTACCCCCATCAATCATTCCTTCTACGATGGTAAAAAGCAGGCCTGGGTGCCGGATGTTGTGGCCTATCCAAGTTGTTCTCTGTCGGGCAATTCTTTTCATAATTTGCCTTGTCTCTCCAACCCTACTTACTACCTCGTCGTTGCTGATGTGTTCTGACCAGTGAACTTTAGCCATGCGTCTGTAGCACCACATTTCAAACGCAGACAGACGTCCCGTTTCACGTTAGCTGATGGTCCATGTTTCACAACCATATAGCAGTACACTCCAGACAAGAGTCTTGATCAAATTTTTCCTAATTTTGATGGAAATATTAGGGGATTCAAAAATTGTTGATCTTTTGTTGAAGGCGACTCTTGCTTGGTGGATTCTGCTTTTGATGTCTGCTGTTGAACGTCTGTCTTGAGATATTTTGCTTCCCAGATATACAAATTCTTCCACCTGTTTAATTTCGATGCCCCCCAGAACAATATTTGCGGTGCATTCTTCCCTTCCAGCAACCATGCATTTTGTTTTGTCCTTATTTATCCTCATGTTGTAATCGCTTGTTAGGATGCCTTCCATCTTTCTGAGAGCCTCATTTAATTCATCCTCTGTTTCTCCTAGCATTGCGATATCGTCTGCATACCTT
The DNA here is from genome assembly GCA_963576475.1 of Molanna angustata. Classification (NCBI taxonomy): domain Eukaryota; kingdom Metazoa; phylum Arthropoda; class Insecta; order Trichoptera; family Molannidae; genus Molanna; species Molanna angustata. The sequence goes on from OY754972.1 coordinate 9,501,646, forward strand.
ATCATGTCTATTTTTTGTCCCTGAATTTTAACACCATGCCAATCTCTCATTTCTTCTCTCAGCTCATCGATAGCCTGTTGTATGTAGCAATTAAATAAAGCTGGAGACATAGAACATCGCTGTCTCACTCCCTGGCCAACACTTGCCTCGGCTTTGCTTTCTCCTGATGACACAACTGCTATCTCATTCTTATATAAATTCCATATTGCCCTTCTATCCTTATAACTTAGTCCTATCTTGTAAAGTTGCTTCCAATCTACCTTATCAAAAGCTTTTTCTAAATCTATAAAAGCTATGTATGTTGGTCTGTTTTTCTTAATTTTCTTGTTTAAGTGAGTTAGACGACGCAATATCCGGACTAATTATAATTATCATTGAAAAGAGCAAATTTTTGACGTAATTACACGTATTTTTACACAAACTTAGTCTTACTGGTAAGTGTGTAATTGAGTCGAAAAAGAAGAACGTATTCCTACAAACAGCATTTTTTATACCTAGTTCTACGCGTTTTTAGTCGTTTTTATAAATCAGTTTATATTATTTCTGCTAAGTGACCAACCCATTGAAATATTTATCCAAATTAATGATGTTTCTATAGCCCATGTACTTAAATAATATATTATATCTACGGTTAAAATTATGTCACACCTGTTTAATTCAGCGCAGATTTTAGTAGCAATAATAATTATTGCGAGAGAATTTTCCTAATAAAATAATAAATTATCCACAAGTTTTATACGAAATGGATGCGGTTAATATATTATCATCAACGTGTGGGATTCTTTGTATAATAATCGTGGACTAATTCTTTAATAAATTACTCACAACAGGTATGCCTATAGTTAACAAAATAGGAAACATATGTGTTAAAATAACAGAATCGGCTTTAGAGTACAGGGCCCAAATAAACTGGCGCCTACAATTAATTTGATTAAAACATTTATAGGTATTCTAAGAAAAAATTAACACATTAAATTTCTGATTTTAAACCGAAATACTGCTATGGGACTCAGTAGCGGAATTACTTATAGAAGCCGAAAATCTTGGCTTGCATATGAATATTATTCAAGATCTAATATTTTTAATTTATTTTATTGCAACCATACCTACTACAAGATTAAAAATTAAATCGTTTGTAGATACGATGCTTTACAGGGCCACAAATGTAAATATTGTTTTGGAATGTGATTTTAAAAATATTTTTCATGGCCACTGAAATAAACAACGATACTAAAAAAAGATAAAATTTTCGACCTTTCCCACTTTTCTTCCAGGGTATGCCTAGTCCAGAGGTTCTAGTCTCGCCCCTGGTACCTACATACCTAGTTTTTTTAGTTGCATTTATATCGTTCCACAATAGATTATGTATATTCTGTATGTTTCTTTATTCCAAATCAATGTGTATCCTCATGCGAAAGAGTTAGACAGTCTTTTGACTAGGTATGTGTAATGTGTATGCACCGACACTACACTTGAGCATGTGTAAGTTCGGGCCAACTTAGAGTAATTTACCAATAAAATGCCAAAGTCAAACCTGGGGGCCCGCCAAATCCAATTTGGATCAAGTATCGATAAGCCGATCGACGGGATCCATATTTCGATTTTGATCAACAGTAAAAATGATAGCATCTTGGCTTCAGCCTATGTATCGTCTCCTAATTGCGACTCTGCATTGACTAAGAACTAATCAGTAACAATGCCACCCAATGATTACGTCACCATAGTTTTTGGTCGTAACCGTTTCTCTTCAACTGTCGTTATAGATTTATTTGTTCATTTCGGATTAAGATAATAAACATTCATTGTGAAAGACATTGTGGACCACTTATTGCCAAACAGCAACAACAATAATTTAATACAAAACTTATGAAATATTTTCTGTCCTATGTACCTACAGCCCAAGTTATTCAACTGTCGATTCGAAGAGGACATATAACGCTAAATGACGAAAACATGATGTATTAAAACCGCCTAATGCACTATGAAGTTACGTGTTAGTGAAGGTAAATATCGCGTGCATTAAAAAAGGTTTATCATCATCATCATCATCAGCCTGTGTTTGCCCACTGCAGGACATAGGCCTCCCCTCTCCTTCTCCACTCCTCCTGTGCGACTCCCATCCACTGTGATCCAACAAATCTTCTTAGGTATGTTGTCCATCCATCTGTTAGGTGGTCGCCCTTGTGGTCTCTTGTCGCCTCTCGGTCTCCACTCCACCAGTCTTTTAGTCCATCTATTATCGGTCATTCTTGATAGGTGTCCTGCCCATCTCCACTTCTGCATGCATGGCTATTCTCTCAACCACATCGTACAGTTTGGTCTGACTGCATATCCAGTCATTCCTCTTCCTGTCTTCTAGTTTTATTGCCAACATTATTCTTAAAAAAAGGTTTATACGTGGTTTAAATCATCGGAAACCCAATATTTGTTGATTTTTTGCATTTTAAGAACAAACCTTACTTGAAATGAAAAAAAATTATCAGTCATTCACTTTTATTTTATGCACTCTTTAAGCATATAAAAGATTTATTTCTCTACGAAACATATTAGTTATGGAGTACCTAATTTTAAAAAAATGCTGTAAAAAGGACATTTTTAATATTTTTTAGGGAATTAAGCCTGAATTTTAAAATTGTGTGACGAACGTTCACTAGAGAAATGTTGAAAACACTTATGGTATTTTTCCTAGAAACACACTATTTCATATATTTAAGGAATTTGACATGAAATAGGGGTTTATATAGCCCCTTAATGAATCGACAGTATTACCTAAGCCAAGGCGCGTGTATGAAGGAACATTCTGTACCTACGTGTAGTGGACTTTTTGCATGCCAAAAACACCAACTTAGAGGCTTCGTAGCATAAACTTATGATCTACCTATATCTTCGTAGCATATAGTAGGTATATGGATGAATTCAGAATTTGAAGTAGAACATTTTGTGTGTTTTTTGTGTGTCTGTGTGTCCGTCCCCCCTTATAACTTTTGATCCACTCAATTCGCAAAGCCCGAAATCTCAAAATAGTTACAGTTACAAGCCTATAAAATTTTTATATAGGTATAGGTAGGTACTCAGAAAATTGAATTTTTATTTTAGTCAGGGGTTATCAACTTTTGAATTTATACTTTATTTTTCAATACATTTCAAAAACCATACAGGTATCTAATCTAGAACCCTGTAAATTGGTAGGTGTAAATATAAAATTTAAATATAAAATAATTACAAAATCTAATTTTTTTTTTTTTTCAAAAAATACCAGATTTCCAGACTATGTGAGAAGCTATTATTAAACGATAATAGAAAAGAGTGGAAGCACTATTCTACGCCGATGCCTCGCAGCTAAAAATACACAAAATGAAAAAAAAAAGGTGAATCGGGCCAGTGTACCTACCTTTACCTATAGACAAATAATAAGATAGTAATACCTATAGTTATATTTCTGTTGAAGACGTAACTTCAAAGAGTAGGTAGGTACAGCGTAATGAGCATCCAAAAAATATCTTGGAGCCCATCCTGTCACCTTAAAGACACCACAAAAGAGCGTGTGGCCTTCTTGGGAGCGGATTTAAAGTGTTGACCTATACGATAAAAAGAAGAAGAAGAACAATAAGTACGAGAAGGAATATTTCTTCGACTGAAATCGAATAAACCGAAAACGCGCTTCTTACGTAAATTAGTGAGCAGTTAATAAAAACCAAGTATCAATTTCATTATCTTTCTCACCTTGGGTATTCATTGGGTTGATTTCAATAGATATATTAGGTACCTATATGTATGTAATTTAGTTGGGGCCACACATGAGTTGGTAAACCATCGAATGATCGAGAAAAGTCTCTGGCGTGGGCGACAAAATGACATAACTTTTATAAAATACGGAAAAAAATGTTAATAGCCAAAGATTCGCTTATACTTAATAACGACACATCAGTTTTATGTGCCTGGAATAAGTACGGAAAAAGAATTTGATTATTTTTTTTACAATACCATACCATCGCGCCCTTTCCCTATTTGGTATAGGCAGAGAGAACCAAACGCTAGACTCCTCTCTCTTGAAATACATTTCTCGCTTTTTTCGTTCACCTTTTCCTTGGCCGACCTCTACTTTTCGTTCCTCTTTTGTCAGCCTTATATACCACTTACATACATACTGTCTGAAAAAAAATACCGTTAAAGGACAGAACCTACCTAGGTAGGTACGCAGTAGGTACCTACGTAAATACCTAATACAATTATTAAAAGATAAATTAATGCATACATACATAGGTATAAACATTATAAATATCATCACACTATGTCCATTACGGAGTAGGCAGAGAGAACAGTTAAATAAATAAACTGAAATACAAATATAACATGACAATAACAATAGGTATGGATGCTTAGTCACAAAATGGATGTCGACAGCTCTCTGATTCAAGTCATCATAATATATAATCGACAGCTCTCTAATTCAAGTCCTCGCATAATCGATAACTCTCTGATTCAAGTCATCATATAATCAACAGCTCTCTGATTCAAGTTTTCATAATATAATCGTCAGCTCTCTAATTCAAGTCATCATACAATCGACAGCTCTCTGATTCAAGTCATCATAATATAATCGACAGCTCTCTGATTCATGTCATCATATACCTAATCGATAACTGTCTGATTCAGGTCATCATAATATAATAATGAGTAGGTACCTACTTACCTACCTACATATATACTGTATACAGTAGAAGTCCATTAGTCCGGCATCCAACAGTCCGGAATGCCCGATAGTCCGGCAACGCTCCGGACCCTCAGCCTACTCAAAATCTTGAAGAAAGTGACTCAGATGCCGAAACGAAAGAAAAGGAAAAAATCAGCTGGGCAGAAGCTGCAGAATCACTAAATAAATTTGTACTGTGTAGATCGTTATTGTAGTTGACCTTATTACCTACTGTTATTCTTCTTCTTTTCCTCAGTAATTGTCCCACATGACGGTAGGTATATATGATCTGCTTTCTGCGTTTTACTCTTCCACTGTCCTCGGTTCTGCGCATCTTCTGGGGTAACACCGTTGCTTAGCATATCCTGCATCACCACTTCATTCCATCTGCACCTAAATACTGTTATAATTTTTGTATTTTTGGATGGCTTTCATCTTGTTTTATTTGTTTGTTCATTTTTTTATAAAGTAGGTTGGTACCTACCTTCCTTATATCGGGATCCAATCCTAGTGAGGCAGGCAGTAGTAAAAAAATGTAGGTGGGTATATTAATGTACTTAGTTATATTTATAAATATGTACCTAGATAATATAGGTAACTACAATTTTTAAAAATTTTCTTTTTTTTCTTTTTTTTTTCTTTTGTATTGCGATTGCGATATTGCGAAAGTACCTACAAGAGGCTAAATAGTAGATAGGTATTTCACACAGTTCAGCAATGAGGTTCACCGTCCATTCTGAATAAAGTGCATTTTTAGGTGAGTCGAGACTGGTGTATAGGTAGGTACTTACCTATAGGTAGGTACTTACCTACACGCATGTGTCGTAGATACTTACTTTTATTTTTTGATAAATCAGATAGTTACATAAGAAACCATCTTCTTCTTTCCCTTAGCGCTTTTGTCCCGTTTCTATCGGGGTACGCTTTGACCATGATCCTAGAATTGGCGAGTCTGGTTATTACATTGAAGCGACAGCCATCTGACCTTCGTAACCCTAAGAAAAAGGAACCAGACAAATTGGATCATGGCTACACATAGCTAGTGATATAAATCCGCACATAGATTTTTTTTTAAATCCAGAGGTGCGTGCCCCGCCCGGATTCGAACCGTCGACCTCACACATGTGAGGCGACGACCTTATCGCTTGGCTATCATCGCTCGTTACATAAAAAACCATCGATTTTCTTTAATCAAGTAGGAATATAGGCACCCTCTTAACCAATGTTACTAATTAATTGATCACAATAATCACAATGATTTTAAAAATTTATTATTTCATGCATATTATTAAAACGTGTTTTTTTTTATTATTGATATTCAAAATGTTTCGTCGATAAGAATATAGTTAATAATAAAATAGGTAGGTTGGTACGCTATGGGACAGACTTACGGACACGCAGCCCGAAATGATTTTATCGATGATTAGGTTCGCGCGTGAATTTTGTCATTGACAAGAAGAGACTGTTATTAAATTTGAATAAAAAAATATAACCAATTTGAAAATAACACGAACGAGATTTATCAGTTTTAGCCATAAATTAATTGACAATGAATGAATTCTACATTATTTCTGTGTAGGTACCTAACTAATGTATCGAAAACAACGAACGATTCCGGTGATGGCCGAATGAATTTGAATTAAATATAGCCCACCCAAAAGTTCATTGTAATCAACACTAAAAATGTCGAAATTTATTTGTTTTTTCGTACTTATTGAAGTACCTACTCAATTATTTATGTAGTTAAGTATTCTGATACATACCTACCTATCAAAATTGGCAGGTAGGTACATAGGTACATTCTTACCTCAATTAAATCTAGATAGGTACATAGTTATTAGGTATACGTTAATCGGGAACATCGGACCCCTTTTTTTAGAAAATTGCGCGCACTGAGGAGTAGGTATGCATGATTATTTATTTTATATTTATTTATTTTATATCAGAAACCTACAGCTTTGTAAATTGTGTTGTTACATAATATGGTGCTATTAAAATTAGAACCTACAAGCCAATAATGTATTCTTCAATTTAAAAAAGAATGAATTAAAAATATTTAAACAAGTATGCTGAGCAGTAGGTAAAAGAATAATAATAGGTAATAAGAAAAAAAACAATTGTTAAAAAATACAATACATAATGAGAATAAAATGAGGAAAATGAGTGATTATTGGTGTAAAGGAAGGAGCTTGTTTGAAGGAGTTAGGGAACTGAGTTGAAGTTGAAAAACGTCTTTTGTTTGCAGTTAGTTTCTATGGAGTCATGGAAAATGTCTGTGTGTTTAAATTTTAGATTATTGTCACGTTGAATTCTGTAGGTAGATAGTCGAGTGATATCTGTAATTAGTAGGTAGGTACCTACCTATGGCAAGTAGGTACCTAGATGAAATAAATTTTACGAACGGGTGTGCAGCCTGTTTGGTACGTGGAGTGATATAGTAGGTATTTAGTAAATCTGGGGAGTCAATTAGGTTTTTACATATTTTATACAGTACCTAACAGTTGATCAAATAAGGTCCTTCTGTCTTACAATGTGTTTATTTTTGAAGAATTCCGTAGAAAATTTGTAGTTAGTATGTTCCATGAATAGTTGTCTCTCTAAATACCTATTTAAAAAAGTTTTCTGGGTGTTTTCAATACGGTTACTGTGCAAATTGGTGTAGAAAATTCTAGATGAGGGCGTACCTATAGGTATATGAAAGGTAAAGTGTTCATGTTGTTGAATTGTTTACCGGTGCGGATGATTAAGCCCAGCATCCGGTAGGTAGGCTTTGGAGGTTATTGATTTAATATTATGTTTATCATACCTACTATGTCAAATATTAATTTAACACGCACCCAATTACAAGAGTTTTCCCCTGAATGAAAAACTGTGTCCCCACCGGGAATCGAACCCGGGACCTTTGAATCACCTAAACAACTGAGCCACGAAGCCCGACAATGTACGATATAAGTAGGTAGATATACACCTAATTAACTATGTAAATAAGCATTTTAGTAAGTACCTACCTACATGCCTACTCAATAACATTGTAGGTAAGCATTGTTGTACTTAGTTCCTACTTAGGTAGTAAGCTATAAATTAAGCTACTAAGGCAGGAAGGATATTTGTTTGCTTTTTAAAACTCCCTCAACTCGCTCATTCCTATGTAGGTATGAAGGTATGTAGGTACATAGTTTACCTACAAACAAGGATAGGTATTAACAGATAGGTAGGTACCACAAGGACAAATCTGCCTTGATCGAATCCAACATCTTTGTAACCAACCTATAACTGGATGTCTAGACGAAAATTTTTCGATTTATCACATCTGCCAAACGGAGAAATTTATAGCGGATATTTAGCCCGATATGTTCAGCGGATCATGTGGAGCTGAGGACGGGATCCGAAGCGGGAACCTCGCTTTGAAAACCGGCTACCCTCGCCACTGGGCCGCCACCTATGCTAATGCTTACCTACCAAGGGGACACAATCAAATATTCAGTTTTTTTTTTCATTTTGTTTTTTCGTTTTCTATTATTGTCATTTTTAATCCATCGTTGAAACAGGACGATGGACCAAGTAGGTACCTAGATAAAGACAAAATTAGGTAAATTAAGAAATTGACAATTTATTAATAGATAGGTAGGTAGGTAGGTAGGTACCTACTAATAATAGGTACCTACTTATTTTATAAATGTTGATAATCAGGAATTATTAGGGTTAATAGGTAGTACCTACCTAGGTATAGAGGCCTCCTTAGAGCCTAATCCTTTGATAGGTAGGTACCTATGCTAATAAGTATCTGGATGTGGGTGAATTATATTCCCAATTGAAAGCTTGATCGGTGCGTTTGTTGCATTTTATTTTGATCTAGTAAATAATTTACAATTTAGATATTTGGATAAATTTCTCCTCTGCTAGGGTACCTACGGAGCGAATCCAAGACGCCCGCACTGAAGCCAAGCGGCTTACCTACCAATTGTGCCACGGCGGTCGGCACAGTTGGCACAGAATTAGGTAGGTAAGTAGGTAGGTAGATACCTCCTATAGTTTCCGATAAATAATTTGAGAATTATTTTATTTGCCAAAAACTCTAAGTAGGTACCTACCTACCTATTTGTTACAATTAATACCTAATACCTAGTTTAGGTATCTAAACTGTGTGGCTAGGTAGGTAGGCACCTGCTTTTCCCTCCACCACCACCCGTTCTGCTTATGGGAATCAATAACGGCCCCTTGCAAAACTCTGAAAGAACACATAAAAAACATAAGATGAGTCAAACCGTGCAGACACTGCACATTAAGTGCCAAACAAAGTCAAAAAATGTGTTAGATGGAAGCGAACACATAACTTATGAATACAGAAGACAGGTGTCTAACTGACGGAATATCGAAGGTCATCATCCTATTTTTTGAGTGTTGTTATTTTATTAAAATTTTCTTTTACAGTCAAATGTCCTCTTTAGAATTTAATTTTTGTTTATTTATTATAAAGGACAACTTACAATTATTAACAAGTTACTATAGATACATCATAGTTCCATAAAATAAGGGCAAGCTATTACAAAACTGGTCAGTGCCCACATCCTGCATTATCTAAAAGTTGGCGTACAAATTTATAAGAGAATGAAAATAGATATCTACCTACCTACCTACCTAAAAAATAATCTATATAACTAAGTAGGTATAGGTACCTACCTATAAATTCACAGGCATCTATTAACCTCCAAAAACTAAGTTCTACTTAATACTTACCTACCTATATTGTTTTGTTAAGGTAGGTAGATATTTTTATTTTTATTTTATTATTTTATTTAACTATATGTTGATAAATAAACTAGGTATAGGTAGGTACCTACCTATAGGTAATTATTTAATAATACCTACTTAATATAACTATGTACTTATAAAACCTAATATTTATTCAGAAAAAAAGCAGTTTACATCGGTAGGTTGACAAAAAACAACATTTAGGTAAGTACCTACCTACATAGGTACCTATAAAAAGGACCATATTCAGCTACCTATGTTGCGGGAGGACAAGTACCTACCAGTAGCTGATATTCAGTATGATCCAAATCATATGGTTTGCCTACCTAATATATTTCAGTAGGTATGCAAGTAGGTAGGTACCTATCTAAATACCAGCTTGATGAATGGATTCCTTTTTCAATACAATTCTGTGGTTTATAATATAGTCATTAGATTTCTTTAGGTGCAGTTATTTGGCCCCCGATGTAATCAGCGAAATGGCCGATGGCGGTAGATTGTCATAACTCCCGAGTCAAGCAAGAAAATAGTTTCGTCGTCTTTGACAATGACAGTGGCGTGGCGGTTGCAGAATTCCTCGTGGCGCGAACTCCGTCACATGGCCAGTTTGAAATTCGAACATAAAGAGAGAGGGGACACACCGAGAGAAGAGTTATTCACCCGCGCTTTTATTTTTCAAACTTAGAATCCCACCGGCCAGACGCTGCGCCGCCTCCCCCCTCCCCGCCACCTGCCTACCTACCTCCCCCACGACCCCCCCCGCTCATTACAATACGGAGCGACATTTTTACTCTCCTCTTCGTTTTTTTACCCTCCCCCCCGCGACCCGCACCCGCTCTTATTATTTATACAAAAGATGTATAAGATGATTTTTTTGTCTCACTCTCCCACTCCGTTCCTCGCATTAATAACTGCCGCCCGCCGGCTCCGGCCTCACACATTCGCATACGGCCATCCTCCTCGCTCTAATTACGCTTTGCATATCTTCCTCTCGGCCGCTAAGCCCCGCCTCGAAGCGACGGTGGAGGGGCGTGCCCCCGACCCCCGCCCCGCACGTAATATCGCCACCCGGAGGGGAGCCAGTTTCAAGCCGACACTCGGCCGGATGACATCTCGTTGCGCGCTAATCGAAAGGCCATTCGCGACCGTAACATCACGCTCTTGAAAAAAAAAAACAACTTTAAATTAAGAATGTTCCATCGCAATTAAACGCGCCAGTTATGTATATACGACCGAATATAACTTTCTATTGTTGATAAAGTGAAGTGTTTCGATTAATTTATATATTTCATCGAACTGAAAAAGTGTGTTTTTTTTTGTTGTAAACATCTACCCCCACTCAATATTTTTATGCGTTGTTGATTGATTTTGAAGTGGACATTGTTTACGAGTGGTGTTTTGTTTGTATCAATTATTACAATTGTTTTGATTAATAATTACTTCCTGATAAGTTAAGTGACACTAGTTCTATTATTGCAAATTGCACTTGAGTTCACAATTTTGAAACCGTTTGTTTTTGGAGTGTTGTGCATTTCAACTTGGCTTGCATTCGAACCGGGGACATTAAAGTATGCCGTGTCTCGCATCTTGTCTGATGGACCAATGCTAACAGGTCAGACAAATGTTTCTTCATTTTTTTTTTTAAACAAAATTTTCATAAAAACAAAAATTAAAAAGTTCCACACATACTATGCAAAATCCAATTCTAGTTCTATAACTACATAAAAAAGTCGGAAGTGAAAAAGAAATAAATTCGTTACGCAAGTTAAAAATCTTAGCGGAATTCTCTACCTTCATAATGATTTTTTTTGGACTAGAAAAAATATAACCTATACCTATGCGTTAAAAATAAGACTCCATTTAGATTTTAAAAACCCAATGAGAATCAAATCTCATTAAAAATTCAATTTGAAAATTATTCATAACGATTACAAAAATTGTGCAAAAGTAAAAATTTTCGATAGATATTAACGATTTTAATTAAAAATGAATGAGAAAATAATAGAAAAAAAAAGTTAATGACAAAATATTAGAAATTTTCCAAACGGAAAAATCTAAATTAGCGTCTAATTAGGTTCTGTTTGAATTCCATTAAGAAAGTTTATTTACTATGATTATGAAATTAGCTTTTCTGATTACAAAAAAAAATCTATTTAAATTTAGGTAGGTATTTAAAAAAGTTTCTAATAAAATCCAGTTGGACTAATGTTTAATATAATTAACTATAGAGTCTAATTATTTTATTTTTAAACAATTGGAATTTATTAGCTCGTAAATTGAAACAAAAATCATAATATTCTCAAGAGATTTTAAAAGAATTTTGTAGGTCCAGACTTGTAATAGAAAATGAATGAAAAATTTAAAAAAAGTCGATTTAATTCAAAACATTCGTTCTGTCAAGGTTTTGATATTTGGGTAAAATGTTCAAATTTAGAACCATTAATTTATCGTTATATACAAACCTGCGGAAGGTTGAATATATCTAAGTCAATAAATCACTGTTTACACAAAATTTTATGTTTATCGTAAAACTTATTTAACTATACGTAGGTACCGTCGCGCCTTTTTTTTTACTTAAAAACAATATTTTAAAATATATAACTAGATAGGTATAGTTGAGACAGATAAAATCTTCATCTTCTCAACATAATATTTTTACTGTAAATAAATTAATCTATTTTTCTCAATTAAATCTTCAAATTTACATTTATTTTACGATCTAAGTCTTTTATCTACAAAAAAATTTTTTTTTTTTTTTTCACTATGACACAAACAAGTAGATTACTGTTGTCCAACTAGGAAACCCTGTTTTATAGTTACTTATTGGTAAATAGGTATATAGGTAACTGTTTAGTTACATTAAAATGCGTCATTTTTTGTTAACATACGAAAACAAATGCAGTTAATTATTCAATGTTTTTATAGGCAGGCACCTAATTAGCTTATTGGTATCTGTCACAAAATTACGTTTTTATCAAGGTACTTTTCCAAAAACTTGATTATTAGGTAGGTAGGTAATTATCGACAAATAATTTGATGAGTTTTGCAGCAAAACTGCAGGTAACGGCTTTGCCCGAAAATGTGCCGAATGTTGCAAATATTAGGTATCCACTCGTTCAACCAATTTTGTGAACATATGGAGTGCCAAGTCTTCCAATATATAAATATATACCTTCCTTATTATTAAAGTTTTTAAAATAGGTACATAGGTACGAACCTACATAGTTAGTTAGCTATCCTATAATAATATTTTTAATCTGTATCGACGGATATATACGAGTTGGTAGGTACCCAGGTAGATTCTTAATTTAAAAATAATAACCAATATCCGGTTTTTGGAAGTATAAAAAAAATATCGATAGGTAGGTGGGCACCTACTTACCTACTACAAGCGGAATAGAGAATTTAACTTAAAGTACCTAATGCACTTAAATGTACGTAGTGTGTAAAATAGTTAGGTAGGTAAGTATTGACAAATAAAAAGATATTTTAGACTATTTTTTTTACTAAGTTTTCTATAACTATAGAGAGTAGGCAAGCTATCGATAATGCTGTAATTTGAGTTTTCGCCACTGCAAAAAAATCTTTGGGAGTTAGGTAGGTACCTACGTGTGCATTTTTAAACGTGTTTAGAATTTTTTTTAGCTTTAATTTTTAATTTTGTTTCTATTCTATTTATTGGTCAAAAAATTCTGAGTTTTTTTATCAATATCAATTTAAAAAACTCAATTTACTATCAACCAAATTCATACACATTTATAAATAAATATCTACCTACCTACACATATAAAATATTAAGAGAATCTGAAAGTTTATCATGTCAATGTAAACTTAACTAGATACCTACTGTAAAAGTGTCCTGTCAAAAAAACTATTAAGCATATCCTTTAGTTTTATTATATAGGTACCTACCTATTTTAAAACATATTCTATTTGGTTAATATTCTATTTATTTTTTCTACAACCAGTCCGAAAAAGTATCTATATGACGTATAAAAGGTTCTTCTACCTGTAGGTACATATTGTGATGCAATTCTGGTTATTTTCTGTTATATTTAAACCTGTTTTACGACAGGCACAAAAACACACAATATTTTGACAGTTTTTTAACAATTATTTATTATATATTAATCTAGTACCTACCTACCTATAAATCAGTGCAGTGCTTTGGAATACCTGCATGTTTTCATCAGTATCGTTTTTCCAAGTATCTGTCTCTGTTGATATGAAACCAAAATCCACATTACCTAGTGCATTGAGATATCATGCTTTTTCAACTATAGATAAGTGTTTTCATTTAGAGTTTCATGGGACGTCATGTAGGTAGGTACCTACCTAATCCTTCCACAGGATAATATAGGTTTTAATTCACGTTTGAGTCAAATAATTAATTACCTAGTTATAATTCTATTATGTGTGATTGTTTCCAAATAAATAGATTGATAGGCCGACTTTCGGATTTCTCGGCAATACTATAGGCAATATTGTACAGTTTATAAGGCTTGCCAATGTCTAGGCATTGTCTGTCTCGAGTTGCGAGTCTAACGGCAAGCAAAACTAAATATCGTTCGCAATTTATAAGTAGAAATATGCCGAGATGCAGTGCTCGAAATTGAAAATAACCGGAATTTATTTACAGTTTGTTAGTGTAAAAAATAAACAATCAAATTTACTAAATATTCATCAAAATTTAGGTTTATTATTAGTAAATATTTATTTTTTTTGCTTTAAAACTAAAAACTCACTTAGATTACCTCCCTTTAATCGAATTAGTTATGTGTAGGTAGATAGGTAGGTACCTACATAATTATTTTTATGACCATTGGCTGGTCAAGGGCTAACAGTGTCATTGTTTAATGTTTCTAATTAATCTTCTTTGACATTCATTCATTCATTCCGTCGTCTATGGAACATGAATTTGTGTTGTAAAATTTCATTGGTTTTATTTAGCTAGAGTTATATTTTTTTCGATTAAATTTAAACACAATAGTTTCAAACCTAGTCTTCGATAATATCACACCTAATAAATTTTCAACCGTATTTTACTATCAAATACCCACCTTTTTAAATCTTTATATCAGTAAAACATTTTTTTCTTATTTTCATTTATAAACAACATAAAATTAATTAAAAAAACTTAATAGATAGGTATGTAGATAGATATGAGTGGATCAGAAACAAACTCATAATTACACCTGGGGGGCAAGTCTGGTCCGACCGGCGAAATCAAAACCCTAGTGATTACCCATATCATGGATATAATTATCATATGGAGTTCTATGACATCTAAAGATATTATAGAACTCCATATAATAATTATATCCATGATATGGGTAATCACTAGAGTTTTGATTTTGTCGGTCGGACCAGACTTGCTCCCCTGATGTATGTGAATTTGTTTTTTTATCATTTTACGGAATGAAGCTACTTAGGTACATGTTAAATTCAGTTTCCTCCGGTAATTCGAGCCCTGATTAAAGCATGCATATCTTTATTAGGTACTATGTTTATATTAAGCAAGTACATGTCTATAACTCGCTATTTATATCCAACATCTACCTATTATAATTTACTCAATACATCCCGAATGTCCGTCTAGACATACTTAGACGTAAAGGTGCAGAGTAAATATTATGTAAATAAATAAATAAATAAATAAATCGTTCGTATAAATATAACTAAGTAGATATTATGTAGGTGTCTACTCGAAGCGATTGCATATGGTGTAATTTATAACATACCTACATCTCAAGTAGATGACGTTCGGTTGTTCGAAACCTGTCTTGGACTATGTATGGTGAACAATCCCAGGGACGAATCTATGAAAACTACTGGCGGTTCAGAACTAAAGATTTTCTATACTTATACAGGAATGTATTGAACCAGAACCTACATAGGTACCTACTTAGTGAATATTCCATAGTAACTATTGGATTATCAAGTTACCATATTGATTGTAGGTAAATATCTAACTTATTTTTAATTAAATAGAAACTTAAGTGTATAGGTACATATATAGGTATGACTCGTGCGAATTCATCTAGCTATGTACGTATTATGAATAATTATGAAAATGATGGAAATTTCATAATTTTCATAATTATTCATAATACGTCTGATTCAGTAACTTTTTAAGAACGTTCCGACCAAAATAGGTACGTTCCTATTCCATTTAGTCCAAGTTGATATTTTATAACGCTGAAATAAGACCGTAAATATAAAATCCACAATTTTTAGAACGTTCCTATTTTAGTTACAATAGTTACTGAATAGGGGGTAATATCTACCTATCTAATAGGAATTCCTGCTTTAAGATGGCCAATATTAGATATATACATACATTTTATATATCTATAAGTTGGTACCTACCTACCTTATAGTAGTTGTTATTTTTTTGTAAATTATTAAAAAACATTTTAAAGAAACAAAATATATAGTTATATTAACCTACTTTGAACCACGAATGGGTTTTTATAGACCGATTACAAAATAGCAATTGATTCTTCATCAAGACTTACGAAGAAAATTCTAGATTAAACCAAAGTTAACTTAAATATGCACCACATAACTATATATTTTTATGTAACTATATATTTAGGTATACCTATCTTCTTATTCTTGTTTAAATTGAATATAGGCAGGTACCTACATACAAAAAAAAACTATGTAGAGTATTTTAATATCTTTGTTAGGAAATCCGGTACTGTTTTGATCAAATACTCAAACCTTAGATACCTATGTACTTTAGTAGATGTAGGTATACATGTTGGTATCTTTCTACCTACCTATTAATACGGGTCCCTGTTATCTAAATGTTATATTATGCTTCCTCCCTGTTTATTCTTAGGTGTTAAATGATTCAGTTTATCCACACCTCGACTTCTCACCTAGATCCAAATCAGATATAGGTATTGTGTAGATCCCTGGATCATTCTCGATCCATGTTGCACACCTGAAATTATGAATTTGTGTCCGATCTTCACATTAATCCATTTTAAATTAAAGTTTATTTATTCAATATTCAAATATAAGTAGATATTAGGTATTATCATTTTACTGATCAAAGCAAAGGTCAGAATAGATTTGTGTAGGACATATTACCTATAGGTAATATAATCTACTATACCTACCCAATATTAGGTAGTAAGTACCTACCTAGGTTACTTATTATGCAAATAACTAATTGAATTTATTTATTTTAAATATTTGTGAGTTATTTCACAAAGCTTTTCATTTTGTTTTCATTTTACCAAAATTATATTAAAGACAATAAAACTATAATCGATTGTACCTAACTACAAATATCTATATATGCCTATATTCCTACTAAGTAATTCTCTATAAAAAAAACAACAGATATTTTACGGATGAATAGACGATTGAATTTATATTATACTTACATATAAATAAAAACCACTTTTAAACTACAATCCATGATGGTTTTAGTAAATTTTATAAGCTAGCACCTGACTATCATTTTAAGGTAGGTACCTAGGTACCTACCTTAAATGTAGTTTTTTTATTCATTTTATTTAACTAGGTATACCTACAACATGTATGTTCACAATAACAATCAATAATTCATTTACAAATAAATATTACAATACCACTCCTCTCTGAAAGCTTATTAGGCTGAGTAGAGAGGAGTTGTGTTAGTCATAGTCATATTATCCTTTATTAATTGCAAAATAAGTACCTACCTATGGATGATTTTTTAATTAGTTTTTTTGCAATGCCACTCTCACTAAAAACAAACCCATATTGACAGTTTCATAATCTTATAATTTAATCTATCTATACCTAAGTATAGGTACAATCCTCCACAACATGTTCTCATTGGGGTACCTAGGTAGAGATACCCAACTGTAATTAGGTAAATAGTTTATAATTTAAAAAAATATATACCTACCTACTCTAAGAAAACGTTTAAAATAAGAAAATTTCAAAAATAAGTAGATATTGGTAAGTAGGTACCTAGGTATATAGTTACCTACATAAATAATAATAATTTAATAATGAAGTAATCTATATTATATTACCTAGTTATGTAAGTTTCCTATACTTGTAAACAACCTACCTACTCAACATATTTATTCGATAATTCTCTTACGTTAATATTAATGAATTGATTAGACGAATTTATTGAAAGTTGGGTAGGTAAGCATTTAGTACCTAATTATGAAATCTAATGATTTACTTAGATGATTAGGTAGGTAGGTACCTATCTAAATCTATATTTTATATAAGATAGTTAGAGATTATTTCATTGTTATACATTATTTTTCAAGTACCTACCAGTTAATTAGGTAGTTATATGAAACCGATTGAGTACCTACTTATCTACCTATCCACTCACTGATTCTTATAATATATGTAGTTACATAGGTAGGTAATCTACTCTAGAGGTAGATTAAGCGATAGTAAAATTGGACATTATTTTATCGAATCACTTGAGATATGAATCTATTTTATTTGCATTCTCTTGTTTATTTTATATGAAAACAATTGATAATAAAATACTGAACAAAAAGTTTGACGAAAAATGATGATTTAAAATAACTAATCTAGATACATTAAGTAGGTATAACGATTGAATCCACTCAGATTTGTTTACATACAGTGTTATTTATAAAAATAAATTTGGTTCAATTGAACCCAGTTCAAAGTCTTATTCTGAAATTCAAATCTTCTTATACAAGAATTATTTATTTTTATATGAGAATATTTGAATTTCAGAATT
This sequence comes from Molanna angustata, assembly GCA_963576475.1. NCBI lineage: Eukaryota > Metazoa > Arthropoda > Insecta > Trichoptera > Molannidae > Molanna > Molanna angustata. Next base: position 9,519,831 of record OY754972.1, read on the forward strand.
AAACTTTGAACCGGGTTCAATAACCAAATTTATTTTTATAAATAACACTGATAATGTTTAAAATGGTATGTATGTAGATATTACTTTTTCGTAATCAGACTGTACCTATATATTGTTAAATTAGCTTTAAGTAAAAAAAAATACTTTTTTACTATCAAAAAATAGGTAGGCACTGGAAGTGAAATTGTAGGTAGATATGTAAATGCCTAAGTTGGTATTTTTTAAATTTTAAAAATAATAACTAGGTAGGTAATCCAACTGTCGATCAAAAAAGTTTGTAGCCAAGATCCGCAAGATTTATGTAGGTATATCATTCAATATAAATGGGAAAAAAATCCGCAAGATTTCGATTGGCCAGGTAGGTACCTACATTGTTTTACAAGCTAAAAAACACCAACTTGGACGCTTCGCAGCATATACCTATGTTCTGTATACGGATTGACTCAGAATTCGGAGTAGACCATTATTTGTGTATATAGGTATGTGTGTGTGTGTGTGTGTGTGTGTGTCCGTCCCTCACTTATAACTTTTGATCTGCTTAATGCACAGAGTCCAAAATTTCAGATATTATAGAAATTCATAAGCCTACAAAACTTGAATGATATGTTCTTATAGAAAACAAAATATCTTAAACTGGATCTCATGTGTTAAATGCAACTAATTTATTTAAAATCCAGAGTTCGTATTCCTGTATAGGTATCTAATCGACAGCATAGGTAGGTAGGTAGGTAGGTACAGTAGCTATTTATAGTTATTTACTACTAACATTTGTTAAACTGATGATGACTATAGGTAGGTACCTACTATGATAAAACAAGTGTCTTTATTATGATAATTTAGACAATTTTTCATGTAGATAGGTAGGTAGGTACCTACCTACCTAAATTACCTATCATTTTTTTTAAATAAAATCATAAATTTTAAGTGAAACATTATGTTTTATTATTATATTATTGGCTCCACTGATAAACAGATTTCGTTGAAATGAAAAATGTCATACAAGTGCGGCAACATGGTCAATATCCACAGTAAACCTTTAAATCCAATCACCTCACATATTTCATCTTGTGCAAAATATACCTATCGGAGTTATGGAGACCCTCGCCGCGTGAATTCAGCTTCCAAATATTGATTTACGACGTTAAATATATTATCAACTTTTATAATATAAACACAAGTCTTGCCAGCCTAACAGTCTCGGAAGAAATTAAAACCTTCGAATTAATATGTAGGCACGATAAAAAAAACTATATCAAAGATGACGTTTGGTACCTACCTGCGCAGAACAATATAGAGGTAAACTAATGTAGAATATCCCATAAATACGGACATACTAACGTCAAATTTTTTGATTCACCTACGAACGAGATTGTCTTTTGTTTCTATTTAATTATACTTACTTACATTAATGGGTTCGATTTCGATGACAAATTAAAAGTAAAATTTAAATGAAAGTTAACGTCATTAAAAACAAAAATGTAGGTATTCACCAGAACTGTCACTCTTCTAAATCCATTTTATAATACACTAGTGATGTTCGTTGTCATTTAAAAATCCCTTATTTTTTCAATCTTCAGAATAGCAAAATATAAAATAGGTAGGTACCTCTAATTAATATTGACATTTCATAATTTTTTGTGTTTTTTCAGCATTGAACTCGTTATAGACTTAAAAATCTATAGTTATAAACAAATAAAAATATGCAAATAGAAAATAAACTGTTTTTTAAAACCGAATATCGTTTGAAAATCAAGAATACCTATAGATTTTACGAACGGACTTCTGGTTCTAACATATTTTATTTCTCATTGTTGTGAGACGTTTTCATGCTTACAGAATACGTAAAAAAACATACGTGGAATGATATATTGGGATATTCAGTCAATTTGTAGCCATTAAAATAAAAAAAAATTGACGAACATGAAATAGACTTGAACAAAACATAGGTACACGCAAATAAAAATTACAATCATTTTTAAAAACTCAAATGTTTACCTACCTAAAGAGGGTAAAAAAATAAAGATTTTTTAAAAGGAAGTCTGGTTTTTAAATATTTTTTCTCAGTATTTACAATGAGCAGGTGTTGGTATTTAACAAAAACATTTTTTTACGAATTTGCTCTGGAGTTCCGTCAAGAATAATTATCCGTTTGGAAGTTAAATAAAGAGAAAAATCAATTTAATGAGGTATATAGTATTTTTTCGTTTTATGGAGGTATTCTTTCGCATCTTGTTTGGAGTTCATCTAGGTTCAAAACATCGAGAGCGCCCAACAATGAGATTTGTGTGTTGTGTTATGTATGGAACTGAGATCTGCATAGGTGTAATGTTTGTATGGAACGTTCATAGGTATAGTTGGTAACAAAAGAAATCTCACCTGCCCACAATCGCGGTCCAATATCTACGTATGTACCTACTTCTGTGACTTTGCATTCCCCACCTTGTTGCAAGCCACGAGACGCCTCGCGCTCACAGACAATTATAAATTGCAGACAATGTCGATTTTTGCGTGTACCCACTTTGAAGTCGCAGCGAGCTTGTTACGGCCCACACTCGAAATGGCGTGGGTGTTGGAGAAAATAGCTGATGTTTTTATTTCATTGGCGTATCGGCGTTTTATTGTTTCGCATTGTGCACTATTTGCAACCAGACCTAATAATAGCGACGTTTGACCCTAACGAGAAACGCTCTCTGGGAAGTAGAAATGGTACTATATTTATAGAATTACCTGCTGAAATACGGCTCTTGTATACGGATATACAAAAATATGCACAATAAATTAACTCTTAATCTATGAAATCCAAAAATAATATTGATATCAACAAATCTGTGATGTAATATATATCTCACGAAGAAAAGGCAACGTTTTTTTTAATAACAAGAATAGTAATTAAAATATCAAAATGGTAATCAAACTCAGCCGGTAGATTTTCATATGCTCTTTCGATTGAAGTAAAAATCTACTTCATAGGCCTTGTAGTTTTTTAATTAGGTACTTACAATAGAAAATTAAAAATGGGTTGCATTAAAACTGATTTCACAAGAAAAGTATTAAACTAATTCAAATTTCAAAATATTCACGCAATATAATAAAGATGTGAAAATAGGTATATCTAGTGTTTAGCAAAATACGTATTTTTTGATGGTAGGTACAGGGGAAAATATATTCAAAATTTACTTTTTAGCATACTATATAGACTCTCATTGTATTGTTGATTGTTACTTTCATCCCCATTCCATCCGCATTTGGGGACTGTAATCGACCATAAGTGGAGCCCTCAAGGTCAGCAATCTCAACGATTATGACTGTAGAATATACCTACTCGCTCTTGGATTTCAGATATTTGTGTTGTGCATCAAAGAGGTGACTCAACTGGAGTCTTCTGATAGATATGCACCATATGTTTTTTATTGATTACCTAATATTTATTGTCACGCTAAAATACTTTTGTATTGTTATGCCAATGTCTATAAAATAATATTCAATGAGGAAAATTTAGGTGCATGGAACTTTTGAATCATTCTGTAGCCAGTTGACCTTGTCTGGAACGCACTAACTTACCTACTTGACTTCCATCATTGTAGGTACCTACAGACTTGCACTTTTTACATGCAGCGTTGTTTACCTATTAAAAAGCCTATATTGATTTTTTGACCTTCCACGCAATTTTTAAGCGTATCTACTTACTTTTTAATCAATTTCTCAACAGGCATCATGTAGATAGGCAGTAGGTACAACTTGTGAGTTTTGTCGTGTTGTTTTTTTTATGTGAAACTATAGGTAGGTACCTACCTACCTGTGACATAATATATTATGTATGGCCAAAGAATAATGATTTTTTCTCATTTTTCAACCATTCAATAAAATGGAATCCTACCATTGGTTTTTTATGTTAGTAATCACCAATCTATTTTTATGTATTATTTTTAAAACATATTAAATAGTCAATCATTTAACCTAGGACAACTAATCCTTCCTCATATTTTTTCCAAAAAATAGATAATCTGATAACAATATCATATTGATCCTTATGTATTCTCCAAGAAATAAGCATACTTACCTAAACGGTTGTACCTATGAGAAAAAAAGTGGGAACCCGCTTCCGCTGGATTACTGGACTCTCCCAGCAATCTATCTTTAGTAAATACATGTAGGTACCTACCTACCTATACACTTTTTAAGTAACTATGTCTTTGATGAAACAAGTGCCTCCATACCTATATTTTTTCTAAACCAAGAAAAACCTTAAAATGTGTCCTGATCGATTTCAAAAATCATACATTATTGTTTATTTCCCGCAAGATATAAAAAAAATCGATTTGTATTCAGGTTTTTCTATCAAAAAATTCTCATGTCCAAGAGTTTCATGAACCAAGGCACCTTTAACCCTTGACCTTCATTTTGACATATTCCTTCCTTACCCTCACCGCCTACTTATCTTCTCTTTCCCGTGTCGATAGCTAACTTTATTTACAAACAAGTTGGTCATGTTTTTTCCGAGTTTTTTTTACTGAACATCGTAATATATAGTAAAACAACGTATCTTGAAATAAAATGAAAATTGACAGTCAATGGAAGTTTTTTTTTTCATTCTATTGAAGCAAGTTTTGGTCTAGACGTTAACATTGTATGATTCTTTAGACACTTCTGCATAAAAAAAAACATTGCAATTTTTGAGTGACTATTTTTATTTTTATGAATATTTTTAATATCTAGTAGGTATAATATATGTAGGTATGTACCTACCTACAAACAATCAATCACGCCGTTTTTCTGTATGGGCAGGCAGAGAGATTTACCTATATTAGTAGTACCTATAGGTATAGTCATTTCAATAAGGATCGATTTATTTATGTACATATATACAAAATAGTAGATAAACAAAGGCGATTTTACTGCCATAAATCAATCTCTTCCAACCAACCGTAAGGAAGCCCTGAATAAATTAGTTTCTCTTTAATGTACCTACCTATTAGTTATTATTTTTCAAAAGAAAGCAACGTTAGGTTTAAATGATAAATCGAAATTTTCAAGGAAAACAGTAGGTAATTCAGTTTTTTTTTTAGGTTTCTCAATTTCTCAATAGATGGCGTTACAAAAAAGGCTTTTCCGTTACTTCATAGATGGCAATAGCATAGTTCCTTATTTTCAGGTGAAATGTTACACACTAATCAAATAACTATATACCTAGAACTTTCAAAAATTACATTGATAAGGGAACTAAATAAGAAGGCATAATTGGTGAACGTTGCGCAAGCGCATAAAGTGATCACTTAAACCAGCCGATGACAAGTCGTAAGCCCTGTAGGTGCCTCGAGTTCCTGGTTCTTCTACAATATCCCAACTTCGTCTCTATTGATATGTTGAAAAAATGTTTGTCAATAAATAAGAAAAAATACTGTTAGGTATCACAGTATTGAGGAAAGGAAGAAATTAATTAAAGAAAACAGAAAGGATATCATTCAGGAATTATTTAATCCCAGTTTCTTCAATTTTTCTTTAAATTAGTAGGTTTTTGTACCTTCTTATCTATGGCCTATATGGAACACCAATGTACCTATAGCTGTTAGTCTTTCTTAAAATTATCAATAAATAAAAAATAAAATACCTATTTAGATGAAATGATATCAACATTTAAGTTGTTGCACATTCTAGGTCTAGGTGATTTTATTCCACAAGAATCTACGTCACAATTCACAATACGAAAAAATATCTTGGTAGGTAAATCATGTCAAATATAGATTCGATTTCGCATGATACGCAATACTACGGCTAATAATAAAATATACCTACTCACATTATGAAATGTTTATTTATACAGATTAAGGGGAAATCTCAACGTTGAGGAGAGGTTATCAGGCACTTATTGATAATATTAAGTGCACTATAAAATTGCCATCTTCCTCGAATTATATAGGATTATAAATTAATACTAATAACATGGAAATTTACAACCAATTTGGATTTTACAACGCGTGTGTGCATAATTTTTGCAAAACGTCATTATAAAGTCCTACCTACCAACTACGTAAATGAACGATTCTCAAATTACGATTTTTTTACCTATATTGAATAGTTCTTATGTTATACGTACCAAAGTATATAATATAGTTAGGTACTCGACGATTAGCAACATAATTATTCATTCATTCACACCATCACGGTACATCCCATAGTGTGGGGTAACCAGCGACAGGTGTGCAGGTGTGCAATAAAAGGAAGCACGACACATAATAATTATGTACCTATAACTAATTATCAATAGGTACCTACCTATACACTTGATAAAGTTGTTTTTCCTTACAATGTAACCTATGGTAAATATTGAGGTAGGTATTTCGTATTGCACTACAACACAGTAACTATTAGATATAATTAGGCTGTTAATTGAATATAATATGTTAATTTAGAGTATTAATATTAATTATATTGCTAATTTCCTCCAATTTCTCCGTGGTTCTTTAATTAAAAATCATAATTTTGGTGCGTTCAACCCAAAATTTCGTTTGACCAAAAAATATTACATCCACTCAATGACATCGCATCATCAACGATTGTCAATTGTAGATTAAAAATTAAATCAATCATCAACGCTTTTGGCAAAAAACATTTGCGCACAATATATCGTCTGTCAGATTTGTGTTTATTACATAATATATAGGTATATCGTTGATATTTGTAGAACGTTTTCTTGAAAATTGCATCCATAACTTTATGGTCAACAACTTACTGTCATCAAATACAATGGCGGCTTTCGGCGTGGCACTGCGCATGCTCCACTCAGATTTAAGCTTCGAATGGGTAGGTACTTATTTGATGTGCCTTGGTGAAATCGACCTTGAATCAATTTGATTCTATCAGTTAAGATTAACTTTACAAAAATACACGTGGTTTCGTCGTTAATTTGTTTAGTTTCCCTGGTGTTATTGCAAAATATTGTTATCAGTTACCTATAGGTACTGTTTTTGTGTACTTAATTCGAATATTTTGTGAAAATTCAGCAAATTTTTCCGTTAAGTGACATAAAAAATTGATATTATTATGTATTTAAACATAGTTATCTTAGCAGAAAGATTAGATATAGACACATATAATATGTAAATTCTCAAATTCATTTTGTAAATACATAATAGGTAATACATTTGGTAAAACCAGACGTATATAAATACCTATGCATAGGTGCCTACCTAAGTGTTTATTTATTTTCGATAGGTAAGTAGGTACCTATATCTATTTATAAATAAATGAATTTAAATAGTCACATACCTATCCAAGGTATTTCAAACTTATATAATAGTTAATATTGTGATCATTCATTCATGCCACTACGGCATATCGCACAATGCGGGGTAACCAGCGACAGGTGTGCATAATCTAATAAAGGTAAGCACTACATATGCGTGTATCCCCACTCACCAGACTTGTCTCACCTAATAATGACAACATTCAGAATTATTGGTGAACTTCATAGCTGAACTAAGTGAGATGTTATTTTGCCTGTTGTATTTTTTGATTAGGTAGGTAGGTACCTAATCAAAAAATACCATTAAGTATATAAAAAAGTGGAAACACTACCTATTCTAAATAAATCATCAGTCTGTTTTTTTATTTTATTTTCCTTTTCATCTTTTTTCTTCCTTGCGCAAGATGCAAGGAAGTGTTTATTATTATTACCTGATATCTTAAGCAGATTTCTACTTAATATTTAACCTAGGTATATATGTTGGTACCTACTATATATTACCAAATTTATTCTGGTCTTGATTGCCACAATATATGGCAAAAACCCGCCATTATGCACATTTTTGTTGATATATAAACTAAATACATAAATATATATTTCTTGTCTGCATCCAAAATATTTGTTCCAACTACAAGTGAACTTTTATGAATGCTCTGCGGTTGCTGTCCTCATTGATCCCATTTTGATATTATAATTTCACAGAGAGAAAAATGAAAAAAAAATACTGATTTTAATACCAGAATTCCGTTAAGAAAATCAAGAATAAAGAGTTAACAATAGAGATTCTGTTTTTTTTTATCAAGGCCTACTTTTTTTCAGTGTCAAATAAATCCATTTTATATGACCTTATGATACATATATTATGAATGTACCAAGGACCAACCTACCTACTTAAATCCCATTTACAATTCTACCTATTAGTTTTATTAGTGGTAATTGGTAAGGAAATTTTGTAAATTTTATGTCATTTTTTATAAAGGTGCCTAATCGTTTATCGAAAGATAATTTTATTGAATTCCCACACTTATTAAATCATAAACAGTACCTACCTTCATTTGAATTAATGTTATAAAATATCTTTGTATCAATAAACTTACTATCTTTTATTTACAATTTTAAAGTGTTTTCTAGATAAATTAGTTCATTTTTACGGTTTTCTCAAGTATATAGGTATAACAACATAACAGCTACATAAATATTTATTTTTAGATATTGCAGCAGCACAGAAATTACTGTCATATAGGGGAATATTATTTTACAATGACCCGCCCACTTCCATTAGAGAATTAACAGATCAAAACAAATTTAAAATAACTACCATGAAAAGGTCATATTTTTGGCAGTAGCGGAATAGCTTATAGAAGCCGAAAACCTTGGCATGCCTACAAAAAAATATATAAAGAAATATCTATATAAAAAAATATATAATTACTGGTTAGTAAAACTGTCATTTCAAGAAAAAAAATATATTACTAATTAAAGACCTTATGTTTTTTTGTTTTATTGCAAACATAGGTAGGTAGGTACTACAAGATTGGAAATTGAAACTTAAAATTGATCCTTTTTAGGGTTATAAAATGTAATTATTATTTTGTTATGTGATTGAAATATATTTTTCATTGCTGGAGAAATGATCAACGATGAACTTATGCTTAAAAAAATATATACCTATTCGACATTTTCCAATTTTCTTTCAGGGTTTGCGTAGTCTATAGGTTCTAGGTACGCCCCTAGTACCACTCATGTTGCTACGAAGTAGATAGGTACCAGCCTACTAACAATATTTATTAAAATATTGATTAGGATAATTTATATAGCGCCGTTTTCGTGAATATCTCACCTCAAGGGCTCTGAAAATTAATTAAGACATACCAATCATTTTGGCTCTGGTAAGATTTGCGAAAAAGGTCAAAGGTGTAATTTGAGATTTTTTTTAGAACGAAGATAATATTTTCGGTCTGTCCGAGGGTATGTGGGAACTTATTCCATGTATTTGGTCCTTGATGAACTTAGTGGTTTGCACCCTGTTTATTTCAGCTAATTTTCCAACCATGGATGATGGAGAACGAAGTGATGATAGTCTGTCGTTAATTGAAAGTGCAATTCAAATTCCGGAGAAGTCAGTAGGAATCATATCGTGAAGAAGGTAATTTGAAGAACATGAGACAGAACTTATTTTATTTTATTTTTTTTATTTTATTTTTATTTATTTTGGATATCCAACAGTACAGTAGAGCATAATTATATTAAAGACAATGAAAAAAAAACAAGTAAATGTAGACTACAGTACATAATAATAGGACATCATATCAAATAATTTTAAAAGCTTAACATACAATTTACGAAAAATGAGAAAAAAACAAAATTATAGGAACACACCAGAAACATACAAGGAATAATACAGAGAGGATTGTATGTATTCTAGAATCATAACATGGGATTCTAACTTACTTAAGGATCAACGAAGAAGGTGTTGCAACCATTATGGTGACACTTAATAATACATTCATGCATATACTAGAGAGTGGAATTTTGAGTTATGTTATCAGTGCAAAGTTGGCGCTTTATCGCAATTTTGAACGAGTGTAGAGATTGAGTATGAAAAAAGTCAATTTTATCGAGCAGGTTGTTAAAATTGGAGGTGGCCCGATTAGTAAAGAAATTTTTCCTAAGATTAGTTTTAGAGTGTGAAATAGAGAAAGTAGGTTTTGATCTGACATTGCGGTTTGGAATGTGAAGTGAGATATTTTCTAATAAATTTGGACAATCAATGATGTTATGAAATAGTTTAAACAAAAATAGTGAGTCTGCAGTTATTCGTCTAGATGAATGTCTTATCTTCAATCCTTTCGGGAACTTTGAGGCAATGGAGATGCAGATAGGCAAGAAATGTTTTTTTTATAAAATACAGCAAAAAGATCGGTTTGTGTTCTATGTATAGATATCCATTGAAACAATAAAGTACCTATATGTATATTTTTTATTAGGGCTAAATTGTCTTGAACTTAATAATTATTGGGAATCGCGCGAGCGAAAAAAAGTATGATTCGTTTTGGGTATTGGAGTAGGTTATTATCGATTATATACAAATATTTATTCTAATAATATTTTTATACAATTTATTAATAAGATTCTTTCGTGTAGACAACTACTTAATCAATAAAAAAACTGGCTACAAGTTGCTACATGATCAAAAACCCATTATTGAGTCAATAATTTTAGATACATTACCTAAGATTATTGAATCTAATAATTTAATATGTATGTATTCACGTTGGTTCTTCTCTGTTTGATTCACGTAAGATATCAATGCAAAATTTATTTCATTGTCAAAATAGATTCGCAATCTTTCTTGTGCAATCTTCGAAATTCATCACAACATGTGCATAAACTAATGACAATGCAAAATAAATTGAATAAAAAAATATACATTTATGCATGGTCATCGGACTATAAAAAGAAGCAACAATCGAGTTATGTAATCATAGGTAAATATAAAAATATTTTTAATATAATTTGATGTGAGGGTTTATTGTTTGAAATGCAACATTGAACATTATTCAATTTTCTCGTATAAGATAAACGATTTTTACATAAATTTGAGCGTATACCTATTTAAAAAAAAAACTATTGTTGTTATTAGATAAATATCTATTATTGTTATATTTTGGTTTGTCTAATATATAAATGGTCGTTTTAAAAACAATTTTTTAATAATATTTATTTATCTATATTTGATGTTTTGATTTCAGCGATTGAGATTTAAATTGTAGGTAGTACCTACTCGATCCATAAGAAGTTATAGTTGATAGTAAAATCCACACATTATTCAATATTCTATCATTTTCATAATATGAAGATCTTTTAGCATTAGTAAGTATCTTTCAAATGATTAATTAAAAATATAAAAGTAATTCTACCTACCTAATAAAAAATAATAAAAAAAAATTTTATTAGGTAGGTAGATTTACTTTTATAGTAATTCTACCTACCTTATAAAAAAGCAAGAGACAAAAATAATACAAAGAGTACTGTAAAGATAATAATATCAAAACAGTGAAGCAAAAACATTGAACATGCCTATTCTATAAAAAAATGATAGGTAATTGAAACAAATATGACAAAATAAATAGGTAGGTACTTTTTATTCCTCACTACGCCAAGGGATATAGTGGAGAGTTACGAATTCGCAATTTTAAGGTTTTTTTATTGCAGATTATTAACATGTATGATACTGAAATTGTATTCTGAATGTTTCATCACAATGTATCAATGTGCTATGTAGGTATTCTGTGCTATGTACCTACCGGCGTGTTTATTCTACTTTATCAATAATTATAGACTAAAGTGCTGATTCTATTATTTTAAAATGTTGCAGAGTAGAAATTTATTGGAATTCATTTCTCACGCAAATACTGCTTCTCCGGGCTGGAAACACTGGTCAGTTGGAAAAAATTGCCATACGGCAATAAACTCGCAACTTGCGCTAGGCACAAGGAAGTGTTCATTGTTATTATTATATATAATACTCGCTTAGACCCCATTAGATTTTGACGGATATCTGATCAGTGCTTCTCAATTTTTTTAACTGTCAAATTTTTCCAAGCTCAGTAAAATTAAATTTGGGCATTTTTATTATCAAATTAAAAAAAAATTGAATGACTATCAAGTTTTCATAGTAAAATATTTAAATCAAAAATATCTTTACAAACTCATTTCGTATCTGAAAATTTTCCATACGAAATTTGAATATTTTGTGTAAGTAGTGATTTGGTAGTGAGGAATATTGCGTTGGCCACAACCCACTCGTTTAAAATACTGAGTGTGCTGTTTGAATATCAATAGGTACGAAATGATCGTCTTGTTCAAAAAGGAATAAATATCCTTAGAATATATTTTGATTTTTCTAAGATATTAATTTAATTTGTTTAATAACTTCATCTGTGGTTACCAAATGACCGAAATTGTTAGTTCGACATTTTAAGCTGATTTATTTTGTCCATATTTATTATTTGTGTACTTTTAAAAAAGCCGGCATTTATTTTGCACGTTTGAGTCTGTTTAATTATGTATATTCTAAATTTTGATACCTTTGCGTGCAATTTGTATTCAAAGCTGTCAACTATCTTAGTACACGAAACATCACATGTATTTAAATTACTTACTTATCGTCCTTATATAGGGTTAACAACCTTCAAATGACAAATTTATTTTCATTTAAACAGCAAATACACGAGTACCTACCTATCCACCTATTTTGTTTTTTAATATATAGTTACCTACTTATATTTTCAAATTATTCGTATTTTTATTTTACCCTGTTATTTAACTTCGCATATCTTGCCAGTTATAACTCTGAAACTAAAGAATTTGTGTATACCCGATGAGGATGTATGTTAAAACTGTTTCCAGTTTGATTATTTTGATAAAATTGAACAATTTTATTTATTTATTTATTTTAATCTTTTTGTACATATAATTAGTACACTGGCGGGCTTATTGCCTAATGGCAATTTCTTCCAACCAACCAGAGTAAATGTTAAGTATACAAAACAATGTGTAACAATGCAATGTGGCAATCAGTTAATCACATTACAAAATAAATAAATACAGCAGAAGAAAAGTAAAAAAAAAACAATAAAAACAATACATAGCAATGATAGGAAAACTAAAGGATAAGGAAAGGAAGAGGAGAGGAAGATGTAATCAGGTGTTGTCAGATAAATATTTTTGCTTTAGCCTTTTCTTGAAGATGTTTAATGAGACGACGTAATATCAGGACAGGCTATTCTATAGCTAAGCTGAATGTACTTCAAATGAAGAGGTAAAAAAATCAGAACTATGAATAGGGATAGATAGTAAAGCACGTTCAGCAGATCGAAGTGGACGCCCGTGGCTTGAAAGATAAGTAAATTTGGATTAAAAAGGATTTTGTATTAAACGAAAAAAAAAACGAAAATAATACGCATCAAAATAATTTTATTACAACAAAAGGAAAACAGGATTAGAAGAAGTACCCAATGAAAGAGAAATTGTGTATTCAAAGATCATATAGGTAGGTATATTAAGCTTACGAGATTATTTACAAAATGGACGAAAAATCATTACGAAATAATAATCATTAAATATTGTTTTTTTTTGCATAGGTACTTATCAAATTTCTTGTCAAACACGCTTATAATAAATAATTTAATCGCAGTGTTGCCACGTAAAAAATAATAATTAATTTGAAATTTCAATTCGAAAATCTTCAATTGCCATTAGATAAAAAATCCATCAATTTTATTTTGTTATCACAAAGTATTTTTTTTTTTTGCCAATATTCTTTTTATGGTCAAAATGGTACGTATCCACCAACACATTATAATTACACAATTAAAATTATTAATCGTTAAATGTTATACAGGCAATTAAATTAATAACTTTACTAAAATGGTGATTATTTTTTTTTATTTACATACATATTTGACATTCTTAAAAAACCAATCATAATCAAGCGCGTTTATGGGCTGGTTTTCCAACTGTCGATTTGTTCAGGAGAACTTTGTTCTCTTAACATATCGACAATGTATCAAGCCAGAATACGCGAGAATTGTATGGAGAGGTCTACTTTTTTCACGGCTTTTCCAACTTTGAAGTCAAAAAACACCAACTTAGAGGCTTCGCAGCATATATGTTCCATACACGGATTTACTCAGAATTCGGAGTAGAACATTTCGTGTGTCTGTGTGTGTGTGTGTCTGTGTGTGTGTCTGTGTGTGTGTGTCTGTGTGTCTGTGTGTGTGTCTGTGTGTCCGTCCCCCCCTTATAACTTTTGATCCGCTCAATTTACAGAGCCTAAAATTTCAGAATATATAAACAGTTACAGGCCTACAAAACTTTTATACTCGGAATTTTGAATTTTTGTTTCAGTCAGGGGTTATCAACTTTTGAATTTTTATTTTATTTTTCCATATATCTCTGAAACCATAAACGGTAGAACGCTGAAAATTGGTACAAACATAGACAAATACAAAATCTCAAATTAGTTTTTTCAAAAAAATTCCAGGGTTTCTCAAACATTTTTTATTAAGAAAAATATTTTTTTTATGATAAATTTATGAGTTTAACTGCCTATATTTCCAAAACTTTTACAATTATCGAAAAAAGCCGAAACACCCCAACTAGATAATTTAATTTTCTATAAAAAATATAAACATTGTAGTAGAAGATCTCAATTTTTTTTTAACAATTTTTTTAAAAATTGAATTTAGTGACGACATCGCTTCATACATTTTGTATGGCAGTCGCCTATACACAATATGTAAGAAGACTTAATAGTTTCATACTTCATCTCCAAACATACATACATACCATCATGCTATTTGCATATTCTGGGTAGGAAAAAGGATCTTCCTCCATACTATCCTATCTTGACATACATACCTACATATGTTGTATAGAAAACAAAATATCTGAAAATATTCAATAATTTGTATCTATGGGTTTATAGTTTGGTACATATTCTTCAACTATACATACTATCGCTATCGACAGTTGGATCTCATGTGTTACATGCAACTAGTGATATAATATTCTGTTCTTGATAGCCAAATTTCAAAAACATTCGTAATGTAAAGTGAGGTTATTTCAACTGTCGATTTGTTCAGGAGAACTTTGTTCTCTTAAATATCGACAATGTATCAAGCCAGAATACGCGAGAATTGTATGGAGAGGTCTACTTTTTTCACGGCTTTTCCAACTTTGAAGTCAAAAAACACCAACTTAGAGGCTTCGCAGCATATATGTTCCATACACGGATTTACTCAGAATTCGGAGTAGAACATTTCGTGTGTCTGTGTCTGTGTGTGTGTGTGTGTGTGTCTGTGTGTCTGTGTGTCTGTGTGTCTGTGTGTCCGTCCCCCCCTTATAACTTTTGATCCGCTCAATTTACAGAGCCTAAAATTTCAGAATATATAAACAGTTACAGGCCTACAAAACTTTTATACTCGGAATTTTAAATATTTGTTTCAGTCAGGGGTTATCAACTTTTGAATTTTTATTTTATTTTTCCATATATCTCAAAAACCATAAACGCGAGAACGCTGAAAATTGGTACAAACATAGACAAATACAAAATCTCAAATTAGTTTTTTCAAAAAAATTCCAGGGTTTCTCAAACATTTTTTATTAAGAAAAGTATTTTTTTTTTATAAATTTATGAGTTTAACTGCCTATATTTCCATTTTTTTTTAAAATATCGAAAAAAGCCGAAACACCCCAACTAGATAATTTAATTTTATATAAAAAATATTAACATTGTAGCAGTACATCTGAAATTTATTTTAACAATTTTTATAAAAATTGAATTTAGTGACGACATCGCTTCATACAATTTGTATGGTAGTCACCTATACACAATATCAAAGAAGACTTAATAGTTTGATACTTCATCTCTAAACATACAATATACATATACCATCATGCTGTTTTCATATTCCGGGTAGGAAAAAAAGACTGACCTCCATACTATCCTATCTTGACTACCTAGGTACATGTGTTGTATAGAAAACTAAATATCATAAAATAATAAATAATTTGTATTTATGGGTTTGGTACTTATTCTTCAACTATACATACTATCGCTGTCGACAGTTGGATCTCATGTGTTACATGCAACTAGTAATTAAAAATTCCTACTTTAAATTATAAAGGAAAATTATAGATTTATAGAGGATCTTTGATATCTTAGTATTGTTTATAATACGAATTCGCTACTTGCTCCTTAAGATATGTGGGACTTTTATCACACCTTCTAAATTAACAATCTCCGCACCATGGAGCAAAAATAGCAAGACTATGGAAGATTTGCCAAAATTTATTGAAAATATTATTTTCTAATGGTTAGGCTGAATATATCTGGCAGAATACTCTGTATCTATATCTTTTTAAGATGAGTTAATGGCCTCTGACCAATAAGACCTTGAAGAGTCCATGGGACAGGTTCTAGGGCCTTCAAATGGATAGGAACACTCTCATCACAGACCGACATAACGAAGAGTAGAATATGGAAACGATGAAAATAGGTAAAATGTTGTTTCAACCAAGTCTTCAATGATTCATATTAATTGACTTGTCAAATTGTGGGCCGTCACTTTGCTGAACTTCTCAACTCTAATTTTGAATTAGGTAGATACCGATAAAATCAAGAGGCCAATATATCTAACGCTTACTATATCTAGCTACTGATAGGTAACATGATGATATTAAAAAAACGCCAATACACAATGAAGTTACGTGTTAGTAACCCAAAATTTGTTGATTTTTAAGCATTTTAAAAACAAACCTTACCCGAAATGAATATTTTTATCAGTCATTCGCATTGATTTTATACCCTCTTTATTCACATGAAAGGTTTAATTCTCTACAACATATAGTTATTTAGTTATGGAGTAAAAAATGCTGTAAAAGATGATGTTTTTAATATTTTTAGGGGGATATATGCTGAAATTTACTTTCACTAGAGAAAAGTTGATAATAACTATAATATTTTTTTAAACACACCGAATAAAAAGCGCTTTTGAGAAATTTGAGGTTTATATGTTCTCTCTTATCAAATTAATGATCGTACTTTGTCTCAATTTGTACCTAATTCCTTCTGCATCCTCCAATTGTCTCCTTCTTATCTTCAGTTCCTGCTATTTATTTACTACAGTTTGATTGTTTTTCTACTGTTTTGAAGTACGTATATTTATACCAAATTTATAGTCATCAAGGCTACATTCATATTGTTTCAGAAATTTGTAAAGATAGCCCACCTATTATCCCACCTAAATATATTTTTGTATAAAGAAAATAAATATAGGTATAAGTACCTGGTTCCTATCTATTTAATGAAATAAAATATTTATTCATAATTAATAATTTTTTGATACTATTCATACATAGTATTTTGTATATTATTTAGAAAGAATATACCTATCTAAGTTAGTTTTTTTAATACCAACCAAAGTATATTTTTTTATGCCTTTGTACAACCAATGGCATTCAAAATGATCTTCCTTATATGTAATTTTCTTGTGTAATTTGTTGAAATTAATCTCGAAAAAAATTGAATTAATTAACTCCTTTGGACTTTGTGTTGCTGAAACGTCAATGCAACATTGGTACGTTTTTTGTAATTAAAAATAATTGTTGTACATTAATTTCAAGATTCGATTCAGATAAACGCATTATAATAATAATAATAATAATTTGATACATACAATCGTTGTTTTCAAAGAATAAAAAAAAATGTTTAAATTTTTTGTCAACAAAATCTCAACGTGTAATTTTTCATTGTTAATAAATATTCATATGGATAATAAGCGTGTAAAAAGTTTATTATTTCGGTGTCAATTATATATAAAAATAGCAGGAAAAATTAACAATTACATGTATAATTTGTAGTGTCTTGTTTTTGTTTCATTATTCGCTATTTTTTGTATCTTTAATAATATATTATGTGATATAATATACATAATTGTACCTACATACCAGTTACAGTAACAAAAAGAAGAACATAAAAACTAATTAGTTTTTGAATATTTCAATATAATTCTTTTTTGAAGGTAGTTATTTATTTTGATAACCACGTAGGTACCTATTGTTATCCTTTTATAATCCCTTTTTTAATTTCGAATTTGATTGAAGTTTAAATAAAGTAGCTGGATTGGTGGTGGCAGGTTGTAATTGGTACCTACATAATATTTACCAAATCAAACTTTTTTTTTGATCAACAAACATTTCTTTTTTTTTCAACCCAAAAAATTACTGCAATAAAAAAATTGAATATTTCTCTTCAGTAAATTCACATTTTGGTGCCCAAGTATTATATTTGATAATATTTATTGTATAGTTATTTATGTAGTTTTAACCTTGAGTTTTTTTATTAATTATTTCTGATTAATTACTCCGTTGTTACGGTTGCAATTAATTAACCCTATAAAATACCTCATATTATTTTTCTGTTGAGTTCGTAAAAAAATACTAACTTGTAATAAATGTATTTTACGCCATAGGTACCTTTATATTTTTTTTGTAAATAAATTAAAATTGTGTTTCTCTGTGACATTTATTAATTGTATCTCTTTTTACGATATATTCAAATTAAGGTTAAGGCTCATTCAGATTAAAACAAGAATAATAAAGGTGCCTCAATCAACGATTCTTTTTTTTTCGTCTGGTATATATTTTATAAAATAAAATCCGAATGCATTTTAAACACCTCGTAAATTTCTGAACGGAGATTAAATGGAAATGTTGACAAGATATCGACCGGCGTTAGAGTTGTGTTTATACACTTAAAAACATTCAAACATTCGATATCGAGATGGTCATTACCTACCTACCCGTGAATCAGCCTCATTTTAAACGTATTAATTTGTTTTTTCAAATTTTGTTCTGGAACATTTTTAAACGATGCGATTCTTTTGCGATCACCAATTTCAAATCTGCATTAACGCTTCATGCCTTAATCATTGAATTATTAGACAAATTAATTAACTGCTGTTTTGTTCTTTAAACAACATATTTGAATATAAACAACGACTTATTCAATTACATACAGACATTCCAAAGTTCTTAATTTGAATTTTAAACTGCGCGATTTAACATCCAAACTAAGGATATTTTCGATGTATTATTTGATTCGGACAAAATGAATCTCTTATGTTAGTTGTACAGAACATGTACCTACACATGTAGGTATCTATTATTTAAATCTCATTCAAATTAAGAACACGCGATCGAAAACAATACAGCTTATAACCATTCGAATAGTTATATTTCACAATGACTCAACTATGAACACACTTAGATTGATTTGAATTTGGAACTGTACAATTTGAGATACGGACTAGGCATAGTTTAAACTTTATTTTACTTAAGTTGTGGTATTTTTAAATCTCATTCGAATTTAGAACATTTGTACGATTGCAAACAAATCGGTACTTACAAATTGAGGGCTTGTTTGTTTTGATTCCATTTCAAACGAACGAACGATCCAAAGTTCCTAATTCGAATTTGGAAAAGTACAATTTGAGATACTAATTAGGTAGGTACTATTTTAAAATCTCATTCGAATTTAGAACAAACCATCATAAACAAAATAATTATGTAGGTACCTACTAATTTAAAGCTTGTTCGTTTTAATTCCATTTCATAGTTCTAAAAAATGGTCTTAATTTGAATTTGGAACTGTGCAATTTGAGATACGGACCAGGCCCAGTTTCGATATATTCGATTCGGTTTCATTCTAGAACGAGTCCCTTTGCAATTGATTGAATCACGGTCCGAAATTAGTGAGATATCTCTGTCCAGGACGGAGCCTATCGGGGTCCATTATCATCTCGAATCGCCGGGTTAAGTGCTAGTTGAGTCTTCCCTAACAAGATCTTAGCGCCATTATTTAAATTCAGAACGATGTCGCGCCGTTCGATTCTCTCAATGTCCGTGTTTTAATGTTCACTTCACGCTCGGACAAATTGTCTCTTATATTAAATATTACCTACTCTTTACTTTAAAAGATAAGAAAATATTCTTGTTCGTGTCTCTCTCTCTCTCTTTCTCGTAGGCAATTAGCGTCGAGTAAAAACGAGATAAAGATAATGGGGTTTGCCATTTTTTTTTTCAATTAAGGAAAATTGTTATTACAATATGGATTCCAGATATTTTTTGTGTTAACGTGCAAAATTAATATTTCTGTCAATATTTAAATGCATAAAAACATAATCACGAATTTAATTATAGTTTTTTTTATTATTTGTTTTAAAAATGTACCTACCTATCCAAAATAAGTTTAAAAATATTCCGATTTCAATATTCAAATGTTTTACTTCAGCAATTTAAATTTTGTTCTTTTTAAAATTATTTTATGATTATGAAAAGTACTTACCGAAAATAAATTCATTCCAATTTCAAATTTACATTAATGTTGGTAGAAATCTGGTCATAATCGATGGGATTCGTACATTTTTAATGAATACCTACATAATTTTTATTTATAGCATATGACAATACAGAGAATAATTCAAACGTTGGTCGAATAATTCTTTTTTTGAATTCTGTACGTGGTGGAAATTTCACAATGGACGCCCGAGGCGTCGCGATCTTATCTCGATCTTTTGTTCGCTCTCGTGTCTCAAATTTGAATTTAAAAAAAGAATAGAATAGAACAAAAAACAAATTCGCAGTAAATTTGAATTACTGTTTAAATATTAATCACTATTGCACTTTTTATTTGAACCTACTTCAAATCATTATTATTTTTACAAACTAAGTAACTACTTACTTTGTAATAGGTACCTAATGGTGAAATATGATTTTACAATGATTTTTAATCGCTTTTTACGTTAATTTCTCAACAGAGAGTGCATACTATGAGTTTCCTTATGATTTTTTGTGTGTATGACGTACTTACTATGAAATTTTGTGTCCTCTGTGCATCCCACACTATGTTCAATTGTTCTTCATATTATATTGCTATCATATTGACTTCATATAGACATAATTTTTACTTCATATTGATATCATATTGAATTCATAGTGATATTTGTATTATTTCTTCTCGGGCAACTACGGGTAGATTCTTCTTCTTCTTCGTTTCCTCAATGCTGAGGGTCGCGATCTATGGGGCCGCCAATTTACTATGTCAAATATTAATTTAACACGCACCTAATAACAAGTTGCCACATTCTGGAGACTAATAATATTTATCGTCTCATAGATCCAAACTAAAAAAACAATCGAAAACTGTGCCTCCACCAGGAATCGAACCCGGGACCTTTGGATCACCTGTCAAGTAACTAACTGTCTGAACCACGAAGGCCGACATATTGACTTCATATTGATATCATATTGACTTCATATTGATATCATATTGACTTCATATTGATATCATATTGATATCATATTAACATCATATTATATTTGATATCCTTTTTATATTGTTTCTCGGGCAACTAACAGGTACTATGTCAAATATTAATTTAACATGCACCCGATAACAAGTTGCCACATTCTGGAGACTTAGGTACTATATTAATCGTCTCACATGTTCAGACTTAAAACACTTTTTTTATAAAAAATGAATATGTCCTATCAATATGAATATGTCAGACCTTTCCTAACATACGCCATTTAATCCAAAGCTGATACGGTCTGTACCAAACAACTTCTGCGCACCAGTGAAATGAAAATACTGCGATGCATAGCTGGTAAAAGTATTCGCGATAGAGTCAGGAATACAGAGATCTGAAGAATTTGCGAAGCTGAGGACATCGTAAGATGGGGGCGCCAAAGGAGAAGGTACTGGAACGTACACGTCAGCCGCATGTCCGAAGATAGGATCCCAAAGATAGCCCGAGACAACGTACCGGAGGGGTCTAGACCACGAGGACGTCCACCAACATGGTGAGATAGCTATAGTTGGCAGTCCACATCACAGGAGGCTGAAAAAAGCATAAAACATTCCCTGTGCCTAATGAAAGAAGAAGAAGAATATGTCCTTGTTAAACAAGTACATATAGGTACATCTTCCTACGTTCCCTAAAATAAGCAAATAAATGCTTGTGCTATAGGTGAACTCGCGACCACTGGATTACTAGCCCAGCGCGCTAACCGCTCTGCCATCGACCCATCTGTTATATGTAGATACCAACCTAAACAAAAAAAAATATTAATGAAATATCTGGAATTAATTAAAAAACATAAGAAAAAATGCATAATTATAAATAATTTCGTTTCATTAGTTTTCTGTCACGTTGCCAGATATTTCGGGCATAATTAATTTCTCTTGCAGTTCTTTTGATAGCGATTATTTTTCAGTCCCTCGTATAAATTTGCTTATGGGGTCCAAGATCGGTTGTTGACTTCTCACACGTTCATACATCTCGGCGCATAATGGATTGTCAATAGTTGATGCCATATTGATATTCAAATTTCAACTTTTACATATTGTTGCTTGTGATTTTCATTGTCGAGCTCAATTCTCCATTCATACTTAAGGTAAATAAAATTTAAATAATCTTTTCATCAAGTAACACATGAATTGGTAAATATTTTCAAGCTGCTAAGCATAGAAACACGTGGTTAGATTTGCATCATTATTTACTGCCGAAAAATACATCCAAGGACTCCATTAACATTATTATATTGCATAATAAATATGTACCCTTTAAAATATTAAATAAAATCCCTTCTCATATATTTCATTTTGTTAGTTCCTACGTCTATATAATATAAACAACGGCAGATTTAAGAATTGTCCCTTTCAAGGACCTACACAAATAGGTACTCATAAATTCAATTTTATGCATGAAAGAATTATTTGTCAATAAGATTCGAGCATATCGGAATCTTATCCGGCATGCGGGTACTCATGACACGTTCTTAATACGTTCTGATCTTGCCTTAATCTTAAAAATTTATAAATCAGTACTCGATTATAATCCAAACTTAATCTTTCTCTACATTTAATCATGAAAATCTGTTAATGTCAACGTTTAGTATGAAATTGTCATTAATTGTTGTATAAATTAATATTATTATTCAATCAATTTAACCTCAAAGATTGCTTTAGTCTGATGCTGATATCAACTTGACTGTTATGAGTAGCCCTGCAGAACTAAATGGAGGAAGAAGAAGACTTTATCTAGAATTGGATCAAACATGGCTAGTAATAATATTAAGACGAAGAAATCAATATTTTTTATGTTACGTTTAATGTTTTTGTTACACTTATCAACGGGCTGTACCTATCTAATTGTGGAAACTGTAGCAAAACAAGAATAAATTTATTTTGGCAGACTCTCTGTGGATTGTCAGCATGAGACAAATCTATTTAAAAAGTGTCAGCTATGCAATCAACTCATTTCCTACCAGTATCCACCGACGTCAGTAGCACAACCAATGGTACATTTGGTCGGACATGTGGGGCAGCTGCACAAATGTGCGGTGGTCTGCTTATCTCCACAGTCACAGAAACCCTACGAAGACAGGTCATCCAACATTCTTTCAACGTCCGTCATTTCAGAGACTTCCATGTAATGGCCTGGGGAGGCAATTCTGGTCAAACGGTGAAATCAAAACCCTCATGATTACCCATATCATGGATATAATAATCATATGGAGTTCTATAATATCTTAGCATATGACAGAACTCCATAGGAAAACCAGACTTATCCCCCTGATATAACACTCTATAGAGCGAATAAAATTAGTCTATATCGATCAATAAACTGAAGAGAAACTGCAAACTGGTTGTTTTATTTACCAAAACAGATGTATTTTTTATTAATAATTAGTCATCTTCTTCCTCTTTAGGTAGATCTATGATCTGCTTCTACAGGTCCTGGGACGAGGATCTCCAGCTTTTCTCCATCTCTTTGATGGTCTTCCCGATGGTCGGCGTCCCTCTGGTGTCTCAACGCGCATTGCAATCTTTGGCAGCCTTTCTGGATTCATCCTATCAACATGATCTCTCCAGCATCGTCTTCTTTACCTGCTCCACCTTACAATATCCTCCACATTGCAAGTTCTGCGGATCTTCTCATAGGGAATTCTGTCTCTGAGGGTTCTGCCTAAGAAAGGTCTTAACGTTTTCATCTCTGTAGTTCTGATGAGCTATTTTGTTCTCATACGTATCTGCCCTTGCTCCAACTCCATAAGTCATTATTGGTCTGATGCATGTTTTATATTTTATAATTAATTAGGGTTTTTTTTTCATAGATCTTCATTATTAATTAAGATAGTACTTATTTGTATCATGATGATACAAATTAAACGTAGGTAGATTTTTTTTCATAATTATAACTTCCGGCTTTATCATTCCGTAGTTCCATCTCTGGTATATCTAGATGAATTAATTACCATCAAGATTAATGTGAGCTAATTGAATAATCACTGTATCAAGTCCACAAGATAATATGGCACAGAGAGTTCATCATTCAGATAAGGATATCCCGTTTAGCACCGTCTCAGGAATTAATTCTCTAGGTAGGTACGTCTCGCCTCGCATCGCCATAGCAAATAGTCCAAATTTTTTCACTCGTGCAGGATACAATTAAAACACACCGTTGGTCCTCTGTCGTAATTATCCAGCAAATGACACAGACAAAACAACAAATGACACTATTAAACAAAACAGCTAATGACACAATTAAACAAAACAGCAAATGACACAATCAAAACAGCAAATGACACAATCAAACAAAACAGCAAACGACACAAACAAAACAGCAAATGACACAATTAAACATAACACCATATTATGTCTTATGGATGAACTTCTTCTTCGTTGACTACACTATATTTATACTCGCCGAATGGTCCGCCTAGATCAGCGGTCGGGGATCCGGGGTAAATTACTCCAAATGGGGTAAAAATGAATTTTTGTTTGAACCAATTTGAGAATTTTATTTTGTTTGTCTATTACATACTTACTGTTTTCATAAAACTTTTTTTTTTATTTTCCGTGTAAATTAATTCAATAAATAATGTTTATTTAAATATACATTGGTAGTCTTCTTTTCGAAATGGGGGGAAGGGGTAATATCGACTTACGCAAAAATATTTTGGGGTAATGGTTAAAAAGTTCCCCGACCGCTGGCCTAGATGCTAATGTATGGTCTTGATCAGATCTACAGTTTCTGTAGAGAAATCGAATATTTTGATAGTTGCATATTATACGCAAACATTGACTTGGAAAAAATCCTATGAAAGCGACTTTAAAAATATTCGATTTACATACACATTAGTACCTACAAGTAGGTAATAAACAAGCCAAAAATGAAATAATATTTTTGGCGCAGTTCAGGAGTGACATCTGTGCGAGAACACTGTCACCTCATGTATAAGGACTGTTTCTTTAATTGTTTAAACAAAAAACTAAATAGATGGCGTAACAAAAAAATTCTTCGTTAGGGACTTCACAGATGGCGATGATAAAAGCAGCTTAATTTCCAACGATTAGTTTTTCATTATTAAAATATATAGAACTTTCAAAATTGCATTAATAAAGAAACTCAATAAGAAGACATAGGTAATTGGAGAACGTTGCGCAAGCGCCACGTAAACCAGCCGATGACAGGTCGTAAGCCCTGTAGGTCTCTTGAGTTCCTGGTTCTCCTATAATATTCCAACTTCGTCTCTATTGAGATGTTAAAAATTTGTCAAAATTTATAAAGTATGTATGATTTCTGTTTATAATATCTTCAAATATGTACCAATTTAAAACGTTTTTCGATTTATATTATTTTAATACCCGTCATATAATGTTTATTGAAAATATGCTTGATAAAAATATATTATAATGAGATTTTCCTCACTTTGAAATTATCTGTGTGTTGAAATAAGCACGTACGCTTTACAATCGAGAAAAATTTATCGTATTGTAAGAGACTTTCGAGTAATCAACGCCGCGAAAATCCATATATGCAAATTGATTTTATAAATGCAATTCGAATGACAAAGTCATTAGTGAGAATATCATTTTACATTCACATATAGAGAGGAAAGCATGTCAAAGTTATTCAATATTATTATAAGTTATTTATACACACACGCCGTATACGCAGAGTTAAGACTTAAATAAAGTAATATTCAACAATTTGTATGCGAGTTCTTGAATTTTACAATATCTATATAATGCAGATTTGTTCGATAACGAGAAGGTTTTATAAATACGCAAGGTTTAATGATGTAGGTAAGTACCTCGCTAATTAAGTATAAAATTATTATTTACAAACGCATACCTACCTATATAAAATGAATCTTTATTATATTAAAGGCATGGAAGTATTAAAATGCGTAGGTAATTAAATATACATCAAAATTTCACTTATACGCGTTATAAATATTGCAGGTATAATGATGTATTTTTACGATTATTGATTTAAGATCAATATTCTTGTGTCCTGTTACAGTCTATATAACTATCTATTAAATATTTTGACATGATGAAATTTTTGATATTTTATAATATTTTATTTTGGTTAGCCCCTTATGTAATAAAAAATAAAAAATACAACGCTTTTAACAGTATTTTTACGAGTCCTTAGCTGTGTTTTTTTTTATTTAGTTAGGTATAATGTTTATCAAAAAAATAAATAAATAATTATATATATTTATTTAATTATCAACATTTTCTATTATCTAGGTACCTACTTACCTACACTCTTTCAAATTTTGAATTAGTTTCTATCAAAGAATCATTTGATGATCATTTGATCGTGTGTATGGTTCAAACCGGAAAACTATTATTGTCAAAAAAAAACTTTTTTATAATAATACCTAATAAAATTTATTCATACCATCACGGCAAATCACATAATGTGGGGTAACCAGCGACAGGTGTGCGGGCGTGTATATAACCTCATATGAGGAAACACGACTTATGCGTGTATTCCCCACCAGTCTCGTCTCACAAAAGCAACGTTCAGAATGAGTGCAGGGGAACATCGTCGTTGAATTATGTTCAAATATTATTTTTACATTTTTTGTGTTCAAAACATTATTATACTACCATTCAAAGCACCCTCTTCAGAAAATTTTACCTCCGAATTTAATATCATAATATGTAGTTAATTTTTTTTAAATATATGATTTTGCGATATTTTTTTATTGTAAAGCGTGCCGACAATTCAATGGTTATTTTACAGTTGAATCGCTTCGCCCCTTTACATCCAAAAATCCAGAGTTCGCTGTGAATAATTTTACATGTTAATATAGAAAGATCTAGATCGTTATTTGTGACGCACGCTTTCGTGTGAGGTTCGAAATGAGATAATAGAATCGTGCGCATGCGCGGCTGCCATTGTGCGCAAAACAAAAGTTCATAGTTACGTGCGTAAAAGATTAAGTTTCTTCATTTTCATAATATGCAAACTATAAACTCAGCGGTGGTGAATATGTGGCGCGTACCTTTTATCTTATTTAAATGAACTTTTTAATGAATGAAATTATGAATAGGTACATTTTATTTTCTCTTGCAGAAGACATTCGAATAACAATAACAAAGGTAACGTAAATAAACATTTCACACAAAATACACACCTGTCGCTGTTAACCCCGCAATTTGGGATATGCCGTGATGGTATGTATGAATGTTATTTAAAAATAAAAGAAAAAAGGTAATATTCTTGGTTATTTAACTTTTAATAAAGTCATAAAGAATCTACATATGGAAGGATAGTTGGACTTCGCCATCTCAGAAAGCATAGTTTTTGAATACAGACCAACAGGTCTACTAAACGAAGAAGAAGAAGAAGAAGAAGACGAAGACTTTTTCTTGATTTTACTTTTTATAAACAAGCGATTTTTGCTGTTTAGGTAGGTACCTATATCTACTAAACTTATTCAAGTAAATATTTAAATTGATAGGGATCTCATTAAAAAGGCAATATTGGTGAACGTTGCGCAAGTGCATAAAGTGATCACGTAAACCAGCCGATGACAGGTAGTAAGCCCTGTAGGTGCCTTGATTTCCCGGTTCTCCCACAGTAAATATTCCAACTTCGTCTCTATTGAGATAATTAAAAATCTGTTAAAATTTATAAAGTACAGTTAATTATTGTAAGTTAATTATTGAATGCTACGAATTAACGACACAAAAGCGTTTTCATCTCAAATATCAAAAATCTTTTCATAGCTCTCGTTCGTAGTCATCTTGAATCATCGTCAAGCATTTGGAATCCATTTTACCATATACATAAAAATAGGATTGAAAGAATCCAAAAGTTATTTATAAAGCAGCTAAACTACCGATTTGGTATTTCAAATGTAAACGACTACTACACCAGCCTAAAAACCTATAATATTATGAGTCTCGAAAACAGAAGAACTCTAACCGATGCTCTATTCCTTTACAAAATAATAAATAATATGCTTAACTGCCCTGAACTAACAAGACTAATTAACTATTGAGTCCCTGCAAGACCCACAAGACAGACTGAACTTTTTAAAATTTCTACCTTCAAAACAAACTCCTTCAAAAACTCATTTATAAACCGAAGTTGCCATGCTTATAACCTCCACTTTAGCTCAATCGACCCTTTCATATTAAATAAAACAAATTTTAAACAACAAATCATAGCAATTCTTCATAATACCTCTCCGGCTCCTTAATTTCAATACGATATACAAAACTCTCTTCTCACACACACACACACACACACACACACACACACACACACACACACACACACTCACACACGCACACACATTATACATACACCCTTATACACACACGCACACAACTTTTATCTATTTTCCTTCTGTATAAATATATTATTATTTTTTTTTGTACTTATTTGAAGCCACTCGTTGCTGGAGATAGGTCACCCGCCCAACCGAATTAGCTAATTTCAAATAACACAAATTTGACTGGGGCCATAAAACTATACCTATATAGTATTTACCTGCGTGTAGCCGCGTGAATATTCTTTGGCTATTTCACATTTATTTATTTATATACACGTAGGTGGGTACTGTGTGTGTACTGCGTGGAGCCTGCAGTAACGAGATGGTTTCAATTAACTTGATTAAAAACTTTGTTATTACTCTTAACCAGTGTATAATATAATTATATAATGTTCGTCTATAATTGGCTTCATTTAAATGTAAAATGTTTATCTGTAATTTTTTTATATAGCTGTTGACAAACTGTTAAATAAAATAAATAAAAAAATAAAAAATAAATAAAAATTATCGTGTAAATAATAACCTCAATTTTATTTTTATACGTAGATAATTTTGTATATTTTCTACACAGCTTGAGAAGCTGCGGTCCACTCCAGTTGATGTTAAAATGTATCAATATTCCTGGCTATTTAATATTCTAGTATGGTGCTTCCGATTCCAAGAATTAAGGGGCCCTAAATAATAATCTTTATCTATACACAATATCGGTGTGTATGTGTTTGATTGGACGTGCCGGGATATGCCGTATACGAATGACTTACTGTAGCAAATAAAAATACCTACTTATAAATTTTGTAATGTACCCAAAGATAGAATTAAATGAAACAACTACATATTTAATATGTTTTTATTTGCTTTCCTTTTATAAATTTAAATTAATTCCGACAACTGATTTAAATTGAAGAGACCAATTGATTTAAGCTACCTTACTGAATATGTAAGCGATAACTTATTATAATCAAAATTTCCTTATTCATTTTTTTTTTTGAAAGAATGAATACGTCCTCGTAACATATAGGTAGATAAATATACATCCTCATCCACATTCCCTAAGCTAAGCATAAATGTTTGAACGAAGTTGGTCGTGGCAGGATTCGAACTCGCGACCAGTAAACTAGTCACTTAGACAATGTATTGACCAGGGTGGCTAATCATGACACGTTCTTAATTCGTTATAATCTTGCCTTGATCTTAAAAATTTATAAATCAGTACTCGATCACTATCTAATACCATAACCTTTCTCTATATTATAATCATAAAAAATGTTTAAATCAACGTTTTGTATGAAATTGTCATTAATTGTTCAATTAATTTATCTTCAACGATTGCTTAAGCTGATTTTAATCTTACTTTAATCAGCTTCGTGAGTATCCTTGCTGATGATTACGTCGTCTTAATTTATATCTATAAATATTTTAGGAAAATTCAACCATTCACTCAACCAAAACTTCAAGCTTTCGTTTTCAAAATCAATCAGCTAGATTATAGAATGATGATGGTTGGTATAACGATGTCTCAATTTTTTTTACAATTATTTGAGAAAAAATTTCAAATGAATCAATAATTATTGAATAAAGTCCTCCTTCCTATGATGAGTCTGTGAAAAAAATTTTAAGTGCCAAAAATTTTCCTAAACCAAGAAAATTGATTACTGATTCAAGTTCCACAAAGATTCGTTTCCTTAAAAAGGACGTCCATTTTGACTGATCCATCTGACGATTAGAATTATATTTTGTCAAAAGTTTTTACTTTTTATTATTAATCAATTCCACCATCAAATATCTGTAACCTTTGACTAAACGACTGTTCCTACATACATAGGTGCCTATCCTTTTGATGAATCAAATTAATGTCTAAATACCTTGACAATCGTCGTAATCATCATCGCTAACCGATTTAAATTCCGTCACACTGGATTCCATATGGCAAACTCGGTGTTCATTTAATTAATCGCTGTAATTATTTATTCCTAATTTTATTTTATTTTTTTATTTTGATCCCAACAATACAATTGAAAAGTCGTCCATTCCTCATTCTAAACGAGGCATCAATTAACCTCGGCCCACCCACAAACTCGGTTACATTAGAAAAACACATATACTCACCTTTCATATATGTACATACACACATACTAACATAACAGGTATGGTATATATGTGGTAGGTATATAGGTAGTATACGTCAATCACAATTCAATTGTCTTCAAACCTGATTCATGTTTTTGCCAAACTCATCCCGAGTACCTACCTACCTACCAATCAATAGCACAAGCATTTGTTTTATTCATAACATCTGTGGATTTCATTATTCTTACATCTTGATTCAAAAATATACGAAGTAGTCCAATTAAATGTCTTTAACAGTTGATTGTTGAATTTTTCGGACATGTTTTTTTAACACTCGTTTTGAACATGTCTAAGGCTGTATTTCTCGAACAAATATTTAAGTAAAAGTATAATTAAAATACTTTGATTCATAAAATTGTTCAATACTTTTAGTTATTTCATTGAAATCTAATGCCGTTAAACGATGCTGTTTTGAACAATTTCATGTAATCAAAGTATGTTAACTTTACTATTATCGATACTTTTGTTGAAAGAACCCAGCCTATGTAAGTGAAATATTGTGTCAAAGGTAAAATCTTTAATGTTTTCATCTTTTTTCAAGTAATTGATTTTTAAGTGCGGCAGATAGTTTATCTCTCTTACATAGAGACTCATTGATTGTTTTATTTGATTAAAAATACAGTAATATCTATATGTTTAACATGAAATTCATTCTTGCAAGTACCTACATAATATATTTGGTCCATTTTCATTCAATCAATGAGTCCATTTAAACAAATCAATTACATTCCATTACAACTTCAAATTAATTACTGTCATTTTCAGATTTCTTTGTGGACATTTACTTATTTATTTATTTGTAATATTTTTTACAGAAAGAGAGGTTTGACAACAATAATTAAAAGTAAATAATAAAACAGACAATGGAAGGATACATAACATACAACCATACCATCGACACTCTCTCATGTATTGTTGTCAGTTACCTAGTGTTTTTTGCTTTCCAATATGCTAAGGATAATCCCTGTGTTATATTGGGAGCAGTCTTTGATTTACTTTTAAATGGCTACTTAGGGCACTCCAGCTACAAGGATTTGGATACACTATAGGTACTCTTCCGAAGAAGCGCACTACGTAGCGTTGGGAGGGTTTGCAATCTGCTCAGGATAATACATTTATTCAGATTTTAAAAATACCTGGACGATCGGAACACAGAACACAGTTCGATAGCCGCTCTGCTGTGTTGAATATTGAAGGTTTACTGTTTGATATTTGTAAGATAAACAACATTATTACTAAGCTCACTGATTGTAGCATAATATCTACATATATGTAGGTACGTGTACCTACTTTTCAAAAGTTTTGCACATTTTTTCAATAGATAAAAAAACTATTAGGTTAATTAATTACTATGTATTATCACATATTTTACGGATATTTCTACAACGACCCAAAGAACAATCAAAACTTGTAATTCATTTCAATGCGTTTAACAATTGTGACAAATTGCGATGAAACAAACAGATAATTCTCGGAGAGAAGATCTCAAAGGCGATACGTTTCAGAGTCGTGTCATGCCCTAGCGTGGTGGGTAGGTACTCTACATAATATATTCATAATTTACATCTCAACAATTGAATGCTCGTCGTCCATTTGGTCACGCCATTTTAGTCAGCATTCGTTGGCCCCTGTCACAGAAATACCAGTCGTGGTAGACAATTCTGGCTCTCATTGTATCCATTGTGGAGACACTTAACCATATGTACCGGCACCGTGAGAACTGTTACAAAAATCAATGAATCTTTGTGGTATTTCTTCAATCTTTCTTCTTCCAGATGAGAAGGAACTTGAAATAGCTCACGAGGTTTTATGGATTCGTTATCTATAAACGGCGAGGTGCAAATCTCGACACGTGTATCAATGGATCCACGCACGTGGTCTGTCGTAGAGTTAAGATCTTTATCAGTTAAATAATAGTTAGGTACGTTGGAATTCATTTCAAAATTCTTAAAAAGCTTTGTAGGTTTATTATCGTAGGTTTTTTGCATGATCGAAAAGACCTTGAAGAGGCCCACGGACATCAGCGAGACACTCCAATTTGATAGATCACATTTTTAATTACCTACATATAATAATCTATGTTATCTAATTCTTTTCCGTATTATTATGTCCATTATAACAATATTAGAAAAATTGTTTTTCTTAATTTGTTTTACATTTACAACTATAATTTTCTTTATAGATATCTCTTTGTTAATTAAATGCAGACGCATATCTAGTAACGTGAATATTACAATCTTAAAACAGTCTGGCATATTTATATGCTTTTTCAATTTCAAATATGAAAGAATAAATGTATTACCAACAATTTATTTCAAAAAATATCCGAATTATTACTTTTATGACTCAAAAATAATAATTTTGTATCAAATACCTACCAAACTATGAAAAGTTCATACATAAAAAATGTTTTCTTTTTTAAAAATGTTTTCTTCGAATTTGTTTCATTTAAATTACTCGAAACTCGATTCTTCCCTCGATGTAATTTAATTCTTTTCGAAGCAGTTACCTCTTCTACAATCGATATGATTATACATATGCCAAAAATATTAATTTTATTATTATCATAAAATGTATCACCTTATTGTATGTGATATTGATACATAATATGAATATTTTATTTGTTTAACCTATTAACTTCAGTGTTTGTTTGCATGCATTTCATTTCATCTGTATTTTGTGATATTTTTCCCAGAAAACGCTCATCGAATTTTCCATATTTTTGTTATTTACTCGGACAAAACTTGTACATAATAATAATAATAATAATAATATTTATATTTTAGCACCGTTTACTAAAACAATACTTCCGCTTTTCTTTAACAAAATAGCTTATTGAAATACATAAAAAGTATATAATATTTACTGGCTAGTAAAACCGTCATTTCAAGGGAAATAAAAACATTACTTATTCAAGACCTAATATTTTCATGATTGTTTAATTGAAACCATACCTACTACATGATAAGAAATTGAAATTTAGATACGTTCCTTTTCAGGGCCACAAAATGTACCAAAATATATTTTTGTTATGTGAAATGATCAGCCATGAACTTATGCTAAAAGAAGAGTTTGCGTAGTTCTAAGGTTCTAGGCACTCCCCTACCAATTCTATAACATTTTTAGAACGCTCCGGCTAAAATAGGTTCATTCCTATTCCAGTTATTCTATAATGCTGAAATGGAAAGGAAATTCGATAAAGAGGGTACCTACATATATAACGCTAAATCTAGTGACTGAAAACATGATATATTAAATCCGCCTAATGCACTATGAAGCTACGTGTTAGTAAGGGTAACTATCGCGTGCGTTAAAAAGGGTTTTTATTACGCGATTTAAACTATCGGAAACCCAACCCAAAATTTGATTATTTTTTGCCATTTTAAGAACAAACCTGAATTGAAATGACTTAAACTTTATCAATCATTCGCTTTGATTTAATGCAAACTTTAAGCATACAATTTTTTTTTTACTGTTTGACTCATAGTTATGGAGTAATTTAAAAAAAACTGTAAAAAAGATATGTTTCCATTTTTTTAGGGGAATATAGGTATGCTGAATTTTAAAATTGTGTGACGAACATTTACTAGAGAAACGTTGGAAATACTCTTAGAGAAATGTTGAAAATGACCGATCATGACGTTGGTATGCTGTGGAAACGCGAGCAGACACTGTACGAATCAAGGGGCTATTAAGGACAACGGAAATGACGATTCTAAGGTCAATCACTGGAAAAACTCTCCGAGATCGTGTTCGCGATGTTTAAATAAGGAAAACATGGGAAATAGAGGACATCGTTCCGTGGAATAGATCCAAAAGATGACATTGGAGGGATACATGACATCGTAGCCAGGATAGACAGTGATAGAATTGCGTAGGTATATAGCGGCGAATGAAATCCCCTCTGACCGCTGCCTACCCGGAAAACAACCGATGGATAGTTGGACATCGTCATCCCAGGAGGCATAGTTTCTGAAGAACATACCAACAAGGTCTACTAAACTAAGAAGAAGAAGACTGTTTAAAAATATTTGAGGAATTCGATTACAAATTGGGGTTTTTAGATTTATATGCCATCTTAAAACCTCTAGATAAAACAAAAAATATATATTTCATCAGTCGTATGTATAGTATTTTGCACGTGCACATCTAAAGATTTACCTATTTAAATAGTTATACCTAATAGATAAATAATAAATACGTACGTAGTTATGTAGGTATACAACATCATTAGTTGCGCATTGTATAGATGTTATTATGCAATTATCCACATTGTTACCTATATGTTAAATCAGCATCTATGTATTTATTTACTAACTACCTACCTATATAAATAAGTACATATGTATTTACGACAATTAACAAGGCCCATTGTATCCCATCTCAAACGTTTAACGTATTTATTGTACCTACTAATGACGCTGTTAATTTAGAAAATTATATTTTTAATGAAGTATTGTGTAATACTTATATTGTCAAGTAGGTACCTATTTGATTTCTGCAATTCTGAATTAACATCCTCACATCCTATTACAGATAATGTGGCTGGCTGTGAAGGCAATAAGGTCATAAGACTTAATTATTTCCATAAACTACATGAATAGATATGCGCATCCAACTATCTATTTAGTGATGGGCAATGGGCAAACGTACTACGAAAATATTTACAGGACAGTTTTGAGATCTTGATATCCCGTTCAGAAAATATATAGATGACTACAACATTAGGTATGTAGATGTAATTATATAGAGTTTATCAAATTAAAAAAAAATTACATATATGAATAGGTATCTATATTGGTTGTATTTTGTAAGCGATTCTTCGCGAGGGATATTTGAAGGTAATATGTGTGAGGAAAATATCATGATTGAATCAATTAATTATTTATGGCTTTTATAATGTAGGTATATTTTTTAATTATAATAACCAAACTAAACTAAATAAATTACTTAATAAATTTAATTCAAAATTTTATTTTTCTATAAAAATCATGGACAAAATTAGATTTTTATATTGTGTTTCATAATCACAATAAAGTTGATATAGTACCCATACCTAATAATGGATTCTATAAAAAGCTGACAAAATTACAGGATATTATAGTTATAAAAATAAATACGAAGGTAAAATATACAAATAAGTGAATTATTAAAAATATACTTACAATTTTAATGCTAAAATTATATAGGTAGGTACCTATACTTTAAGCCAATTAAACGTGTATTTCATAAAAATACTTTTTCCTTAAATAAGTAAATGCTTTATGTTTTTATTCCAAATTGTGTTGTTAAATCGTAGTTTTTAATTAAAACTTTAGTGTGAAACTTTTTTGCATACGAAAGATCTCAACGAATGGTCAGACAAAAAATGTCTCGAATTTTAACCTATTATTCCAAGCTTCAACTAAAAAGCACTTCAATACACTTGAACCAGCATACTAATAAATAATATATTATGAAAGGACGCAATGTGTATAGGTAGGTACTTAATAAAAGTCAAGTATGTAATTTGATATAGAATAAAAAAAATAGCAAATGTGAATGTTCAAATATGAAAATACCAAAAATCGCTAAAGCGAGTCCCATGAAATATTCACAAACCTGACCTAACCAAAATAACCAAACCAAACCAAAAATAACTCACAAAACAGAAATGACGTAACAAAAATGCCGGCTGCTGATTTTTACTCATTTTTGCGAGAAATTCCTAAAATCTCGCTTAAGTCGCACACACGTGGTGTGGTACTTTCGACGGACATTTTTTCGGCGCATGCGCAACTACCGGTTGACTGCCCCGAGGTTAGCCACATAACATGTCGGACGTCACGTGACGTAACCGAACGTAACATTTTCATAAACAAGTTGGCGGATTGCGGATCCGATGCGTCATACGATATAAATCTTAGTAAGTATAGTATCAGATTTTGTATCACACGACAGGCATGCATCATATTTAACTAAAAAGAACACTGTGAAATTCATCTTTCAAAACAGTTTAATATAATAACGATTATTGTGTAGCCAATGCTACTATAATAAAAATATTAAACACTTCCTTGCACCCTGCGCAAGTGGAGTTTATTGCAACATGTCAATTTCTTCGTTTTTTCTTATTATTAAATATATTTTTCTTATTATTATTATATTTTGTCGGCCCTCGTGGCTCAGTTGGTTGGATATCTGACTGCTGATCCAAGGGTCCCGGGTTCGATTCCCGGTGGAGACACAGTTTTTAAAATTGTGTTTTCAGTCTGGATCTGTGAGACGATTAATATCGTAAGTCTCCAGAATGTGGCAACTTGTTATTGGGTGCGTGTTAAATAATTATTTGACATAGTACCTGTTAGTTGCCCGAGAAGCTATATAAAATAAAAAAATTAAAATAAAATGTATAGGTAGGTATAGGTACATATTATGTGTTTAATATTAATTACCTAATATTTCTAATAGTCTATAATTGGCTTTATTTATAGTTATGTTATTGTTTCTATAAAAAAAATGTACCTAGCTGTTGACTGTTTATAAAAATAATTAAATAAAAATAAATTCGCCACTTGTAGATAGTGTAGCAATTCTTCATAATTGAATATTTTTATTATTGCATATGCGCAAACATTGGATTTTTTTCCCTGTCGGGAGTCAAAGATATTTTTTAACAGATTTTTAATTATCTCAATAGAGACGAAGTTGGAATATTTATTGTAGGAGAACCGGGAAATCAAGGCACCTACAGGGCTTACGACCTGTCATCGGCTGGTTTACGTGATCACTTTATGCGCTTGCGCAACGTTCACCAATTATGTTAATTCTCATTAAAAGGCATAATTGGTGAACGTTGCGCAAGCGCATAAAGTGATCACGTAAACCAGCCGATGACAGGTCGTAAGCCCTGTAGGTGCCTTGATTTCCCGGTTCTCCTACAATAAATATTCCAACTTCGTCTCTATTGAGATAATTAAAAATCTGTTAAAAAATATCTTCATAATTATTATTACCAATAATGCATAACTATACGTAGGTACCTACGTGATACAGATGTTATCTAGTAAAAAAATATAATTATGAAATCATAAATATTTTCAACAATTCTTTGTCGTATACCTACTTTGAAATATCAATAAAATTTAGTTCATTTATTTTTTTCTTAGTACATAATAACGGGTTTATTGTTATAAGGCAATTTGTTCCAACCAACCAAAGCAACGTGAGACCTTTTATAGTGAAGCGGTAGGTACCTACCTACCTACATTAAATTTATAATATAAAACAAACAGAAAGATAAACAGGTAACAATATTAAATGTAAAATCACAATAGCAACAAAGAAAGAAGGGAGATAGAGGTTGTGGGATGTGAGAGAGGATGGGGAAGTAGTGTCAATTAAGAAGTATTAAAGAAGTATGACGACTTTAGTTTTCTTTTGAGTTGAATAGATTGAGACGTCGTTTTATCATCACTTGAGGAGTTCCATAGTCTTGCTGATTGCACTTCAAAAGAGGAACTGAAAAAAACAGTAGAATGAATGGAATAACTAGTGTCAAGTTCTATAAATATTGCAATATACAGAACAGTGTATACCTACCATGTATCCACCATGAAATTTCCTTAAAAAAATTTAGGTATTTATAATGAATGTAAAATATCCAATGATTGCCATCATTTCCTTGTTGAAGTGTCTCGCATTTAGTCGTTCGTATGTACAATGTGAGCATGTATACACTGCTTTCGGAAATTGTCATATTGGTTAGAACATTCTAGATAACGCCTTTGGAAACGGCATAATGAGCATTTCCATACACTCTCTGAAATTACCTACTTAGAAACATTCCATTCGCATTACTTCTTAGAAATTATCGTAAAATATTGGATATTAATTTATCCACACTTTTCAAACATAACCTTTTCGTACCTACCTACCTAACTACAATAATTATTATTGAAGCCGGAATAATATCTATATAATATGTATACCAATGTAGGTATAAAAGATTTTATGAATAATTTATCAAACAGTGGCATGTTGAAGTAAAATCGTACCTAAATACATACATACCATCACGGCATATCCCAAAACGTGGAGAAACCAGCGACAGGTGTGCGAGTGTGCATTACTTTGGTAAAGAAAGCACGACACATTTTGTGTGTATCTATTATCACACACGAGTCTTGTCTGACTAAAAATTGCCATACATTCAGAACTACCTATGTGAGCTGTAATTTTTCCTGCTGTATTTTCAATTGCCCCGAACACCCGAAAACGATAATTATAAAAAAATAGTGGAGGCACTATTCATAGCGGCTTTAATCAAAATCATTAGGACAAAAATTATTATGATTGTGAATACCAACCAGCCTTTTTTATTGGTCTGCGAAAAGTAGCTATGCAAGAATGCTCATTACACAGTGTTAAGTTTGATAATACATTTTACAATGTCTTTCTGCTTAATTATATCTCATATCGTTATAAACGCATTCATAAATACAACATTGTTGATTTAAAACACACTTAATGTTTTAAATGTAAAACCATTTTGTTGGAAGGTAGGTACTTTATTCATTACAATTTGTAAGTTGTTGAAGTAGGTAGGTACTTATATGTAGATACTTGATTATTAAATATGTGTTAAAAATACATTTATTACCTACTCATTTATCACCTTAATAGCTTGTCCCAAGTTCATAACTAAACCTGACAAAGATATCACAATAATATATAACTTTTAATG
Organism: Molanna angustata; assembly: GCA_963576475.1. Lineage (NCBI taxonomy): Eukaryota > Metazoa > Arthropoda > Insecta > Trichoptera > Molannidae > Molanna > Molanna angustata. Next base: position 9,559,142 of record OY754972.1, read on the forward strand.
AATGTGGTGTAGCCAAACTAAACTCTATACCTACTATAATTCGTAAATTGACCTTTTTTTGGTTTGGACGAAATCATAGAAAAGAGATTTACAATTGTCTATGGAAAACTTATATCACCAATTTAATGTAATAAACGCATTCATCTTCTTCCAATACCCGCCTTATATAATTAGTGATTTCTAGAAACCAAGAATTAATAATTGTTGGCAAGAAAAGGTTAGAGTAGTAGAACCTATTTACCTAATTTGTGCTGTCGTGAATTTCACGCAAAAACTATGTTTCAATTTATAAAATTTCTATGCTCTTGTACTCATTAACATTTTTCGTCGCTTACATAATATTGTAGGGTCGGTTCTGTGTGGCAATTTCGTGTTAGCATAAGCATTTCTCGATAAGATCTTCAACACGAGAGGTTATTTTCGAGTGCTTTTAGTAGGTTATAATATTATTATGTATTGTATAGTACACCTCTAGGTACACTTGACTAAGGTAGATTTACCTACACTTGAAATATTTTATACGTAGCAGCACCCCTTGCGATGTTTAAACTTCTCTACTGTCGTTAAAAATCACCTGTTGTTGTATTGATGTACTATATATGTAGGTACATAAGTAGGTCCTATGTTTTGTTTCCACAATAAGAAAGATCGATTTGATAATGGACCATTGATCACATAATAGCGATTCTGTAAATGAAATATAGGAAAGTAATTAAAACAGCATATTTTGGTTGCGATTTCAGTTCAAGACAACCTACAAAGTAGAATAAATTTCCCCTTTGAGACGATCACTGATCTATAGAGGTTTCATTTACCTATATTTTTTTCAATTCTTTTTCCTCTTTTGGTAGATCTATGATCTGTTTCTACAGGTCCTGGGACGAGGATGTCCAGCACTCCCTCCAGCTCTTTGATAGTCTTCCCGGTGGTCGGCGTCCCTCTGGAATCTCGCGAATTGTAATCCTTGGCAGCCTTTCTGGATTCATCATCTCTACATGATATCTCCACTATCATTTTCTTTGCATGCTCCACCTCACAATATATTCCACATTGTAGGTTTTGCGGATTTCCTCATTGGGAATTCTGTCTCTGAGGGTTCTGCCCAAGATAGGTCTTAGTGTTTTCATCTCTGTTGTCCTGAGTAGCTGTTTTGTTCTCACCGTTTCTGCCCTTGCTTCAACTCCATAGGTCGATCAAGCTTTCAATTGGGAATATTCACCCATCCAGATACTTAACCTATCAAAGGATAAGGCTCTGAAGAAGTCCCTATATTCCCTAATGATTTCCGATTATAAACTATCGTTTAAAAAATCTTTAATTTTTGTTCATGTAGTCATTGTCGCCGATTTTTATATTTTTAATGTTTAGTGGCTAATCGATTTTGGAATAATGCCAGTGGCTTACATAATGAAAAGTAATATTACTTTTTTTACCAGAATGCCAAGTCTTTTACGGTGTATTTTCAATTTTTTCCATCACATGATTTTACTTATAATATTATAAATAAAATCATGTTAATTATTAGTTATTTTTTAATTTTATCGTGTACTATTATATCGGGTCTGTTATGTTGAATTGATCGGTCTGTAAATATTGTTAACTATTATTATTAAAATATTTGTATTATCAAATGAATGCTATACATTTTGAGTTCATATTTTTGGTATAAAATTGTATTGTGTATCACTCAAAAAATGCCTTTAAAAGTTATTTCGTATGGAATGACTAGGCATCTTCAATATATATTCTTCGGCTATCGCTATGACTTGAAATACCGATTTATTGTATATATGTATCATTATCCACTCTTTATAATCTATGTATAACAATGGACGGTGGTAACACATAGACTTGTCTTAAAATTGTTTTGATTAATTATGTGCTGTGGTTAATCATGTGTAACACTAGGAAGTGGGCGATTAAATAATAAGATACTTTTTTATTTCTTCAATAAACCATAAGTTCATTGACTTTCCATCGTGCCTGTATCTGACGTACCTGCATACATTCAACTAACCTATGATTGGTCGAAATATACGCGTCAAAAGTGCCGATCATCGTGTGTTCACAAAATCGGTAACGGATCGATCGAAAAAGACTTTTTTATCACCTACTTGAAAGCTTGATCTTGACTTTAATAGAATATTATGAATCCAATACGGCAAAGATGAATAAGCGATTTATTATAAACGATAAAATTATTTTTTTTACACTAGCCAAACAATCCAAACATAAAACATATTTTTAAGACACAGAATAATACTATATTATTGAATATTTTTATTATTGCATATGCAATAATAAAAATATAAAAATAAAAAAAAAAAAAAAAAAAATATTCGATTACTTACACATTGGTACAAGTAGGTAAATAAGACAAAAATGACCTTATAAGTCTGGCGCAATTCAGGGGTGACTTCTATGCGAAAAATGCATTGTCACCTCAGATATAAGAATTGTAGCTTTCATTATTTACAAAAAACCAATTCTCTCAATAGATGGCGTTCCAACAAAATAAATAAAAATAATAAGATTGTTGTTCATAATTTCACCCATAGATGGCTGTAGTAAAAATTCCTTATTTTCAAGCGAAAAGAATTTCAGTATTACAATATATAGAACTTTCAAAATTTAATTGATAGGGATCTCATTAAAAGGCATAATTGGTGAACGTTGCGCCAGCGCATAAAGTGATCACGTAAACCAGCCGATGACAGGTCGTAAGCCCTGTAGGTGCCTTGATTTCCCGGTTCTCCTACAATAAATATTCCAACTTCGTCTCTATTGAGATAATTAAAAATCTGTTAAAAAAAAACTATATTATTGAATAAAAATTCAACAGTAAAGGAATATTTCATATTTTAAGGTTGGTACACTTAGTTATTAATAGAAAGTTACTCAAATTAAAAGCTGAAATTTAAGACTTTTGAGGAGTTGAAATGAAATGGAGAATGATTCCGTAGGTACGTGGCGTATACCTTACCTACCTCATGGAATAAACTTTTTTTAGAAACAGATAACGCGCGAGTAATCATTTTATATTTATTGTTATATAATATATACATTTAAGGCTGAAATAGCTTTTCAAAGACGAATTATAAAAAATCGATTCAATAAGTTACCAACCTTTGTAGGTATTTCTTTGTTTGCCCACCTCTGTGTGTTGTACGGACCACGAAGCCTGGATCAATTAGTCGGCATCAACCGCAAGAAAAAATGATTTTGGTCCGTAATTATTTTTGTTCATGATTACTTTACAATATAATTCGACATCTTATATAATTACGGTCCAAATAATAATCCGCTTCTCGGCTATGTGATGATTCAGGTACCTACCTACCTACCTCGGTAATGAGGAGCGGTGGTGACTATAGCGGGTGAGATAAAAAATTGACCACGAGACTACGGAAACAGGGTAGAACCTTGGATCCTAGAGAAACAGACCACACACTCCCGTGGATTTGAACGCATTGTATGTATTTACACCGATTTTTTTGCTATTGTTAACAGTAGGTTAAACAATTTCGTGTTTAAAGTAACCAAACTAAATTCTTCGTCCTTCAGGCATCTATCTGCCCACTGCTGAATGCAGACCTCTTATAAGTACCTACTTCCATTCGTCTTTATGTTTTGGACTTTTTGGAAGGACGGGGACAATAACATCGGCCCGCTTCTGAGGCCGGTCTATTCCCCGGAAATAGAGACCATGGCATATGAAAAGGAAAAAAAATGGAAAACAAAACTATAATTGGTTACTAAACATTCGTAAACTGTAACCAGCATTACACACACTATATTCAAGAGCTGTTTCAAAATAATGTTCCATCTGGGAGACAGCTTTCATTAAGATCATCTGGATCACAGAGTACCATATCTTTAAAAGAATTGGGCATAGTCAATCTGGCGGCTTAATATGTTCGCGGTTCTAGTGTAAATTGCCTTTAAAGTTGAATTAATTGCCACTAGACATACGTGGAGCTCAGAGCATTGAGAGCATCGGTAGACTTCTTAAGACTGCCTTGTGTCGTAGAGCCAACAAAAAGCTGCAGCGCCCTTGGAGTGATCTTGTATCACTAAACGGCGCTTTATAAATTCTATTTACTATTAAATGCACTCAGCTAAACCGTACAGCTATAACAGTAACTTGAGTTCGGTACTGATAACTAAAGATTAGTTTAAATATCGGTAGCCAAACAGTTCTGTTATCATAACTCTGAATGTTCACATGTAAGTGTACTTCTTTAAATGCTTTTATTACTCTCGTTAAAGGTTAGGTACATGACTTTCTCGATACATTTATTGAATAAAATCCTAAAGAATGCATGAATTTTTAACTATCACCATCATTAAATAAGTCTCTATTGTAATCGCTTTCAAATTTTCCTTTTATTGACTCGAGATTATGCCTAATATATGAAATTCCTATTGTTAAGAGCATTATGGTACATATGTAGAGCATATTAGTTTTCCATTGACAATAGTCAATTTCTTTTCTATGATTTCTTTTAAAACTTTCAAACTCAGTTATGTAGCAGTGGTTTTCGTGTTTTCGTATGTAATTCTCAACAATAAATCATATTCTGCAAGGTATGTGTAGTTTATACCTATTGAATAATTTGGACTTTTAAGATCTTAATACGATCGATCAAATTTTTATCTATTAGATTTCGAGACTATAATTTCATGCGATTAATTAATTACTGAATGTTGCAATCCTTTACAATCTCAATTCTAAGAGTGTATAGTCTGTATTATTCAAGAACAATAATTAGACTATTTTTATTTTGTTTATTGTTTCGTGCGAAAATTGTCTTTTAATAGAAATTTGTCCGTGAGAAAAATATGAATAATGATTGTGTTTGATGAAGAAACGCGTATTATTTAAACAATTCCATGAATAAAATAAATATTATAATAAGTCTTTATTTATATTTTAATACCATCGAATGAATTCTTTGGTACAATACTGTCATTGCTAACTATTAAATTTCAAACAAAAGGGAAAGCATTATTTAACAACTGTGATAGGTAGGTATTCTCAACATTTAAAGATTGTAAATGAACAACTTATGATGGATGAACTTATACAATGTTTTAAATTTATTTAAAATTATTTATTAAATACCTACTTGTGAGAGGATACAAAATAATACTCCCTTCACACATTCTGGCAAATCATTAAATAGTCAACTAGGTACCCATATTTGAATTTCCATCCTGATGAAATGTAATATTAGGTATAATCTGTGAGACGCCGGCATTAAATAGTGTTTCCACTATTTTCTATTATAATCGTTTTCGAGTTTCGGGTGAAAATACAAGAGACAAAATAACATCTCACATTATGTAGTTTGGCAATGAGGTTCACCACCCGTTCTGAGTGTAGTGTTTTTCGTCCTGATGAAATGTAATATTATGTTTTTTAACAGATTTTTAATTATCTCAATAGAGACGAAGTTGGAATATTTATTGTAGGAGAACCGGGAAATCAAGGCACCTACAGGGCTTACGACCTGTCATCGGCTGGTTTACGTGATCACTTTATGCGCTTGCGCAACGTTCACCAATTATGCCTTTTTAATGAGATCCCTATCAATTCAATTTTGAAACTTCTATATATTGTAATACTGAAATTCTTTTCGCTTGAAAATAAGGAATTTTTACTACAGCCATCTATGGGTGAAATTATGAACAACAATATTATTATTTTTTATTTATTTTGTTGTAACACCATCTATTGAGAGAATTGGTTTTTTGTAAATAATGAAAGCTACAATTCTTATATGTGAGGTGACAATGCATTTTTCGCATAGAAGTCACCCCTGAATTGCGCCAGACTTATAAGGTCTTAAGGTTGCGCCAGACTTATAAGACTTATTCCAACTTCGTCTCTATTGAGATAATTAAAAATCTGTTAAAAAATATCTTTGACTCCCGACAGGGAAAAAAAATCCAATGTTTGCGCATATGCAATAATAAAAATATATTCGATGTAATATTATGGTTCATCCTGATGAAATGTAATATTATAGTTATCATCCTGATGAAATGTAATATTATTTTTCATCCTGGTGAAATGTAATATTATGTATGATGAAATGTAATAGTGTTTTTCATCCTGATGAAATGTAATATTAAAATTTCCATCCTGATGAAATGTAATATTAAATCTGTGAGACCCCGGCATTGAATAGTGTTTCCACTATTTTCTATTATAACTAATCGTTTTCGGGTTTCGGGTGAAAATACAAGAGACAAAATAACATCTCACATTATGCTTGGTTTGGCACAGAGGTCCACCACCTATTCTGAATGTAGTGTTTTTTGGTGAGACAAAGACTGGTGTGTGGGGATACACGCACGTGTCTTGAATTATTTTCTGTAAAGTGATGCACACCCTCACACTTTTCACTATTTACCCCACATTGTGCGATTTGGCGTGATTATACGAAGGAATGAAATAGGGAGGTAATAAATCAGTAAAAAATATATAATAGTTAAAAAAAAATAATGAAACACGGTAGGTACCTATATTTTTGTATTTTTATTCTGTTAATACAAAATAATAACAGTCATAAACAGTTGCTTGCACCCTGCGCAAGTGGCGAGTTTATTGCCATATGGCAATTTCTTCTAAATAATTTATTATGTGACATCAAAAATTGCCATTTCATATTATTTATCATCAAAAGAAATAAGTGTAACACCACGATTTGACAATTTAAATAAAGCACAATGGAGTTCCGAATAACTTTCCAATTGTTTAAAAACTATATTCTGTACAAAATGTTTTTTCTCATGCCGCAATAACAATACTATTCTCTATTGTCCGTAAAATCGGTTGTCTCTTGATTAAACAATTTAATATTTTAATCTTGCAACAATACTAAATCCGTGTAATTTGTTACAAGCGTGGTTACATCATCATTTTCGAGACAATTACACACACACACAACATGTGCTGTAAACTATAGAATACCATATACCAGTGATGGCAAACCTTTTTGAGAAGCGGATCAAATTTTGTCCAGTAATGAACGACTGAAGAAGGAAATATACAAAGCCGAAAAGAATGATACTGGGCAGGGGCGAGCCTTAAACCTGCGGAATTGGCAAACCGTGAAAGAAAATTGGGAAATGTCGAAAATTTAATGTTTTTTTAGCATCGTTGTTCATTTCAGTGGCCATAAAAAATATTTTTAAAATCACATTCCAAAATAATATTTAAACTTGTGGCCATGTAAAGCATCGTATCTACATACGGTTAAATTTTCAATCTTGTAGTATGGTTGCAATAAAATAAATTAAAAATATTATATCTTGAATTTCTTAATATCATATTCATAGGCAAGCCGAGATTTTCGGCTTTTATAAGCAATTCCGCTACTGGTACTGGGTCGTAATAGAAAAATATTACAGGACCATTTTAACGACATTCTGAAACAGGGAAACGCTAGAAGCCATTTGAATCACAGACTAATACGTATTATAGGTACGATGCATGTAGATGAGTGTCAAGATAGTAATGTGGCGTTCTGTTCTCTCTGCCTACCCAGTGAGGGAAGCAGCGTGATGATTTGTACGTATATAAAGTAGGTACTCAAATTTTGAGTTCCTGATGAAATAGGAAAATAATTGGGAATAAATAAAAAGGGAAATAGCGTGATGGTTTGTATGTATGAAAAGTACCTACACGAATTTCGAGTTCCTGAGAAGGATTAATATTGCCATGAAATTGCTGACGACAATAAAAATACAATAGATTTCGTATCTGGGCTACATACTTAGAAAAGTATTCACTTCTGTAGCTCATCACTGAGGAAAAACGTGGTTTGGTCATACTATATAGCTCCGCAACATTCGAGCCAGGGGCCAAGTCTGATCTAATCAGCGAAATAAAAACCCTCACGATTACCCATATCATGAATACCTATAATTATAATATGGAGTTCTATAATATCTTTAGATGTCATATGATAATTATATCCATGATATGGGCAATCACGAGGGTTTTGATTTCACCAGTTGGACCAGACTTACCCTCCTGCACTAATTTTCAGGTGTTCGAAGAGTTGCCCCATACTGCCTGAAATTAAGAAACATTTCACCAGGTGATAGCCGAAAACGAGTAGACATCAAGAAGAAGAAGAAGAAGAAAGTATTCAAAGGAGTGCTAATTGCCTTACAGCAGTCTCTTACAAGCAACGTCTAGTCTCATTTAAATTTGGTGCAATAGTAGTTCAGTTATTTTAATAACTAATGTATAATTTTTAGTAAATAATGAAACGAAAAAAAGAAATCGTACCATCACTGGCGGACACCTAGGACTGGGTACGCGGTCGAAGCTTTGACCACCCCTGCTTTCGATTTTATACTACAGACTATTTTAATGTCCGCGGAGGTTTGAACATTTAAACGTTTGTTAAATACCCGAGCTAAATAGTTTCAGTACGAACAATGTCAATTTGTTTTGGTGACATACCACGGTGCGTAACATTAACTAAAAAATGGCTATAAAACTGGTGGAGTGTGGGCAACGCTACACTCTCCACCTATTTTTGAAAAAAAAATTCCGTTTAAATTTTATTTGAAAAAAAAATGAATTAATATTATTTTAATTCATAATAGTCATTAGTCAAATTTAATGATTTCAGAGTTTTATTTAATTAATTATTTTTAATCAATAAAAAATCACTACGGTTTTAGTTTCTCTTGTGATGTCCTAGTTATTATTTTAAATATGAGTGTGAATTGATCTTAATAGATGATTAAATTATAATGCTTTTTTTACAACAAAAATATCAAAATAATAAAAAAACCGAATTCAGAAATATAAAGATAGAAAAAATGTGGCGGTCGGTTCACTCTGCCTACTCCTTGAGGGACATGGCGTGATGGTTGGTATTTATGTAGTAATATTATCGTTCATACAATTCGCCTATATAGGTACAATATATACCTATGTAAATACGTGTTATACAGACTGCAGACGCCTTTGGAAATTGAAGAGTTTGATGATTTTTTCTCACAAGTCCTATAATCAGAAGTCGATTAAACTTATATGTGTGATTCCTGAAGCACTTTCTTCTAATCAAAAAAAGAATCATTAAAATCGGATAATATGGTAAAGAATTTTTGTCGCTGAAGTGAAAATTGAAGAGTTTGATGATTTTCTCGTGGATCCCATGGTCAGATCTTGACCACATTGAAATCAGACCAATCGGAAGATGCCTCCTTTCTAATGAAAAAAAGATTATCGAAAATGAACAACGCAGTAAAAAGTTATCGTTATACCTATATACAAAAAAAAACTTTGGAAGACGGTCAAAAAAATATACACAACTCTCCGCTATCATTATTGAAGGGAACAGTACAAAATAGACAAATAAAAAAATTCAAGTATTAGACAAAGGCGACATTTCATTACCGATTCATTACCTACGGATGGTTAGACGTTGAACAAATATTTGAACAATATTATAATCGTTTTTAGTTCCTACCTACCTGATTCACCGTACATTAGGTATGTAGCATTTATTTACACTGTCACAAAAACATTCAGTGTTTGAGCTGTTCTTGTGTGTATGCTACTCCACATTCACAGGTCATAAATCATTCCGTGTTTATTTGCTGTGCCGTGAGTAATTAATGACCAGAATCGTCGACTATAATATAATGACATCAATTAAAAATACGAAACAATGGGCCTTTTTCTTCTTCCTGACTTTGTTAGACTTTGTTGTACGAAGATATTAGTAATCGTAATATGATGTCTCCACAACAGTCGCTCAAATTATGATATTTAGAATGAATCATGCCATATGACCAATCTTGTTCTTTTTTATTCTTTTGAAGTTTAGATATCTCAAATAGGTATCCTCAAACATCGGTTCGATAAATGTAAAAAAAAAATATATTCATTAAACAAATCAATCTCCGATGGTATGTTTACGTTTATAGAAAGGGGAAACGATCATGAAGTGGTCAAGCTGGCCCTGAACATTCTCACACCATCTAGGGCTAGAGGCCGTCCAATAGCCTTCTGGGGGACAAATTATATTTGTAGAGGACTGGCTGACCAGTGAAATGACATGTGACAGAAAGACGTGGAGACAACGTAGCAGGACAGCTGACCCCAGATGAACTGGGAAGAGGCAAGGAAGAGAGAAAAGAGATATATCATATTCATTACTCATAAATGTGAACATGTTAATTCTTCGCATTCATTCTCCAGTTATAATAAGCAAATGCAATGTTTGGCCTTGCTCTCCAGATTTTGATCTTGGTATTGCATCCACAGATGTGGTCTAAGTCTTGCGTACTTGTAAAAGTCTAAGTATTAAAAATAAAATGTGAAAAAATACCCTTCAAATTTAGAATTCATAACTCTTAACAACATAGTTACATCCCTATAATGTCAATAGCAGGCTATTGATAATATATTATAGGGATAAAATATTGCAATACAGCAAGACTCTTGCATTTATATTTTGAAAAACTCTTGGTTTGGACCCCTGGTCTTCTTCTCGGTGTTGCAGTGATAGGTACATGCTGTCTTAATGGCAAGACTTGTAAGATTTTGGTTCATCAAATGTTTTCCCAAGTCACTTAAACATGTCCCAAATCTTCCGTTTTGAATGTTCCATAATGCTCTTCTATAGATTGTGTAGATACTTTTTTCGTCACATAAAATGCATATTAGATCTTACAAGTCGGAAATCATACATACATTTCATTCTGTCTAATAATTTGCGTAGGTATACCATAAAGGTATCATGTGGAAATATCAAACCTTGAGTTTCTACCTGACATACCTATTGTGGAGGTACATCTTCTCAATAAATTCCAGACGATATATCTGTTTCACACAATGTATCACAGGAAATTTTCAAATTAAACCATGTAGACATCTACACGTGTTTCGCTCCATCCGTTGGACACGACGCCGAAGTTGGCCCATTAAGTTTTGCAATTATGCGGTGGACTACCGAACAAATTCAACCGCAGGTTTACAATCGGTGTCGAAATTATTTCATGATAGCATTAACAGATCGTCTCGTACGTGTTTCCTGGTTGAATTCATTTAACAATCGACAAATTTGAATATCCCCATCTCTGGGTTTCATTCAGACGCTTCTAGCCGTTTCTTTAAAGGTACAATATTAATCTTCCTTACAGCAACTCCAAACTTCCTTTACATAGTCACTGCAACAGCTACAGTTGCAAAATTGCGTGTTGTACTACCAGCATTATCAAAAATCATATCCATAAAAAACTATGCATTCTCAGTATCTTGGTGTTGAAATAAAAAAATCCTCACAAAAGTATCGCATTATTGCTTAAAATAAACAACTGTTTAATAATGGTTTTTATTTAAAGGTCAAAATTTAATTAAACACGACTATCATCAAACCGTTTTAATTCTTGTTTAATTACGAACTCGAAAGAAAGATCTTGTTATACCACAGTATTATTTATTCTTAATTCTTATCCTCGTTTATTGCTTCTAGTTTCAAATCGACATACCAAATTTTTATCAAATCTTGACTAACATCACGATGAAGCTCGGAATGCGTTACTAAATTTGAAACATTCTTATTTTTAAATTAATTGATTCAAATTTGACGTATTGGACAGCCCTGAAATCATTTAAAGCTTTATACAGCCGGATGTGTTTAATGTCTTCTCTTCTTTGTTCTATTTGTTCAACTCCCTGAATCATTATTTTATTTCTACGTTCATACATCAAACTATGCTTGTCCATTCATTGACGATGCTAAATGTTATTTTTACTCAAGCGTATACAATGTAGGATGTAGGTATCGATAGACAATTATGTTTGAACTTTTACGATGAACATTTTAGTGCATGTAACTTCTCTGATTATATTGTTTATCTTTATATTTAAGAGGACATACCTATAACGCTAAATCTAGTGACTGAAAACATGATAATATATTAAAACCGCCTAAATCACTATGAAGTAACGCGTTAGTAAGGTTAACTATCGCGCGCGTTAAAAAAAGGTTTATACGTGATTCAATTTATCGAAAACCCAAAATTTGTTGATTTTTTTGCATTTTAAGAACAAATCTTACTTGTAATGAAAATATTTTATCGGTCATTCACATTGATTTTATGCACTCTTTATGCATATAAAAGATTTATTTCTCTACGACACATAGTTATGGAATAATTTTTAAAAAAATCTGTAAAAAAAGGATTATTTTAGGGGAATTTTGGCTGAATTTTAAAATTGTGTGACGAACATTCATTAGAGAAATGTTGAAAAAACTTATGCTATTTTTCCTACAAACACACTGTTCAACATATTTGATGAATTTAATTTGAAATTGGGGTGTTTTGGTTAATATGCCCCTTGACACCTAACCTTATTAAAAAAAAACAATTCACCATTTTTTTAGTAAAATTATATCATGTAATTTCTACTATTTTTATTTTGAAGATTTCTGATGGTTAAAAAGTAATATTTAAAAACACGATGAAATGCACAATTTAGTTAGATATCTGACTGCTCGATTCTCGGTAAAGACACGGGTTTAAATTGTATTTTGTCTCTATCTCTGAGACAATAAATATTTTTTTATTTATTTATTTGTTTATTACAAAAAGACATATTTTACATAAAAAAAATACATAGCAAAAAATAAATTAAAACACTTTATAATATGACTTCCTTCAAAAAGAGATATACTCGTCTTTTGAAGGGAGTTGCAACTATTTACATGATATAGAACAAAAACAAAGTAACAAAATTATCATAGGTAACAAAAAACATACTTAAAAATAGACATAGGTATATATGCTATATTAAAAAAAAAACAACATTTAAATATCAATTACGATTAATAAAATAAGTGCATAATATCTACATATGAGGAGGTTAAAAGCAAAAGTGCCAAAGTCGTAGTGAGATTAATTTGAGAAAAATGCGAAAATATGATATCTATAAAATATAAGTGTTAGATATAAAAAAAAATATTTTGTTATGAAGATTTATTTATTTATATAATTTTACAATAGTCATATTAAAAAAATATCAATGGAATGCTGAGAAAAACAAATATAAAAAATGGAGATTGGCAGTTTTGCACGTAAAAAGAGGAAGTTGGCGCTTTTGCATCTGACATTGATGGAGAGTGGCGGTTTTGCACACAACATTCTTCAAAAACTGACAGGGTGGCACATAAAAAAATACCACGCCAGCAGAGTTTTTAAAAAAGAAAATTATAAAAAAATATACGTAACAAAGTTTTTTTTAGAAAAACATTCATAAAAAAATATGAAAGAAATATAATAAATTATGTTAAATCATCAATCCATCTGAGGCATTTTCTATTGACTTGCAAATCTCTTCAGCTTCTTCATAAAATTCATTATTTTCGTTGACACCATCCACTATATTCTTGTTAAATATTAAATTTGGTATATTCTTCCACTCGCTTCCATAATGTTTGCACAAAAGGTTGGCAACGTCCTTAATTTTGTCTTCTTTTATTTTTACTGCATTTTGAGGTCTAAAAGCCGTATATCAGAAACAGATTTTTCTTTCTTCAAGACCGACTTGTAGTCTCCCAGATCGACTCGATAGCGAGTTTCGCCTTTTAGAAGTATATTATGATTACTTGCACGTTTAATGTAGAATCTTTTACACATGTTTATTTTAAAATGCCATGAGCCGGTTGGTTTCAAAATATTGGCTGCCTCACTTTTCCAATCGTAGACAAAGTTTTCTGAAAGTCTTTTCACTGTTCCAAATTTTCGAAAAACTTCTAGATATTCTTCCGGTTGGATGACCTCTTCTTGTTTTTTAATATCCTTTTCAATCAACCCGAATACTCTGTCTAAACAATTATAGAAAATAATAAAAACAATTATATTTATAGCTAAAAAATATGTAAACACACGTATGTAGATAGGTAGGTACTTAGATATTACTTATAAGTTAATCGAAAAATTACGCAAAGAAAAAAAGACACTGTGACGTTATTTTGTATTTACACGTCACTATTTAATAATTTTAATTTAATGTTTATAAAAATGTCTTAAACGAACGCACTTCGCAATATTGGCAATATTTCTAAAAAAGTTGTAAGGCGAACACAGCCGTGAACGGATTAGCTAGGCGGGTCGAAATATCTATGCCTTTCTTTTCAACGCTGACAGCCGACACGAGGTGTCATCGCTCAACTATGGCCTACGCAAAATTATCCGGCAAAGACTGGAAATTTAAATTCAAAGGAGGCTGGGTAAGTTCTCTATCTAATTTCATCGATCCTCGTCTATATAAAATATCTGGCATGAGTCACGTTCGCTAATTTAACTGAATTCTTGCAGGAAATATAACCGCCTCCTTTGACCTTTGTCTTTGTCCTTTGCTTCTTTGTTCCTTGCTTCCTTGCTTCTTTGCTTTCTTCTTTACTTTCTTTGTCTTGTTTGTTCATGCTGTCTTGTCATCATTCTTCAACATTGGTGTACTTTACTATGTACACCATGGATGACCGAAAATGAATAATTTTAAATATCATGGTTGGTGCATGCTCATATTTGCACATCATGACTTGATAATGACTAAAACACCTGTAAATTGCACTTCAAATCGACGTAAATACTACGATGGTAGTTCTCATCACAAAAATTGTATCTGCTGATCATCTTCAAGAAGATGGAAATTCCTAAAACTGTTTCATTGCTTGGTTATTATAAAGAGAAAACATATGAAATACTGATATCATTTGAAAATTTAGTTGAATCTGTTTAATTATGTCATGTCTGATATTTCTTTTTATTATACACCACATGGTCTAGAAAAACATTTAAAAACTTGTAAATTGTAATTTAAGAATTAAATTATTTTATTAAAATGTCAAATATTTAGCTTAGTTCAGGTAACGTAGATAACTGTATCATATTTAACACTCCTTGCCAACCATGATATGAATAAATTGTAATTTCTTTTGTATTTGTGCGTTTCTTTCATCACTTGGTCTTCCCTACAATCACATCTGACTCAGCTTTTCATGTTTTAATTACTGTTTCATTGAACAGAAAATTCTTATTTGATACTTAAATATATTCTTTTTTTGTCTTACTCAATAAACAACACGCCCTGAGATACTGAGATATTTGCATTATTTTAAATGAGTCTCATTGCAATATCGCTGACTGCTGGTGGTAAGGTTTTATGGTGAGTATAATTTTAGCTTCTCTTTTTTCTTTTCTCATACACCACCATACCTTTGCAATTGTCGGCCCAAAGTGGGGCAGGATTTTTTTAAAAAATTGAAGAGCGCGGACTATTAGGATTTAAATTCCATTTGTATTTTTTATTTTTATTGATTGTAAGACTGGCGCCCATTCTATAACTCTTTTTAAAGTCAGATGTTTGTGTGGGACAGATTAGTGTTTGTAGAGAACGTAAAATTGATAATTAGTTCGTGTACTTTGTGGTAGCGATTCCTTTCCTTCCTTAAACCCATCCTTAATCTGAGGACTGCGCAGAATCCATCGTCATGAAAGCCGAGCTGTGAGATTATAATCAGGAGATGACCAGAAGTCAACCAAACTATTTCTAAAAAGTGTGGAAGAGCCCATTATGACCAGTCTTATTCGAGAAATACCATTCAAGAAATCTACTCAATCAGGTTGTATTGTAAACTAATAAATAATTAAATGTCGTGAGGACTATAACATAAAAATTCACTTTCTTTTCAGTACAAAACTTGAGTTGTCATCAATTATTATTAATGTCTATTTTTTGTAAATCTATAAATTGATTAGAATTATTTTTCTGATTTCATAATTAAAATGTCACATCTTAACTGAACATACATAATGAGGGTATCAAATTTTTATAATTGAAACTATCTTCAAAAAACATCAGGTTGTATAATTTTAATTTGTCGTTGGACTGTGCTAAATGTTATTTCATGTTTGGTTTGCATTTTTAATGTTGAATACCTATGTTATAGATAAAAAAATATGAATCTTTATAAGCGTTGTAATTTCCTTTTTGCTAATATACAACATAGTATACATTTTTCTTGGGTCGGTCATAAAATTTGAACTTGTAAAAAATAATTATAAAAATCATATGTGGGGTAGAAATTAATTAGAAGATTGTTGTGGTAATTACCAAAAGAAGTCTGTCTGATACCTGCATAGAATCAACATTGTTGCATGGCAGTTAATATTTTTTCTTGTAACAAGTGAAAAATAATCAATGTCTTTTTTAAATAATGATATTATTGATATAATACTCTTCGTTAATAATAAAAAAAGTTTTCTTAATTCATGTTAAATCAATATAATTAAAAGGAAATGGTGTTTTAAAACAATTTTGAGTTTTTTATTCTCTGTTGGGAACATGTGTTTTTTTTCTCAATTTTTGATGTTAAAAGTTCAGCTATGTTGTATAAAATAATAACTGAAAATGTTCTTTTAAATTGAATCTCAAATCAATGTGTGCTATAGGGAGTTTTGTTTATGATTGTAATGAATATGCAATTAAATATTTTCACTTTTACAGATGGAAAGTGTTGGTGAATTCTATGAAATATTTTTTGGGAATGCTGAATTTGAATCTGCTGTATAATCACAAAAAATCAAGGCTCGGAGAGATGATATTTCTATATGGATTTTGGTCTATTTCTTATTTAAGGTATTCCGTGTTTATTAATTTGGTCTGACATAAACTTATGATGTAATATTGTCATCTCTGAGAATGATTTAGTTTGAATTTACCAAATGTAATGTTGCTTCTTGATGATAATAACTTCATTTTTATATGGAAATGAGTCTTGTTTCTATTATGAATAAATTGTTTAATGTTTCATATTATATTTATGTTGTCTAATGTGTGGTACACAGTATCGACCTACAACAACATGTTACGCTGGTTATTCAATAGAAAGTAATGTCAATAATTCTGAAATGTTATGGAACTCATCGTTCAAATGATAGAATCTTTTATGTATAACAATACACTTTTTGTATAATCTATTTGACATTTTACTGACTATAATCATTGTAGTTTATTTTAGAAATGATTAACAATCATTAAAATTAATGTTGGGGAAATAATACTGTTTTAAAGATAAATTAAATGAAAATTAATTATATTCTTTGTCAAAAGTGTAATTAACGCCATCTATACGGCGGGAGGAAAACTTATGTAGTTGCATGACTACTCGTGCTGCAACTAAATAGTTGGTTCTGAGTTATGAAATAATTGTAATTGTTAGATATGATTGTATATTGATTGGAAATAATGTAGCGTGTACTAATATGTTAATTTTATAAAGAAACTCTTCTT
The DNA here is from genome assembly GCA_963576475.1 of Molanna angustata. Classification (NCBI taxonomy): domain Eukaryota; kingdom Metazoa; phylum Arthropoda; class Insecta; order Trichoptera; family Molannidae; genus Molanna; species Molanna angustata. The sequence goes on from OY754972.1 coordinate 9,576,477, forward strand.
TTTTTTGTAATTGTCATACACATTACAAAGATTATTGTTTTCGGTACGAATAATTAATCATGTTGTATCAAATCATCCTATATTATGAGTAATAAGCTGATGTTATAAAATCATTCGTACGTTTCTGCACTTTCTTTTGACATTTCCACAATATAAAATTTCTTTAAAAATGGAACGTATAGATGACGAGTCAATTACGGGGATGAAATTATATTACGGTGTAGTGCGGTGTCGGATTTTTGGATAGGCTTTGGATGGACAGATTTCTGTTCAATAATCTTGTTCAGCCTTGGGTGTTCAACTGTTTGGCATTGGGCGCACTGTGATGATTTCTATTTTTTGTACTTGAACAAATGGCGAACAAATCCAACATTATGCTTTTAAATTTGATTAATTTGATTTTGACATCAACTTTCTTAGGAATGTAATTTTTAATTGATTAATACTTTACTTAAAGTTTTGAGGTAGTTACTTAGTTTTGAATTTATAGCTTTATGAAAATTATAAATTGATGATTTCATCAAAGTATGCTGTTGCGTTATATGAATGGTACTGTAAATATCTCAACGGGATATACACCTTATTTTCTTTTTCACGGTCGTGAACAAATTCTGTCAGGTGAGATGCATCAAAGGTATCAACCTGGACCCATCTCAGTAGATGACATGCAAATAGAAAAGCCCCATGATTATGCTGAAATGCTAGATGAATTAAGAATTATTTTTTTTGAAGTTCAGAAGAATCTTATGTCAGCTTTTAAACGCAATGCCACTATGTATAACAAAAATAGGGTCGAACGCTCTTATAATGTAGGTGACTTTGTCTACCGGAGAAATTTTGTAAACTCCAAAGGCGCTGAATTCTTTTCATCAAAATTAGCTCCACGCTTTGTTAGAAACAAAATTATAGCAAAAATATCACCTGTAGTTTATACATTAGCGAATGAACAAAATAAGTCTGTAGGGAACTTTCACATTAAGGATCTCTTAAAACCAGATTAATATTAAATTTTTTTGATGTCTGTATCATCAGTATGATACAACGGTATCATATAATTTGTATGTTTTCATTGCCAATACATGACATCCATATCTGCTTAATGCTATTATCATTCTCAGGATTATAATGTGTCAGATGACCAAATTAATCAAACATTGATAAATGTTTACACTGTAAATATACTGGTTTTTTTTATAATGAGAAATTTCTCGAGGAACATATTGGTACTCTGATGGCATATGTTTAATATGATGGGTTCCTCGACAAATTTAAATTTAATTATATTGTGGGGAATGCTGTGATGGAGTATTTCTTCACAATATTGAGATGTCATATACTTTTGTTTTCATTCAGATGAGTTAGTTCTATTTTTATGTCAAAATTTGTAGAGCTACATTGTACTTGCTTTTTTATATTAAAATGTTATCCTATATTGTTTAGATGTTGGACTATAAAACTGATATTTTCCAAGGAAAATTGTCTAGTATATGTCATACAGATTGTGTTGATGGTAAATATGATCCTGAATGAAAACCTAAGTATATCAATTTGATAAAAGCTTATATCTAGAGCTCCTTTTTGTTTCATGTAGGTTACTGTATAATATGTAATGTTCTTGTTTATGAATACCAATTTCATATTGTAATATGAAATTGATTGTTGTATGTCATGGTATAACTTAAAATATTGAAATGCCATTATATTCTGTTTTTTTTTATTACAATAATAGGAAATTTATTTGATAATTCACTCATTTGTCTACCATATAAGAGTTATATCTATGGTATCACGTGCATGGAATGCCATGGTCTTCTTCCAGATAACTGTGTCGACCAACTCAGTTATCGTAGACTGCATCTGGAGATTTAGTTTGGTCAACTAGATGTCTGATGTAATCAAAACGAAGAGACACTGATCATTGTCTGTCACATGAGATACATGAGATGACACACTTGGTGTGCGATAGAAGAAATTACAAATTGTTGAACGTTATAAATTTTCTCAAATCTTATCATTCTGTAAACTATTTTTTATAACCTTGCATGGACTAGTGTCCTTAATCATAACAAAGAGACACTGTCACATGAGATACATGAGGTGACACACTTGGTGTGCGATAGAAGATATTACAAATTATTGAATGTTACAAATTTTCTCAATTCTTGTCATTTTGTAGATTATTTTTTATATAATTTTGTATGTACTAGTGTCCTTAATCATGACGAAGAGACACTGTTACATGACATACATGAGGAGACACACTTGCTGTGCAATAGAAAGAGTTACAATTTATTAGAAGTTATAGATTTTTATTAGGTTGAGTCATTAGATATTACATTTCTGATGTTCTATCTAGCTGATGTTTTTATGTATGACATATTGGGTAATCTATTACCAAACCTGATCTCTAATACCATGATATATAACAACATTTTAGTTAAGATTGAAATCTGTTATGATCAAAATAGTGTAATGCAAATTCAATATTGGACTTATCACATTCTTGAAATATTAATTTTAAAATTGCATTATATTATTATTTGCTATGGAGAAATAAGATGCTGGTATGAAATTTCTTTTGTTTAATATAAAAATGTTTTTCATCTGGGATCAAAGTGGATAAATTTTATGCATTTATCTCCCCGATGAATTTTCTTATCATGGGTAAGGTGTTTATAGGAGGTACTCATGATAACTGATGTTTATAGTTATTGATAATGATTATTAAAATAATGATATTTTACATTTGCTATGTCTGACACATAAATCTTTCATAGACAAATTTACATGTTAGCTTTCACATTTCTTGGCTTACAATTAAGACTTACATGTATGATACTGAGCTAAGCTCACAATTTGATATGATGACTATGATGCTGTTTTAACTGGGAAAATATTCTGAACTTTAAATTTTCCCTATGATGAAATTTTTTTATCGTGAGTTAAGGTGTTTATAGGATGGACTCACGATAACTGTATCACGCTTGAAGATACATGGTATCTGAGTGATTCTGTTTCAACATGAGAGCCTCTTCCGCAGATTCTAGCTCACAATGAGAATTAGCACAAATGAAAGCTAATCCAAGCTCACAATATGGAGACAAGATGAAAAGCTAAGATGGGGTTTCCTTAGTTTTCCATCGATAAAAAAAAATAATGAACGCTTCTCGGGAGTGTCATTGAAGGGGTTAAATAATCAAACGTGAGTGGACTGAAAACGTTCACCACTAGATCTGTAAATACTGTATTATAATTGTTATTACGTCTGTTTTATGAACAGAGGGGTTCATTTAAATGAATAGTAATCTTGACAGCAAGTATGTCAAAATTTGGAATTTTTATTTAATATGAAAATTTTCTGTTTCAGCTAGTTTAAGAATTTTATATATTTTTATGGTGGATAATTTTTGTTATTTTTTATTATGTAACTGTTCCAGATCTGCCACCAGTTATTTAAATGACAAGGATATGTCGTTATCAGCGACATAGACTTATGTCATTTGAACTCTAACATTTTCCTTATCCTTAAATTGTAGGTGTTTTTCCTCGCGGGATTCGGTTGAGTTGGAGAACATGGGACTTATGCCAGTTATATTCACTAATTTCTGTTTTTCAAATTTACTATCAAAACACTTTTTTTTCTTTTTTTTGTTAACAGAGGAGGTATGTGACGTTATTTTGTATTTACACGTCACTATTTAATAATTTTAATTTAATGTTTATAAAAATGTCTTAAACGAACGCACTTCGCAATATTGGCAATATTTCTAAAAAAGTTGTAAGGCGAACACAGCCGTGAACGGATTAGCTAGGCGGGTCGAAATATCTATGCCTTTCTTTTCAACGCTGACAGCCGACACGAGGTGTCATCGCTCAACTATGGCCTACGCAAAATTATCCGGCAAAGACTGGAAATTTAAATTCAAAGGAGGCTGGGTAAGTTCTCTATCTAATTTCATCGATCCTCGTCTATATAAAATATCTGGCATGAGTCACGTTCGCTAATTTAACTGAATTCTTGCAGGAAATATAACCGCCTCCTTTGACCTTTGTCTTTGTCCTTTGCTTCTTTGTTCCTTGCTTCCTTGCTTCTTTGCTTTCTTCTTTACTTTCTTTGTCTTGTTTGTTCATGCTGTCTTGTCATCATTCTTCAACATTGGTGTACTTTACTATGTACACCATGGATGACCGAAAATGAATAATTTTAAATATCATGGTTGGTGCATGCTCATATTTGCACATCATGACTTGATAATGACTAAAACACCTGTAAATTGCACTTCAAATCGACGTAAATACTACGATGGTAGTTCTCATCACAAAAATTGTATCTGCTGATCATCTTCAAGAAGATGGAAATTCCTAAAACTGTTTCATTGCTTGGTTATTATAAAGAGAAAACATATGAAATACTGATATCATTTGAAAATTTAGTTGAATCTGTTTAATTATGTCATGTCTGATATTTCTTTTTATTATACACCACATGGTCTAGAAAAACATTTAAAAACTTGTAAATTGTAATTTAAGAATTAAATTATTTTATTAAAATGTCAAATATTTAGCTTAGTTCAGGTAACGTAGATAACTGTATCATATTTAACACTCCTTGCCAACCATGATATGAATAAATTGTAATTTCTTTTGTATTTGTGCGTTTCTTTCATCACTTGGTCTTCCCTACAATCACATCTGACTCAGCTTTTCATGTTTTAATTACTGTTTCATTGAACAGAAAATTCTTATTTGATACTTAAATATATTCTTTTTTTGTCTTACTCAATAAACAACACGCCCTGAGATACTGAGATATTTGCATTATTTTAAATGAGTCTCATTGCAATATCGCTGACTGCTGGTGGTAAGGTTTTATGGTGAGTATAATTTTAGCTTCTCTTTTTTCTTTTCTCATACACCACCATACCTTTGCAACACATAAAAATATTTAACAATAAAAAAAATATTGACAATGATAGTAAATAGTGGTAGTATAAAGTCAAAGCATAAAATGAGCAAAAAATAAAAATATATACTTTTGAATAAATCTACGTTGAAATAAATTGAAAATTGTATTTTTTATATTGAAATTTTTGTTAGCACAAGTTTTTATTTATATATAGCACAAGTTGGTATTTTTTTAAGATTGTATATAATTTTTTTTGAACAAACAATTAAAAAAAGGAAAAACTATATTAAAATATCTTAATCATCACTAAACATGTACCGACTTTCTGGGACATGGTGTACTACTACTAAACTCCATACGAATTTGGACACTTACCTTTTGATCATTTCTATGTTTCTTTTCCACTTTGCTTTGTTAACACTTCTTTTCCTGCCTTTCTCCGTGGTTACTGGATAAGTATTAATGTTCATTGCGATCAGACTTAAAGAAAACTAATAAAAATTAATAAAAAACACGCTGCTAACATCAACAACACTTGAAGAAATTTAATATGACACGAATCTACATGAAGTTGTTGCGGTAGTTCGCAATCTTAACTGTGATTGGCTAAAACGAACGATGGCGTATTTGCATGTGAGCTGTCATTGAGATTGGCACTTTTGCTTCTAATCCCACTTTTTAACATCGTTTTTGTACGTTTTTTTGTCACTTTTGCAGTTTAACCTCTATAGAGATTATAAATAAAATTATGAAGAACAATACTACATCATTAACTCAAAATGTCACGATTTTCGAGATTGTCACTTTTGCTTTTAACCTCCTCATATATAACAACAATGAATAAATAAAACCAGTTTTTATACACAAATCCTCTTTATATCTACATAAAATTTCTTTAGATCGATAATATCGGCCCTCGTGGCTCAGTTGGTTGGATATCTGACTGCTGATCCAAGGGTCCCGGGTTCGATTCCCGGTGGAGACACAGTTTTTAAAATTGTGTTTTCAGTCTGGATCTGTGAGACGATTAATATCGTAAGTCTCCAGAATGTGGCAACTTGTTATTGGGTGCGTGTTAAATAATTATTTGACATAGTACCTGTTAGTTGCCCGAGAAGCTATATAAAATAAAAATAAAAATAAATATCCGTATGTCTCTGCTCAGGCAACAGTTCGTTAAACCACTTAACGCCAAGATACGTATAGTGGTTTTGTGCGTAGGCCGTTCTTTTTTTTGGTATATTTAGTATCACATTAAATCGATGAGTGGCTCTTATACAATCCGAAGCATGTATCACAAGTCTCCAGAATATGGCACTTGTTATTGGGTGCGTGTTTAATTAATATTTGACAAAGTATTAGCTCTTTAGCGTGTTCTTTTCCATTCTTGGACATAGACCTCCCCTTGATCCTCCACAACTCCCTGTCTTGGGCACACTGCATCCATCTCCCTCCGACACATTTCTTGATGTCATCAGACCACCTTGCCTGGGGTCTGCCGACGCCTCTTCGGCTTGTTCTCGGTCATCATTCTACGATCTTTTTGGTCCATCGTGAATCCTGGCATCTATCCTGGTACCTATCGATACTTACCTACTGATTTATATACCTACTGACTTTTCTGTATGTATTTCTGAAAATACTTTATGTATTACTGACTTTGCGTTAAATATTTCTGACTCTACTTTATGTATACCTAATTGACTTTGTAATGAATTTTCTTCCTTGGAATAAATTTTGTAACTGACATTACTTAATGTCGGTATTTCCGACTTGTTTATGTAGGTACTATTGACTACTTTACTAATGATTGTACTTTATTTCTGACTTTATGCACTGACATTACTTGTACAAAAAATACTAAATAATTAGTAAATGTGATGACATTGCTTTTAATATGTTTGTTTATACCTACCTGCCCACTAGGTATACCTAGCTGTACTGTACCAGGGCCGAATTTGATATTTAATTATAGATCAGAAATTATGATTTATAATAATTTCCTGGCGTTAGAATTCAGTAATTATTTCGCGTTCAGTAATTATCGTTATGAGTTATTTACAATGTTATTTTTTTTATGCACAGGATGTAATATAATTTGTATGTCGCGTTTTATTATACGTTTCTATCGGTAATTACCCCACTCACAACTGGGACGGGAGCATTTTCATTGCAATAATCGTAGATTAATACGAATATTAATAACTTTTTGACACATGGATAATTGGAATACGAATATTGTTGGTCCATTGTCTATTTTTTGTGGCCGAAATTCAGACAGCGTGTAATTATAATTATTTCAATACATAACTAACCAATGACATTTTTGAATGACGTAAGTACAGAATAATTGAATCATCAAAGTTGTATTTATTTGATGTAGGAATTATATAACAATTCATTGTTACTTGTTTATTTCTTTGTCGTTAGTACATTTTTTTTTAATTTTTAAATACATAGATAGATAATATAGGTATTGCTATTAAATTTTACATAAATCAAAAATTATTAAATCTTGTCAAATAAGACTTTTTATTGTTCTCAGCCATCCATCCAATTTCTTCAAATTTTTCCACCCTTCTATATCATAGGATGTACCATTTCTTTCCCACGATTTCAGTCCATCTTTCTGGGGTCGGTCTATTCCTCTTTCTTTTCTTTCCAATATCTCCATTCCTGTCTTGCCACGTGACCTGCCCAATACCACTTGAGACCGGCAATATGGTGTCAAGAATTTTGAAATGATGTCTAATTTTGAGATGACGTCTAATTTCATTAAATCTAGTAATAATTATATTATTACTAGATTTAATGAAATTAAATCTAGTAATAATATAATTATTCTGAGACTACATAGACTTGGTAGGTAATGAGTTTGGTTCTCTTGATGTCTTTTGCTGTTCAATATATAAATATAAAGAGAGACTTTTAAAGATTGTATAAATTCTGGGTTCTATTTATTTTTTCTATTCATTTCTTATTTTTGAATTTATAAATAAATTAATAAATAAATAAATAAATAAATAAATAAATAAATAAATAAATAAATAAATAAATAAATAAATATATAAATATATAAATATATAAATAATTAAATAAATAAATAAAAAATAAATAATTAAATAAATTAATTAATAAATAAATAAATAAATACATAAATAAACAAATAAATAAATTAATTAATTAATAAATAAATAAATAAATAAATAAATAAATAAATAAATAAATAAATAAATAAATAAATAAATAAATAAATAAATAAATAAATAAATAAATAAATAAATAAATAAATAAATAAATAAATAAATAAATAAATAAATAAATAAATAAATAAATAAATAAATAAATAAATAAATAAATAAATAAATAAATTTCATCATTCGGTATCGTTTCTTTCTCGAATCAAGGGAACCAAACCCCATACTCCTCTCTCTTGTCACATATTCTTCACTTCATTTCGGCTCAAAATAAATGGCTTTTTTTAAAGTCAACTTATCAGAGTTAGAACCTTTTCAAAGTCAAAACGTCAGTAGGTGGATATATATGTATGTTATTAATATATTCATTCTGTTTCCAATCAACGCCTTAATGACTGACTCGTATGACGGGGGCCTAGTGCTGCCATATTACGCGCGTAATTATCCACACACACTCAAAAAAATCCCAATTCACTTTGAAACCAGGGCCAGGAATACTTTAGCTTCAAATAGTGCAGTTGCATCGAATGCTAAGAAATCTGGGGCGTAGAGTATAAGGAATATAATACGAAATGATAGGTATCGTAAAAAAAGAAAACACATTATAAAAAATAAGAAATGAAACTATCACGTTAACTACAAATAAGTATTGCATTTTTTTATTGTCAGCCACTGGCGTTATTCCAAAATCGTTTGATCTCATTTAGAAATGTTAGTGTTATCGTGAAATAAAATCGGTCAAAATCATTACTGATTTTTTAAATATTAATATTCAAGAGTCGAAAGAGTCGATATGTAGTGTAGGGACACCCTCAAAACTTATGTTTAGTATCTGGATTGATGAATTATTCCTTATTAAAATTGATCATATCTTAATTTTATGTAGCTTCTCGGGCAACTAACAGGTGCTATGTCAAATAATTATTTAACACGCACCCAATAACAAGTTGCCACATTCTGGAGACCTACGATATTTCTCACAGATCCAGACTGAAAACACAATTTTAAAAACTGTGTCCCCGAGACCCTTGGATCAGCCGTCAGACACCCAACCAACTGAGCCTCGAAGGCCGACAATTAATTTTGATTTTTTAAATTACTTACTCTTAACGCATTTATCAGCCTTTTTTTAAAAAGTGTCGTCGATGAACGTTGTGAAATAAAAGGGGTATGTAATAATTTCTAAATTTCTAAACAACAGCGTGTCAAATAATAATAAGTGGCGCCCAAACCACTCGATCCGACCCTGCTCCGAACTATACAAAATTAACGTGTTCATATGTATGTCGGTGTGCTGAATCGTCGTTGCCAGTAGTCAAATGTAATTATAAAATATTTAGGAGATTGGAGTTATTAATTTTTTAAACTGGCAACCCGCTACAAGGGGCGGAGTCCGTCCGCCACAACGGGGCGGATAAAATTACGCACGTCAGGGAAATAAAAACGTCTTCCTTTTTATTTTTTTTCATTTCTTAACTAACGAAGCTATTTGTTAAATTTTCGTGATGTTATTATTTATTATATTTAGTGAATAGACACGCCTTTTAAATGTGATATGAATCAATTTATTTATTTTAATAAATAAATACAATAATTATTTTTATATGAACGCTTTGTTGCACCCTGTGCAAGTGGCGATTTTACTGCCAAAATATCAATTTTATATAGTATAACAAATTATTAAATTGCTACTAAACATGATTTAAATAAAAAAATTAAAATTGTTTTCCACTTACCGAAATCTTCTTCGTTTGCCTAAGATACGTCAACGTCGTAATATTCATTTACTTTCTCTACTGTATAATTTAATTAACAACTCAAATTCACCACATATTTCAAATAAGGTTATTTTCTTGTCAAATCACGGTCTGCCTCTTCGATCTGCTGAACGTACCACACTAGCTATTCCCATTCATTCTACTGATTTTTTCAGTTCCTCTTTTGAAGTACAATCAGCAACACTATGGAACACTTTAAGTAATGATATTACGACGTCTAAATCGATTCAACTTTTTAAAAAGAAACTAAAGCTGTTTTACCTATCTAATAATTCTTAACTGACACCCCATACCTATTTTTCCTTCATTCCTTTGTTGCTGTGAATTTACTCTAAATATTCTTTTCGTTTGTTATAAATTTTAATGTAGGTACATACCAATTTACTATTTATGACATTACATACACATTATAATGTACATGAAGTTTAATAAATAAAATACATTTATTTATTAGGTAGGTACCTACCTATTTTTTTAAAAACTTTATCATAGCTACCATACATAACATTTTTACTAAAAAACATCGAATACATGTGTGCATCCCATACAAACCCATTCACACATATATAATAAATATATATGAATACCTTTCCTTCTTACATAAACTATTAAGCTACACAATAGACTGTCCCGAACTCCTTAAACTTATAAATATCAATGTACCGACTAAAACCACAAGACAGTGTGTTATGTTTCGTGAGAGCCATTCCCTGAGTAACTACGCTTTCCCCTTCCCTATACCAAGGCTACATAGACTTGGTAATATTGTAGGGAGTGAGGAAAAATGAAATCAAACTCTCAGCTTAAAATTCTAAATGAAAGTTACGAATAAAATACAAATTCTGCTATGAAAACAGGTGAGAATTTGAAGCGAAAAATTTATTTGAATTCAAAACGCTATAATATATGAATGAAAAGTAAAAACCTATTTCGTGATTTGGTGTCTACTCAAATTTTTATCTTTGCATACATGTATTGTCTCATTTTATTGTATATTTTATTTTGAAATGAATCTATTGTCATTTTATATGAAAATAAAATTTTCGTAATAACAATGCCGTATGAATAAGACTCAGTAAATTTATCGATGACATACATTCATACGCCTTAATCAAAATTTGATATGCCAGCAGTGATGTTTTAATTCATTCTGTCAAAAATCTACATACAAATTATGATTTTTTTTTAAATATTACACCGTGTGGGTAGCGTATGTGACTTGATCGGTATCACAGTATATTTTTGTCAGTTTCCATATTGAATTAAGAGCTTCAGTTTATTAAATAAATTTATTCTATAATGAAACGCAAGAATATACGATTTTATCTTAATGGTCAAACACCCACGCTTTTGTAATAAACTATCATTTTCTAATTCGATTTAATACAATCAGTCCGGCTGTGATTTATTCGCGTTTATTTTGACATAACTTTGCGTATGAATTGATTTTGCGAAGGACTTGTCTTACCGCACATGCATAATAGTGTTTATTTATATCTGTACGTGTGAAAGATCTAGAGCGCTTGGTAAAAATGGTATTCGAGGGATGCATCCAAAATGGACTGAGAATGAATGGAGCTAAGTCTAAAGTAATGGTAATTGAAAAAAGCGAAAGAAGAACAGAATGCGAAATACGAGTGAATAATGAATTACTAGAACAAGTGGATGAATATTTGTATATAGGAAGTATGTTTCAGCGTGATGGAAGACTGGAAAAGGATATAGAAAGAAGGGTAACGGCAGCAAATAGGGTGAACGGTGCATTAAGAACAATAATGGCCGACCCGATTATCTCAAGGCCAGCAAAGCTAGCTGTGCACAAGGCAATAGTCGTACCAACATTAATGTATGCAAGTGAGACATGGACATGGCAGAAGACGCATGAAAGTAAAATTAACGCTGTGGAAATGAGGTCCCTAAGACGAATGTGTGGTAGAACGATCAATGATAGGATAAGGAATGTGGACATCAGACGAGAATGCAAGATTGAAAGAGAAATCGTGAGTAGAATGAAAGTAAATAAACTACGATGGTTCGGACATGTGGAGAGAATGAACGATGAGCGCCTGACAAAGAAAGTATACAAGGCTGAAAAGAGTGGAATGAGAGGTCGTTGCCGCCCGAGAAAGAGTTGGCATGATCATATAAATGAGATTTTGAAAGATGGTAATATACGAAGTCAGAATAATAGGAGAGCATGTATGACGCGATGCATGGATGTAAATGAGGCAAAACATGTATGTCAAGATAGAGGTGTCTGGCGTTCGGTCCTCTCTGCCTACCCCAAGTAGGGATACGGCGTGATGGTATGTATGTATATCTGTACGTGTGTATGTCACTGAACTCTTAAACGACTGGGCGGATTTTCATGATTGTTTTCTATTATCATATTTTGGTGTCCCGTAAGACCTGGATAATCTAAAATGCAACAATAATATAAAAAATAATATGAAAACTTATAAAAAGATATTAATGAAACTCATATTTCTCATTTTACTGTACGAGAACATCTCAAAAGTCAATCTGTTTGCATAATACCAGGCATATATTTTTACGTGTTTTTTATATTTTTTATTTATTGATTTGTGAATCTAAACCATCTAGGGAACCACTCAAACACAAGCAAACAATTTCATCAAAATCGGTCCAACAGTTTAGGAGTTCAGTGACATACCTACACACGTACAGAAGACTTATATGTACTTATAAAGTTAACAAAACTCTGATTTGATAAATATCACAAAACCAATATTAGTATTTTGTAACTATAGGTATAGAGGATCGAATTACCCAATACCTAAGCAGATTTAATTAATCTAATCATATTATACTGAAACATGATAATCGTTGTTTATAGTTATAACAAGAACCAAACCTATCATAAAAATATTTTCTTTTTTTATGCTACTAAACAAATAGGCACCAATCTACATTTATGAAGTTGTTGCGAGTTACTTACATTTATTAATTATGTGTTTCTATATCGCGTTATAAAATATTCAATTCGTTTTTATTACTTATTGCGACGGTGTAATATAAGAATTAATATATCAATATAGGATCAAGTGGTGGCTATTTATGTACAATAATCATATAATAAATATACCAAGCAATGATAGGTTGGTACAGTCTTTACCGTATTCTTCCACTTTCTTCTCAATTCTGTCTTAAACCTACAACTTTTCTTCATGTACCTACATTAAACAGTCCCACATTATTCATTCTATAACCGACAATAATATTATTATATTGAATTATCTACATAATATGTGTGAACACATGATCTTACCGAGTCCAACATACGATAGCAATACCATAAATTATTATGTCTTTATAAAAGCTTGGTTTTATTCAAACGCCTCGACGATAAAAGCATAACATGAGGTTTATGTTGGAATCGAGATATAAGTGGTTACTACTTAAATCAGTTTTTACCCCTCACTGCCCCTTTCTTTCTTAATTTTCTGATTTGAACCTTCAACACACGATTTATTATAAAGTGATTATTTGGCGAAATAAATTCAAAATTTGAAATGGTGCAAGTATTATGTAATAGAAAATGTCGATAATTAAAAACTATTTCATATTTTTCAAGCTACTCTGTTAATAAACAATATAATTAGTTAAATAAAAGAAACACAACTAGGGACTCGTAAATATTCTGTTAAAAACACTGTATTTTTTACTAGAAGATATGGTGTGGAGTTATTAATTCGCAATTTTCAAGGTTATTTTTGTTATTGCGGATTATTAACTAGTATCATGCCGAGATTGTATTCTGAAAGTTTTATCACAATATAATCATAGCAGCAAATAATACATAGTTTTAGACAGCATATTTTATCATAATGTAATGGCAGCAGTAATCTTCAAAATAGTCGTTTTTTATAAAGGTGTGAAAAATAATAAATAAATAAATATAGTAAATAAAGAAATAAATAAATGTATCTGTGCTGTGTGAATGCTGTGTACAATGTGATATTATAATAATATAATTTATAAAGCGCCGTTTAGTGACAACCGTGGTCACCTCAAGGGCGCTTTCAGTTTGCGTAAAAATAAGTTAAAATGAGTCATATACCTAGCTAACTCATTATAAATGGTGAAACATAAAATTTAAAAAATAAAACTTAAAAATACGTAAAAATCACAAGTGCTGTGTGGGTACGGCATGTTTATTCTACTTTATCGATTAAAGACTACAGTAGATAGGTACCTACTAATTCGATTACATACCTATTTGAAAATTATTTTTTATGGATATCTGATCAGTACCTACCTACGTCTCATTTTTTTACTGTCAAATATTTCAAAAGTACCCCGAAGCACAGGAAACTTAAATTTGATATTTTTATTTTCAAATTGCTTAAAAATCACATCACCTATAAAAAATGTCTTTTAGAATTATCAAGTTTTCATAATAAAAAAAAATTGATTTATAAACAACTCATTTTATGAAAATGTTGAAAATTACCCATTTTTTCTTTATATTAATTAATATAACTACCTAATTTACTAATAAGGTGTTATCAACTGATAAAATTCAAAATATATGAACTCCTTGTATTTCTAATTTACGATGTTAGCACTAATATTTTAATTTAGTGTTTATCGTTAACACGCTCGTTTTTTATGACGTCATGTTTAACAATCTAATCCGACAACTTTACGAACGTTCACGGGTATAAACTGTCGCGAGAAAAGAATCATCTATGTATATTGCAGCCTCCCGTTTGTAAGATCGAAACAGTATCAAATTCAAGCTATCAGCTGTGCAGTCTCTCCGACGGTCCAGCAGATAATATCGTCGGTGGCAATTTCGTCGTTTTTGACACAGACAAAAATAATATCCGCACAAAACCATCGACTCAAGATCGAGGTATACTAATAAACTGGTTTGTAGTGGCATCGCGGTATGGGCTTCGAGGTATGAAAAACTACTAACATAAACAAATTATCAAAATGAACAAGGACATGTATATCTATCATTAGAAAAAAAAATACTAGCATCGAGTGCATATTAGCAACGGTTAACTATTCAAAAAAATAATAAAACATACCTTTTTTAAAAAAATACATGAATCAGTGAATTATGTGATATACTGGGTATTTTTAAATCCAACAAAGTTGATTCAAGCTCGGTCAGCCGAAACAAGGAAAATATAAATGTAGAACCATAATCAATTTTATTTGAATTCAAAATACCACGTACCTATATTGGAGTTCTACACCTTAAATACCATCAGTAGTGATAATTCAATAAGCATGAATGTATGTATTTATTTATTTTTTATGTCAATTATAATAAATGTTATTTTTAACAAAATTTCATATGAGTATTTTTCATAAAAGAAAAATTGGGAAATAAATAAAAATTACTATATTACCTATTGATAAGCAATATCTACTACGTTTTCATTTTAAAAAATACATGCATTATTGCAGTGCATCTCAAACTTTTTCAACGTTTTTTTTTTTGTAAAAATTTAATTTAGTGTCGACATCGTTTCATACAAATTGTATGGCAGTAGGTATACACAATATCCACGGGGAATCAATAGTATGATACTTAATCTCCATACATACACATCATGAAGCTTTAGATAATCCTGCATACTATCCTATCTTGACATACATGAAATATAAGTAAATATTATTTTATTATTTATAAGCAATATCTATTACGTTTTCATTAACAATTCAAATGATTTTTGTGCCAAAATACATATATTTGAAGTCAAAATATCTAACTAATTTTTGTGCCAAAATACATATACCTAGTTATTTGAAGTCAATATTACTAACTGATTTTTGTGCCAAAATACATATATTTGAAGTCAAAATAACTGATTTTCTTAAACGTTGAAAAGTAAACACATCAAGGTAATTCCGATGTTAATTAAGACATTTGGGTATTTATTTATCAAAATTATGAAAGTCTTTTTTCATAATACCTACAAAAGATTGTAATGCAAGCCACACTTTTTGAATGTGTCTTTAAATTTAATTTAAATCTCTGGATACAGGTATGAAGGTATAGACAGGTATCCACACACAAAAAGAGTTAAATCATATTTCAAATCGACCAGATGGTGGTAGCTGTTCTGAATGAAAAATCTTTCGACTGACGGATGCTGGCTGCTGTTTGAGATGTACATACATAATATGTTTCAATAATGGACGCAAATTAAGGAAAGGAATCGTTTGAATATTGTGTTAACGTAATTTTAATATCCAGTAGCAAGCGTTGCCTATTAATTTTCGCGCTCTTGAGACTGGCTTTTAAAAGAAATAATTATTTCTCAGAAGGTGTCAGATAATGACAAAAGAATCTATTTAATATAATGTACCTTCACGTATACATTGGCAGATGGTTGTGTGTGACTTGAAGTTAGGAACGGAACAAAGACGCATTTACAATTGATAGTAGGTATTAACCCAACGTTAACCCTCGCTGAACGAGTTCGTCTAAATAAATAATTTGGTATCGATCTCGAATATTTTATGATCGCGTATGAAATGAATTGATTCATTATAACAACAATACAAAATAAAACAACTATATTAAAAAACTTATAATTAACAAGAACTAGTGTCCAGAGCGAGTTGACTACAAAATTTGTTTGGCGGTGTTTAATTCTTCGAACAACCTGACTCCACAATACATTCCATGCAGAGCTGTATCAGAGAAAACAGCTATCTGTGAGGCATCTCACACTCAGGTCTTCTGGATAACTAAAGGAATTGGACAGAGCCAACAAAGCGGCTTACAATGATCGATGCTTTAGTGTGAGTCGTCCTATACAGTGGAATGGATTTCCTCCAGATGTTCGCAGTGCAAAAAGCAAGAGCACTTTCTCTAAATGATTGAAAACAGCTTTGTTTTCGTAGAGCAACTGTTATAATATTTTTTATTATTTCATTATTTCGTTGGAGACACAGTTTTTAATTGTGTTTTCAGTCTGGATTTATGAGACGATTTAATATCTTAAGTCTCCAGAATGTGGCAACTTGTTATTGGGTGCGTGTTAAATAAATATTTTACATAGTACCTACCTACCTACCTAGGTTAGTTGACCGAGAAGCTATATTGAATATTGAATAACAGTAAAAAAAAAACATTTTAAACTAATTCTAACAACGAACATTAAATTTTTATACACGATTTTATACAATTAATTTTATTATTTTTATTTGTATCTCTTAGGCTTAGAATAGTGCTTCCACTCTTTTCTATTATTGTTTTCGAGTGTCCCGTAAGAGCCGGGTAATCGAAAATACATCAGGCAACAATAACATCTGACATAGTTCAGCATTGAGGTTCACCACCCATTCTGAATGTAGTGCCTTTTTAGGTGAGACGAAACTGGTGTGTGGGCATGCAGAGATGTGTTGTGCTCCCTTTTATAAGGCAATGCACACCCCCACACCTTTCGCTGGTTACCCCACATTGTGGGATATGCCGTGATGGTATGAATGAATGAAAAAGGAGAGTATTGAAATATTTGGTGCCAAGATAAATGTAGTGGTGTTGTGCAATGATTGATGAGTTACCTATTGCAAAAATTTGATTGTAGTAAACATCATATATTTTCTAAATTTATTTTTCAATATTGTTAAACATAAAAGGATGTTAAATAAATAAAATGCAGTTTTCACAATACCTACTAATACAACCGACTTGTCACCTAAACTGAAAAAAAAATCTGAAATAAATTATGTAGGTAAGCACCGTGCGCGCGGGGTTAAGCCTAGTCCATACAATTTAAAATAGGTAGGTACTACTGTTGATTCGTATTTCGCAATCAATACACAATTACAATCATTGTAAATAACTTGGAATTTTTAATTACGTTAGATTTGTTCAGGTCAATCGTTGTATCTGACATCGCAATCAAAGCGCTCCATACAATTATTCTTAGAAATGAACAAAAGATTATATATGTAGATTGGTCCATAGTCGCAAAGAAGACAACGGTTGTCACAAAGTGACTTCTAAAGATTGTAATTATAAATCTTCTTTTAATTATAAAGTATACTATAAATTCATTCATTCATTTCCGTGTCCAAGGTCATCCGCCTACACTGTGTCCCTCCATTAATTTGCAGCCATAATTCCATTTTCATTGGCCTGCCACAAATCCTCTTCAGAGCACCCTCCCTCCATAAGCGGGCAGCTCAGCAGGTGCGACATACTCTGCGTCTCTCCACACTCACATGCCGTGTCCTGGTCCGCCTCCAGCATTCCCCATCTATCCAGGTTCACCTTGCACCTTCCTACACCCGTCCTCAGCCTGTTTAGGGATTTCCAGGCTGTATAAGGCAGTAGGTGACCCGCCGGGAGTACCTCTGCTGGTTCACGAAAGCTCTCACCTTCTATCCGTTCCTTCCACAGCTCAACTCAATTTATATTATATTTTCAATACAGGTTTTTTAAGCAGTCTATTTATCGTTGTTTTTTTATTTTTCTTCGTAGATACTATAGGTAATATACTAGTAGAATAAATTTACTCGAAGATTCACTTGATTGGGTCGGCTGGTAGAGACTGCCTTAGCACGTCAATTAACACGTCTTTGTACAATTTTTATAATAATAATAAACACTTTCTTGCACTCTACGTAATTTGCGAGTTCATTACCATATTTCAATTTCTTCCAACTAAACAGTGTTTCCAGCCCAGTGAGGCAATATTTGCGTGAAAAATTACACTGAAAAAAATATTATGACAAGAGAGCTGGCTACCTGCATTTTAGCCAAACCATTTTTATCAGTAATAAACGTTTATCTATTTATGACTGTACGGTTTGGCTGTGTGCGCAAAACATTTAGTTGCACAAAACCTATTGTTTTGTAGTCACTATTAAAGTTCGGTTAATTAAACATGAAATTTTGTTACGATTAACAAAAAAAAATCAGTGTAATTTTAATAAATTTCTCTTCTGCTGGGGATCGAACCCAGGACGCCCGCACAGAAGGCAAACAAATAAAAAAATAGTCGGCATTTTTCTGTTCATAAATTTAATTCCTTTTTTATTTTACTAAAATTAAATGAACCTACTAACCTATCCTAATAATATTCATATTTGTAAAAATCATCCCTTAGTTGAAATCTAACGCAAATCGCAACTAAATCTCACACTCAAACTGCGTTCACGGAGGAGTGTGAGATTCGGCATAGTTATATTTTATATGGAAGAGTATGGATGAGTAATTAATTTATAGTATATTTATACATAATATATGCTATAAATTTATTTTTTTATAATAGATCAGGTTCTATGAATTTTCAACCTTACAAATTCAATTAATTACGGGCGAGTTTTGCCCTCTGCGCGATCACCAGAATATTTAATTAAACATTAATTTGATTTAATTTTAATTATTTATAAAATTTTCAATAACCATTAGATGTAAATATCATTGAACTAGCGTAATTTTTCGATCTTGAATTCACTTATATCAAAATAAAGTAATCTACTACAACTATCTCTTATTAAATTGACAAAAAATAATTATTAAGTTCGATATGATTTCAATTTATTACGAAATTATTGAAATAAATCCAATTGATTGACTTGTACATTGGTTATAGACCAATTACATACACTTATAGACTGTTAATTTTTATTGACAGAAAAAATATTTAATTAAATCCAAAGGTAAACTGCATTTACAAATCACATGTCATGTAATTAAAAAATGTATATATGGAGTTATTATTAGTAAAATGAACAATCTATAATATATTAATGTACTTCTTGTAAATGTTACATAAATGTAATACAGTGAATTATAATATAATGTTATTATTCATAGTAAACTCTTTATTAATAATACGAATTTACCAGGGCAGGAGTTATCATGTATTCAAAAGATAAAGATGCACAAAACACAGATAAATTGAAGAGCTAAAAATATGCACCTATGGAATAAAATTAATCTTATTATTTCTTTATTGTACCCAGTAGCGGAATTGCTTATAGAAGCCGAAAATCTTAGCTTGCCAATGAATATTATGTTAAGAAATTCAAGAACTAATATTTATTTATTTATAAAATTTAACCGTTTGTAGATACGACGATTTACAGGGCCACAAATGTAAATATTATTTTGGAATGTGATTTTAAAAATATTTTTCATGACTACTGAAATGAACAACGATGCTAAAAAAACATTATATTTTCATTATTTCCCAATTTTCTATCAGGGTTTGCCTAGTCCGAAGGTTCTAGACTCGCTCCTGATTGTATCTATACGTTATTCCCATTTTTAAAGAATAAATATGTCCTTGCAACACGCAGGTACCTACATATTTCTTTATATATTTCCTAAATTTAACATAAATGCTTGTGCTATAGGTGAACGAAATCGATCGTGGCAGGATTCGAACTCGTGACCACTGTATTACTAACCCAGTGCGCTAACCGCTCTGCCACCACCCTCCTAAAAATTTAGTTTTTGACTATGGTTTTTAGATTATCTTTAAACAAAATAAGAACAGTCGCAAATGTCACCACCACGCGCTTGTAAATGGGTATCTTTGTAGGTAGGTCCTACTTATAATCGGTTCATTCTTGATGCCATTTTTGTACCTTGTTCATTTTTTAAAATAAATAAATTAATCAAAATAACATGCAACAGCTTTGTTTGGAGGAGAGTAGATACTGACACCACATTCGAGTTACTTATTTTCAAGTTGAACGTTTCTTCTGAAATCCTTATTGCGGCCCCTGAAGTGGTCCAGCTGCTGAGGAATTCAGTGCCGACACAAGTAATTACAATATTAAATCTACATAACATGAGATTTTGTCCATCGAATTGTCAATAAAAAATAATTAATTGTGTTTAATTTAGCCTCTATGTAATTGGTACATTCATATTATGATATTGAATCGAATATATGATCACTAAAGATAACTATGGCTGTCAATCGGGTAATATTTACAAAAAAATATTGCCAACATGTAAAAAAATTTTTGCTGTAGGTACAAGGTTTCGACTGTATACAAACTTCTTTTGATATTATCTTTCAACAGTGACGAAGAAATAATAAATTTTCTTACTATACTCCTCAATACCAAGTCACTCTACAAAGTATTCAAATTTTGTATTGAAATTTTTCACCATTTCGTGAAATGTATTTAGTATATTTTTTTTTATTTAAATATTTTTTTCTGTAATTTTGATAATTCTTCAATGCTATTTTATGAAAGTGATGTGCCCTTTTAACGTTTTCTAATAAAAATATCAAATTTTATGTTTCCCGAGTTAAGGTCACATTGAAATATATTTGCCAGTAAAAAAATTTAGAAGCACTGATCAGATATTTTTCAAAATCTAATGGGATATTAGCGAGTATTAGACATAACAATTTACAACATTTGAAAAGAAAAGAAAAAACAAAAAAAATCTATTACGAGTTGATTATGAGTCAATAATGCGGCTATGATCGATTTTAAGGGTGAGAGGTTTTTAAATTAGATTAGATTTCCTTCCCAATGAAAATGAATCATAGAAAATGAAGAATCATATTGAATACAATATATATGTCTTTTTATTGATTAGGAATATCATTTTTTATATTTTACTTAAGATAAAATATACTTAAATATGAAATCAGACTATTACCTACCCAAAATACATAATTTTAAGTAGTTATGTCGGTATACCTATACCTACTAATACAAAAAAATTTATGAACTGAATATTGTATTTTTTTAATATATTTTTATTTTTTCAATCGAAAGGTTGATAGTTTCTTTTAAAATTAATTTCTTTATAAAGGCACATAAATATATTTTCAAAGTAATAAATACCGAATATCTAGAACACCTGCACCATATAAAAAATAGCATTATCTATTTTTCACTAAGTTACGTTATTAATCTAATTATATTGGCAATTGTTTCTAGCGTTACGCACAAAGTGGACAGCCGCTGTACCATAATAATTATCGTCATAATTTTACTAGGTATAATTATTGTTAATATTAATGGTAGTTATAGGTATCCATATCAATTTTGGCGCCGCATAAAAATAGATTGATATTCAATAAATCCAGAGATTCTTAAACATTTTTGGCACGCCGAAATCTTTGATATTTATTTCTATTTGTTTGTAAAACTAAATCAAATTTTTCATGTCAGGTGTATAAAACTGCTGATTTTGAACGGAGTAAAAATTAGTTAGGTACGCGTCAAAAACAATTAATAAATTATTTTTATTTTTTTTATATTATACCTACATTACATAAATACTTGTCAAATAAATGCCAGTCGAAGAGTTTATTTCTACGATAATATTTTAGAAGCTAGCACAGAAGACAATCGTAACTAGTTACGTATATATTGAGAAACCATGTAGGTATTATGTTTATTTATTTATGCATACATATAAATATAATTGGCAAATAATATTCGTAACTGCAATGCCCCACTAGGTAAAAAATCTGTGCCGGGGCTAAAGCATTTTGAAATAATGAGACTTAACAGTGCATGCCAACTAACAAAACACACACACAAAAATAGCATTTCAAATTAGAGATAGCAAATTTCAGTTATAAATAAAACATACAATTAGAAATAACATTAGTAATATACACACAAAAATGCATTACAAATTAGAAATAATAAATTTAAAATAATACATATAACGTAATATAATAGATATAGGTAGGTACATTAAATAATATATCTAGTCTTTATAAAACTACATAGTATTGTCACGATAATTCCCCAGTATTCAGATATGTACCTACCTGTATATCTACATAATATTGCCAATCACAAATTGAATTGAAATATGTACTGCGTTCATTTGTCCATTTTTGTCCGCGTTCATTTGCATCGAACTCAGAACGATCATGTCGCTTCAATATTGAATTAAGACATGTACTAATTATCATTACATTTTTATTTATTTATTGTATCATGGCAAGAGGAAAAAATGTGTTTATTAAGGAACTTGAAGGTTTTATCGATACTTGGTTACGTAGCGTCGAACGTCGAATCGAATCGTAGATTTTAAGGTCAAAAACGTATAATTTTCAAAGTAATTATTATCCTTGCACACACTGTATTGTAACAACAAGACAACCATTATCTAAGTAATATTCAATATTATGTTTATCAAAAAATATATACAAGAGAGCTCTATTAAATTTATTTATTTATATTAAATTTGTATTTATACACAAAAGTTATTATTAAGAATTAATAAATATCAATTTTATCGATAGTCGAGATATCATGTTACTAATAGCTCGTACATTGTATTATGATGTAGAGTAGGATATGATCAAGACACACTAAATATTCTACTCCAAATTCTGACTTCATCAATGTATACAACATATATGCTGCGAAGCCTCTAAATTGGTGTTTTTTGATTTCAAAGTTGAAAAACCATGAAAACTTCTATTACTACTGCATACAATTTTCTCACACGGGACAGAGATTAATACAGTCGATTCATTGAGAGAAATCAATGCTCTTTTATCAATAGACAGTTGGATAAAGATTTTTTTAAAAATAAATATGTCCTTGTTAAACAAGTACATACACATCTTCCTACGTTCCCAAAAATAAGCATAAATGCTTGTGCTATAGGTGAACGAAATCGGTCGAGGCAGTATTCGAACTCGCGACCACTGGATTACTAACCCAACTGGATGATATTTTATTTAAGTCCATTTGTAAATTGCTTTTTATAATTTAGACATATTTGGTACTCACCTATAATTCTACCTACCTGCTTTAGGCATAATTTACAATTCATTCATTCAATCGATTGTTTGTTATATGAAAAAATATGTTAATTAATATATATTTTTCTTCTTTTTCAGGTAAAAATTTTTGCTCTCACGTCGCATTCAAACAGATTAATGTCTACAGCAACGTAGCGGGTAAGTTAGTGTAATTAGTCATTGTAACAGGTTGTTTGACTTCTGTGTTGGCGTTCTGGGTTCGATTCCCAACGAGAGAGAAGAATTTAGAGGTCGTTTTTAGAGAGAATTTCTCACGCAATTATTGCTTGTCTGGGGGTGTAAATGCTGAACAGTTGGAAGAAATTGCCATTCGGCAATAAACACAGGAGAAAACAAGTTTTCAAATTAAAATAATTAAAATTAAAGAGAGTGTGTTTATGTAATTTCCATTTTTAGAAATATTATATTTACGAAATTTATGCTCTGAGGCGCCGGCTTTAAATAGTGCTTCCACTATTTTCTATTATCATCGTTTTCGGGTGTACCTACCGTAAGTGCCGGGTAATCGAAAATACAACAGGCAACAATAACATCTCAGCAATGAGATTCACCACCCATTCATGTGTATACCACACACTCGCTCACCTGTCGCTAGTTACCTCAAAAATGCGAGATATGCCGTGATTCACAAAATATTATGTATCCTGTCACGCTGTGTTTCTTATACGCGATCGACACCTACCTACTACAGTATGTAGAACAGAGTACCACACACTTCTGTTCTCGCAAACATTCCAAATGCTTCCTATTGATATTTAATTGATAATTGTGTTAGCTGTCAGGCATATTTCTTGATTAATAGATACCTTTAATTTAAAGGTCAAGAACCTGTCGTTCATTCCACTGAAGAGTCTATTTGATTTACGTGGATAATTTAGTTGAAAAAAAAGTCGATACTTCTGGTGACCAGCACGTTTCTCTAGGTGTCTTAGGTACATAAATATCTACATACGTCATAAACGTTCCCCACGAAGCGATACTTTTTTAATTCATCCTAATTACTTGAGTAAAGATGAAACAACTAGGTATCTACTTACTACTGAAGTAGCGAGTGATGCTGTGTTAATGAAATAACATGAAATCTTTGTTTATTTTTAAATTAACGAAATTATTTTTGAAATGCCAGACTAGACTGTGACTATGAAACGAAATGTAATTGATTTATTTTGTCTTATTTAATATACAAAAATCAATTTTGTTTAAAACCACGAACAAGTACAGTAAGATATCTGACTCTCGAGCCAAGGTCCTCGTTTCAATTCCCGATGAAGACACAATTTTCTTAACTGTATGTCCAGATCGTCTCCAAAATGAGATAATTTGTTATTTTGATAATTGAGTAGGAACTTACCCGACTATTGCCCGAAATGCAATTCAAAATAAATATCACACACATAAAAAAATATCGAGATATTGTGCAAAACATTTTTTTATTTAATATAGGTAGTTAATACAAACGTCATAATATAATTTAAATTAAAAAATAATACACGCCTGGTTTTTTACAATTGTGTAGATTTGTAGTGTTGAAACAATAATATTCTTAATGATTCGTAGTGTCATATGTGGTCCAAATATCCGATGTTTCCGATAGGTCGCTGAGACATGGCATTTCTTCATGTTAAAAAAAATTATAACAGATATATTCGTTTGAGTACGAGTAGGTATATCAAAAATATAGGTACAAATAAAAAAATACATTTTGTTTCTTGCGACACCATCGCAGTCCTGCTCGTTTTTTGTGTTTTGACACATTTGTTATAAAAATAATATTTGAAGACATATATCTCGTCACGTTGTTACTATGTGTTCATATATGTGTGTGTGTGTATGTGTGTCTGTTTGTTTTGCCGTAGGTAGGTATTTTTGAATAATGAATGCCTTGGATCCGGTCAGGACTAATTATTATTATTAGTACCGGGGTAATTAAATAGACAAACAACACACGGTCTAGCGGTCGCCCACTGGGCCAAACGACGTTAGACTGATGGCTTTTTAATTGTTACCTACCGATTAAGGTAGGTAGGTACCTACTTACTTATTATGCATAATGTAGGATTTTAGTATGAAATCGCCTAGTGCCTATCTAAACTTTTGTAAAAATAAATTAATTAAAATTGACCGAAAACGGTACTTATTTTTATAATTCAATTAAAAAACTATATCTATTTTAATGAAATTGATTGAATCAAAAATTTATTTACAAGACTGTGTGGCTCAGTTAGTTGGATAGCTGAATGCTGAGGTTCGATTTCCGATGGAGACAACGTTTTTAATTGTATTTTCAATTTGGATCTGTGAGACGATAGATTTCATAAATCTCCAGAATGTGACAACATGTTACTTACTGCGTGCTTGCTAGGTTAATATTTGACATGAACCAGCTTTTTTTTTAGTTGCCCGAGAAGTATCTATCTAATATAAAATTAAAAAGTATTAATTCTTTATTACCTATTTTAGTATCCGCTCCATAGACTACAGATGATAGAAAGATATCTAATGCAGCAGGAGAGATTGTTTATGGTACCGAAAAATGTCACATAACACCTCCTCTAGATGAATTACCTACATTGGTTAAAGTGTTCAAAGCGGATTCATTATAAAATACGGTTACGATCTTACAGTTTTCAACGCTTTAAAGATAACCCAGCACCAAAATACATTCAATTGAAGAAGTAGAAGGATATAATATGTAAGATTTCACTTCACTGGATGATTGAAAATGGATGATTAAGATTTTACTGGATGATTGAAAAATCAAGATTGAATGGAGTAAACAATGTGAGCTTGCAGGTACCTATATATTCTCTCTTTCACTTATATAGACACATTCACACACATATACACATCCTTACACTCATACGTACACACATACATACACTCATGCACTATCATTCAGATATAAATATTTTTCATATGTAGCTTTAAGTACCTAGGTATGTAAGCATAGCAGTCAAAATTTATTGTTAATAATGTGGAAATTTGTTATTGGTTTTAGTCTTATACTAATGCATCTATATAAAAAATGTTATTATACTGTAAATTTCCCGAAAATGAAATAAAATAAAAAAAGATCATAGATATTTATATAGTAGTTATCTACGTTGATAAATAATTGAAAAAAATATTTTTGTAAAATTTATTTTAAATTCCCCTATACCTAACTGTAATTATTAAAAAGTTATCAAAACAATTTTTATGCTCATTTGCTATGGAGTTCCACCAAGAATAATTGTCTACTGAGAAGTTGGATTAGTACCTACTTGTGTTTTTTTGATTCAGAGTAAAATAAAATACGCAGTAAGTAGTCACTTGTAACTACATCAAAATAAGATTCGTATATCGTTGAGTTGTTATAAAATACTTGGTACAAAAAAAAAATACAGTGTCAACTCATTATTTACACCTACCAACGAACTATAAATGTATAATAATCTTCGTGTTGAGACTATAACGTGGTAATATGTAATTTTTGGTATAAATTAATTTCGTAATTTTCATATAAAAAATATTGTGAATACATGTTTGTTCAAATTACATGGATTATAACTCAATTATGCGTGGCCATATGTTTGTATTATGACCTCAGGTGAAACGAGATGTGGCTTTAAGGGGACTAAGCTTCACAAAACAGTCTGTTATCAACTGTTAAAGTTCTGCCATATTGTAAGTGCTGCCATATTGTAAAAATAAATATGATAGAGATGCCGATATACAAAAAATGATGCCGAATTGTTTGCAACAAAATACTACGTCGAACATTCCCAAAAACTCAAAATCTTTCCAAATAGTTACGTCAGTTACATTGACCGCTCTGTCACCGATCCATTTAAACGCTCATGTCACAACTGCGTCGAGAGTCGAAGCCTTAAATCAATTATATCACTTCTAATACAGATGAAATTCAGTTAGCACATGTAATATTTGAACTCAGGTCTATACCCACGTTGATCGCGTGTGATTCTCACAGAAAACAAAATCAAGGAGAAAATTACATAGCCACCTTTACTTCTTGTTCAATTTGTCTTTCTTATTATAACATTCAAGTCACGACCGATCATCTAGTTGTTAGCGCTTTGTTAAGTGTTACATGAACATCATACACCATTTTCTAATAATATGATTGCTTTTTTTTGTGTCCAGGTCCACGCTGTTAAGAAAAAATAATTAACAGCTAACGGTCCCGTTGCCACAACGAAGAAAGAGAAAGATTTCAATGATTTTTAGTCAAGTGGTGTTAACAAGAATATGAAATATAAATAAAGTCTCTGAAAACACTACGTGAAGTCAGAGAGAGGCTGTTAATTATGTCGATTCTATTCGACTTGCGGCAATGAAGATTATATCTTATTTTATGTCGCTTTTGCAACATGCACATGCAGGTACTGTGTCAATAATTGATTTATCACGCGCCTAATTACAACTTGACACATTTTGCAGACTTATTGATGTAATGAAAAATTACATCTCTCCACCAGGAACCACACAAGAATTATACATAAAAATAATAATAAATAGTATTTATAAAGCGCCGTTTAGTGATAGGGCGCTGAAGCTTATTTGTTGGCTCAAAGAAACAAGGCAGTCTTAAGAAGTCTACCGAAGGTGTCAATGCTCTGAGCTCCACGTATGGCATGGTGCAATTTATTCCACTTTAAAGGCCCGTTCATATTGAAACCGCAATCATAGTTAGCCGCCTTTTTGATTCTGTCCAATTATTTTATTGAGTTGGTACTCTGTGATCCAGATGATCTCAATGTAAGCTGTCTTTTGTCACAGTTCTTGAATCTAGTATGGAGCCAAGTCGTTCAGAGTCACCAAGCATACCCTATCGTCCACTCGTTCTAGATATTTCAACCTGTGCAAATCATTAAGAAGAGGTGTTATGTGACATCATAAAAAATAAAGCAGTTTATAATATTAGGTATGTATGTCCACAAAAAAATAATAGGTTTGCAATGATTATCAATATAACAAAGAGACAGTATTAAAATAGGTATAATCACTAAAAACAAGAGACAAATAAGTGTAAACGTAACCACCAAACAAATAGCGAAATATCTCAAACCTGATTTCTGATTTCCTATAAATGAATCGCGTGGAAAAAAGTGGCCAAATAATTACGAAGGTTAAAGGACTTTTTGTCCAGTTTTGACGAATCGCCTTTAAAATTCCCCGTATCCATTGGCGATCCGTGGTTGTTTTTCCCCTCGGCGAGAAACACGACGAGTTCCACCGCATCAATCTGGTGCCGAACCCGACGCGTTCCATTTCCACAAAACCCGTCGCGATTTTTATTTCTCAATCGGCGTTGCCAAGTCTGATAAATGTAATAAAATGAGGCGATTGAAACAATACAATAAAAAGAGACCCATCGTCCTCCGTTTGTGTGGAAACAATGTCCCAGCGCGCATACCTCCTGCGCATTCCTCTGCTGGAATTCCTATTCCTCGGAACACCTGAGGAATCCGCCCTTTTGACTCATTGTGTTGCTGTCGCACCTCCGCGGCACAACGCCCGCAGGTCCGATCATAATGCCCTTTGTTAAACCTGCAATCGCCACGGGCATCTAAATAAACAAAATAACTATACGATTCAAAATCACAATATCACACCGTACATTGATATCGCAAAGAACAGAAATAACATGTATTATTAATTTGATATTATGGCAAAATGCAAAATCTATTAGGTACTAACATTTGCAGCGCATAACACCTTCGATTGATACTTGAGAAGCATGTCACTTGTTTTTTGTAAAACTTGTTAATTTGTGCTACAGCTTCAAATTTCAATAATAATTCACTCGTCCTGATATGAAACTTTTTCAATGGATTAGACAAAGTGAGATTCCTTATTCTACTAATCATCTTGTTGATCCCTTAATAATTTTGATTAAGACATAATTAGTATTTGCATTTTTACTACCAATTTTATTAATGAACCAACTCTGAAATATCGACTTAAGTATTTTTGAACAATTCATCATGATATACTTGAAAATCAACAGAGAAAATTTGATATATTTGAGATTTATTTTTAGTTTATGCATTATTATATTGAAACCATTTCCCTTAGTCCAATCATTGCTATCGGAGTCAAAACAGCGGTACGGGATTGATTATATTTTAGCGGAAATTTTGAATTAACTCAATTATAAGAAGCAACACAACATAGCGCTATTTGTAGTATGGATTAAATTTCTTTTGAATACGTAATTCTTGTTTTGCTTTATAACGCCATTTCGTCTGTTTTGACATATTTTTTCCAGTCATAACGTCACATTAACTTTGAATTTTGAATCCTAATGATTTCTTTTGACACTTTGGTTTGTCACTAATAATAATAAATTTATATTTCTAATTGAAATAATTTTCATATTTTTTTTTGTAATCTCTCACTAAAAGGCAACGCTGGTTTATTAACATTAATCTTTGATTAATGTTACATCTTCCGCATTGACAAAGTCCAAATGTCATCTTTTTGCACGCACTATTTTTTTATAAATCAATAAATTATACGGATAGTTTCACTAGTTTAATTTATTAATATTCAAAAAAAAGGTCATGTTATTATTCATTATTCACGCATGTGTTAATATTCGTCATGACGATTTTATAATTTTCAACAAATAATTAGGTAGGACTTTTTCATTACCCAAGGTTTGACAACAACATTTTCTTTCGTTGGACGTTTATCACGTTTATCAACAACATTTTCTTTCGTCGGGCGTTGTTTATAGAGTTCAGTTTAAAGTTATGTAACATCAAACTCACTTTAAAATCCTAAACTCCAAATAAAATACCAATGATGCACAAGGCTAGATTCCGATAACTTTGGATAAGAAAGATCAATTTCAATAATTACAAAATGCGGGTTAGTTTGAAAAATTACTCTTCAATTTTAACCAGCTAAAATCTCAATATTCAATATTGAACTGGCCATATCCAATTCCATTATATTGAGTTCTGTGAAATCACATACAAGTTTATCTTATATGAAAAAGAACGTAATATCTATTTTTAGTATAAACGATTATTTATCAAATATATTGGGAATCCGTGGATGGGTGACATTATTATTTATGTAATTGGATATCATGATTTCTTAATTTAACTTCAAATTTGTCCGTAAAAGGAAGTAAGAAAAAATGTGGAGAATTTGGAAATAGAAATTTCTTGCAAACCATTCGTTGAATTTGTGACTGAAAAACCTTTTATAGATGAATAGCAACCGGCCGGCGAACTCTTCGATAATCCATCACGACCAACAGTTGGGCGTTGTGTCTTAAATATCCAACAATAAAGCACAAATCTTAATTAATCTACGGTGTCGTGCCAAGAGTTGTT
The DNA here is from genome assembly GCA_963576475.1 of Molanna angustata. Classification (NCBI taxonomy): domain Eukaryota; kingdom Metazoa; phylum Arthropoda; class Insecta; order Trichoptera; family Molannidae; genus Molanna; species Molanna angustata. The sequence continues at coordinate 9,607,473 of OY754972.1, forward strand.
GTGGCTTCGCTGTGTTGTTTTATCGGCGAATTGACGGCGTTAATTATAGTACCGTATACAATTAAGTTTAGCGACCACACCTGGCCAAGCGTTCCGGGCCTTTGGACGGCCTGGGCGATTCTTATCTCCTCTCGGCGGACGATTGTCTTCCAAACTGTTGCCCGGAGCAACATTCTCTACTGGCCACGATGAACGGACTGCAATGAGTACAATGTTGAAGCTCTGATCTGCTCCGAGTCCTGGTGCGTTACCCCGAAAGATCATCTTCGGCGCATGCTGAAGAAAATCGTACCTATTGTTATATCGGACTTTATATGTAAAGTTGCTTTGAATTCAAGTAAGTTTAATAGTTGTTTGTTTGTTGTTACCTATTTAATATTATCAAATGGGAATTTGTGTTCATTTTGATATTTCATTAGTCGCACGAAAGTAGAATAAATGCAATTGAAATAAGATCGCTAAGAAGATCTGTAATAGAACGCTGTATGACAGGGTCAGAAATGAGGACATAAGGAAAGAATGTAGGATAAAGACAGATGTTATCAATAGAATGAAAGTGAACACATTGAGATGGTTTGGCCACATGGGGAGAATGAATCAGGAACGCCTGACGAAAAAATATACATTGCGGACAGGAATGGAATGAGAGGTCGGGGACGCCCAAGGAAGGGACGGCACGTCCATGTGAACGGTATATTGAAAGACGGAAATGTTAGAAGCGTGAACAACAGACGAACATGTATAAGACGATAGAAGTAAGTGGCGTTCGGCTCTCTCTGCCTATCCCGTAAGGGACATGGCGTGATGGTATGTACGTATGTTGATATTTCATCCAACCAGCAAACGCAACGTTTAATTTTTCGTAGTATTTTTTTAGTTCATCATAACAAGAGACTTATTACAATTCACTTTGTTAAATAGGTATTTTCAATCATACATACTTCAATTAAAATATATCTATGGTTAGTATATTTTATTAATTCAGCAGATTGAAAAGACAATCATAATTTGATTGTTAGTTACTGGAATTTAAACGATTCCAATTAATAAATTCATGTTATATAACATTTTTATATGAAGTTTTATAGGAAGCCAAACTTTTTGTCATGTATTCAGTTTTCGCCACTGCTTTCAGGCGACAATTATTCATATCACTCATTTGTTGATCTTATTGTTCAATAAACAACGAAATCTCATCGTTCATGATAATAAAAGCGTACCCCTCGGTATTTGTATAATACGTGTAATGTCGTTTAGCCTTAGGAAATTCGGTGTGATCGCTATTTATCGCACGTCCGGCTGATCACACGTATTTTTCTTGTGTTGACCAGCTAAAGACGATCCTGAACGTTTTATGTAGCTAATTACCCCCAGCATTGTTCGCTATTATTATTTGTTCCAACGATCTTTTGTCGATGTGTGAAGATAGGATAGGGGATGACACTCGTGTAGATACTTGCATACAAACTTTTGTATGGGAAAGGTCAGTGGCGCATCAACACATTTTGCTATGGTATATAATTGACAAAATAATGAATTACAAAAACAATGGTTTTGAGTCACGCCAAGCCTGTTTTCTATACTTGTCAGCTTGTTATCAAGTCAATTTCAATACTAAATAATTCAAAACTTCTTCTTCTTCGATGGCGCTACAGCCCAAATCGAGCCTTGGCCTCCGTTAACTTTCGCCTCCATCCAATCCTGTCCTCTGCTGCCACTTTCCAGCTCCTCTCTTGGAGAAGACACAACAACAAAAAAACAAAAGATATTATCCCAAAACATATATTTCTTCCTCACTCAAAAACTTGTCTATTTATTTTCTATGAGAAAAACAAAAAACTGCGGCTTCTTATATAGTTATATTAAACCCCACCTCAACCATCATTCCTTGAATATATTTTTTTTAAATGAATATGTCCTTGTTAAACAAGTTTATATACATATTCCTACATTCCATAAATTAAGTATAAATGCTTGTGCTATAGGTGAACGAAATCGGTCGAGGCAGGATTCGAACTCGCGACTACTGGATTACTAGCCCACCGCGCTAACCGCTCTGCCATCGATCCATCTAATTATTTTACTATTGCATTTCATTATTGCATTTTAGGTACATTATACTCTAAAGTTCTCTGTACCGTATTTATTATTATATTTGGGATTACAAATACTTCATTTAATTTAAATCTAGTGTGATATTTTTATATTGGTACGTTTTTTTACCGTATACAGGTATTTTTTTATCGTGCGTAGACCCTAAAGATCGGACACTTGGACTTGTCACTACCACAGAATTTTGCATACATTTCAATTTATAATACAGTAGTACTTTTTATACAAATATATTATGCTCAGTGTAAAACGCTCTGTTAGCATTTTATCGGGGACATTTCATGACATTTTTATACAATTTACACTATCAGTTTAATGCTGAAGTGAATGTAATCATCTCATTCTAGTACTTATTTCGTTAATAAGAGTAAAAGAATTATGAAGATTACTCAAAGCGGTCCGTCTTCACTGTTCGTAGAAAATAAATCAAACAACTATCATTTGTTTTTATTTTAATTTTATAATAGGTTAAATTCCGAAGATGAATTTTAATTTAAATGAACATTAGAGTGGTTAAAAACATTTTTTTTTTCACCAGGGGGCAAGTCTGGTCTTACCGGCGAAATCAAAACCCTCACGATTACCCATATCATGGATATAATTATTGTATGGAGTTCTATAATATCTTTAGATGTCATAGAACTTCATGTGATTATTATATCCATGATATGGGTAGTCACGAGGGTTTTGATTTCGCCGTTTGGACCAGACTTGCCCCCCCAGAACTGCCATTTTATACTATATCCATTGTTTTTTTTATAATTTCCTTTATTTTATCCATTATTCACATAAAACATAAAAATAATTAATTTGACATTTCATAAAAATTTTAGTGTGTTTTAAGAATTGAACGCAATATTATATTTCTATGTATATGATTGTTTGTGGTATATTTCTATGTATATGATTGTGGTATATTTCTATGTATATGATTGTTTGTGGTATATTTCTATGTATATGATTGTTTGTGGTATATTTCTATGTATATGATTGTTTGTGGTATATTTCTATGTATATGATTGTTTGTGGTATATTTCTATGTATATGATTGTTTGTGGTATATTTCTATGTATATGATTGTTTGTGGTATATTTCTATGTATATGATTGTTTGTGGTATATTTCTATGGATTTGATTATTTGTGGTAACGTCACTGAGTATTGACACCACTTGTGACTTAGAGAACCATAAGTTTGCGGTACAATAGGCTAGTAATTGTGACTTTAGGGGATGAAGGAATCCTTGGGGTGAGAGTCAGAAGGGAGCGTTGTATAAGAAGGGATGAAACAAAATTAGATCTTGTAAGAGAATTAAATAGAATCATTTCATATTATATTGTATTAGCTACAAGACATAATATTCCTGGGCTGTGTTCAGATACAACGCTCGACGTCGGGCATCGGATGTACCTGAAGTTGCTGATTATGACGTTTTTTACACCAATCTCACAATCTCACTGAACGCTCTCGAGCGGCATTTCAATATGAATGTCAAATGTCATTTATCATACATGTCTATTATTAGGTTATATTTTCATCGAAACAACAACAACTGGGCAGTGGAGTAAATAATGATATCTGACCGTTAATTGGAAATATTTTAATGATTTTTTTTTATAAATTAACCTCTTTGTGAATACATATTGTCATCATAAATAATGTCAACTGACGTAAAAGAGACCACAGAAACAAATAGAAGTCATCATTCCACAGAAAAAATTGAAACTGGAAGATTTTCATCCGACAATTTTACCGAGCGTTTGGTGCGTACACTCGACGTTCAATCTGAACGCCACAGAGTGTCTTTCGAGCGTCTGTTTCCGGTCATTATGAACGGCTTAGAGCGTCACTGAGTGCACTCGGCGTTCATTGTGAACGTAGCCCTGGAAGCGCAAATATGTTTATTGATATAGGTATTTGGAATATCAAAGAAAATACATTGAATATGTTGGTAAATATTGAATAACAATACATAATTTAAAAAAAAATAAATAAAGTAGCTCACATACTTAGCACACAAAAACGAGGTCTGGATCCATTAGAATAGAATGGGTGTGCTCTTACCATTTTTTTAGGGAAATTCTTGTATTACCTACCACATTTTCTAACCTAAGGTACCGATTCTGAAACGATTGCATGGCGCTCGGTTCTCTTTGTATATCTCAATAAATTACTTATACATCAAGCGATTAAGGTTTGTCTTGTATGAATACTGTAAATATGTATTAAATCATTAAAAAATAGTAAGTATGTTGATATTAAAAATTGTGGGAAGGTACGTAATTACAAAGAGGTAGGTACCTCAATTCACCAACCCATACATTCTACGTGTCCCATCCGGTTGATTTAATAGATAATTATTGGTTAATTTCAGAATAAATTGGTACAATTGACGTATCGTGAATAGAAATTTTTAATTTGTGGTGATCGCATATCGAATAATTATTATATTTCGTATTTGGGACGTTGCGCATGCGCAGACCGCGTGACAGATTTGGATTCAATTACACCTTCACCGAGAAATTATTACTACGCATTACGGGAAATCTTGTAGAAAAGTGATAATTTTATTTAATTTTTTTAAATTAAAAATGAATATATCCTTGTTAAACAAGTAGATATACAGCTTCCTACGTTCCTTAAAATAAGCATAAATGCTTGTGCTCTAGGTGAACGAAATCGGTCGAGGCAGGATTCGAACTCGCGACCACTGGATTACTAGCCCAGCGCGCTAACCGCTCTGCCATTGACCCATCTGATTGATTGAAATGGTTTCGGGTTATATTTTCCATTGTTTTTCAGACAAATAATATAACAGATAGGTACCAGTTTAACGCGCACCCAATAACAAGTTGCCTCATTTTCGAGACTTATTTATTTATTTATATATCTACAGTCAGAAGTCCTGTACAATTTTAAACCAAATATACAATAATAACACAATAATACATATGAAATATATATAAATTACAAAAAAAAGTAGAAAATGGAATAAAAAATAAAAACATTGCAAATGAATTGCTAAAATATAATTTTGAAAAATTTATGTAAATATGGAACGGGCTCTAGGAAACCTTTGTTCTGAGACAGACCAGGGGGCTAATTCCCGTCAAACGGTATCATTATGGTTTTGATTCCTGTTTGACCGGACTTGCCCCCCAGAGTTAAATATGACGAAGGTACCTAAATCTTCTCACGAATTTAAACTGAAAACACAGCGAAAAACTGTGTCTCCAACAGGAATCGAACCCGGGACTTTTGATTCAGAAATATATTTGAAAAATTGAGCCACAAAGCCAACAATATTATTAAGCTATGATAATTATGAACCTACATATATTAATTTCTCTCAAAAATCTCTGGGCGTGATACACTGGTTGGTTGGAAGGAATTGCCATTTGGCCTTAAACTCAAATTTTCGCAAAATTTATCTTAGTAAATGTTGATTAAAGAAATTAACGAAGAAGAAGTTGAAGTTCCTTGCATACATACCATCACGCCATTTCCTTAGTTGGGGCGGGTATTGAGAAACGAACGTCACACTATTCTATCCAGTCATACATTTTTAACCATTATCCAAGCATAGTGTCATTAATATTTGAAATCAGTGATTTATCACTATAACATAGTTTATGTATTGCAATGAATTGTAAGAATATTGTTTGTTTTAAAAAGTTTGGAACCGCTATGAGTTTGTATAAATCTTGCAACAGTCTGAAAACAGTTGAATCGTAAGAGAACGCTTTAACTATTGTTTTTTCTCTTAATAAATATAAAAAATCAAAATTAAGACCTAATTTTGACCTCTGCGCTATCACAAGTTCATATAAATATAGTTAAAATTATCAAAAAAAAAAATAGAACCACTGTGCTAGTATATAAAAACTCGCAACAGTTTGAAAACACCTGAACCGTCGGAGAACGTTATAATTAATTGTCGATATACGTTGTTTAATTTTATATTGCGGCCGATATAGTTTTGTACTCTAGACACAGAGAAAGGTGGTTGAGGCGAGATGCGAGATGCAAGATGTGATTGCGAGCTCGCATCGCAACTCCTCCATGATTGGATCCATCAATTGATCTTAATGAATGTATTTATTTCACTAGTTGGCCTTAATTTGTGTCGTGGATTGTTGATTTGTGCGTCGTGCTCACTTGATCATCACATGTGTGGGTAATTATATATTCAATAATTATTAAATAATAAATACGAATTAATAAATAATATATTTTTAATAATTTATTAACAATTCATTTTCGTAAAAGTCTGCTTCTAAAACAAAAATACAACAGACAAAATAACATTTCATTTCAATGAGTTTCACCACCCATTCTTAAAGAAATGCCTTTTTAGGTAAGACGACACTGGTGTGTGTCATGATATATATATATATATATATACATGCATGTGTCGTGCGTTCTTTCAAAGGTATTAGTAGTAGTAGTAGTAACATTTATTTTGATATATAAAAATTAATATATCTAGTTTAAACAAAAAGAATAAAACTTTTTGAAACAAATAATTATAGTAATTGACATTAAATTACACACATCATGTAAAACTATAGAGAACATTAATAGTTTTTTACTATTATATATTCAGCACCTAGCCTAGGAAAGGTGACAAGACTTGTATTTTTTTATGTTTGTTGTACTTTTATATCTATTACCTATATTTGGAGACCTTTATGGTACCTACTCGTTTTGTAAGTCTATAATGCTAACATCCTCTCGTAGGGTTAGTATGAACATCGACATTGAATAAGATATTTTTTGCATATATTTTAGAAGCATATTATTACTCAGTTTGTAAATCAAAGTTAATGTATTGCTTTACTGTCATTGTAGTTAGTTTGTTACATATTTATTTTATCCAGGTAATAATATACTTGTCGCAGACCAGTCGCTGATCGCCCCTCAGATTGTGTGATATGCCTAGACGATTCGAATGAATGTACCAATTCTTCCAGATATTTTTTTTCTGTATTTTATTCAGAGCCCATAATCTATAATATTGTAATTTTGTACACTGAATATAAAAAAATAAATATTATTTCTGCTATTTTTCACGGGATCGGTTAGTTTTTATTAAATTTTTACCTGTTATCATGGGTCCACGTGTATAAATCAAGTTAAATTATTTAAATTTATATACGACGCGTGTCAATAATTATTGTTAACCAAATTCACTTTATCTTGTATGTAAATCAGAAACGATTTAATGTAAAAGGTAGGTATTCAGATACATATATATACCTATTATATACATATACTTACTTGCCTAGGTACGTGCCTATCCCGGAGCTATATGGTTTTATTTCAACATAAACACCACATTAAATACAGTTTTAGGTAGATAGTTATAATGAAAACAAATTTTAAATTCTCATATACACACCTATTACAAATTCCTTAAGAATATCTGCATATAATTATATCAAATATATAATGTGAATATATTAATAACATAATATTATTGTATGCATAGTGTAACTGTAAAATATTTCGTATATTATACCTGACAACTTACAGTATTTTTTTTTATTATTATATTAATCAAATCAAAACAAGTTTGCCTATGTATTACAATTAAAAAGGTTTACAAGTTCCATGATATGACTCATAATAACCCTCTTTAATTTAGAGAAAATCTCGTGTTAAAAGAGGGGAGTATCTATTTTGTATTGTTAATTCGCCAAAACATTTCACATCTACTAACAAATAAGAAGCTACAAAAAACAACAATGAAATAAATAAAATTATATCAGTACAATTTTTTGATTTTATTCTAAAATATATTATAATTTTTTTCGAGTCTAAGACTCAGTCTTTTATTTCATTTTTTTTTGCTGTTATTTGTGAAATAATCACATTTAATAGGTAGCTTTTTAAAAGGTGCGGTTGGTTGAGAGAATTTTTTTAATGGCAATAAGCCCGCCAGTGTACAATTATATTTGTTTATATGTATTATGTACAAGAAGATGTATAAATAAAATAAATAAATAAAATAAATTAAACGGAAAATTTATTACATCATCCTTTTCTCTGTCTTCGGTACTTTACTTTATTTTTATTTTATTTTATTTTATTTTGTGAACATACAGTCATATAACAAATTATACATTAATAATATGACACTCCATTAGTGGACCAATTAACTTTACAGAAATAATAAATTTTCTGTTATAATATAGGGGAAAGAATGAAAAGGATATTTGGAATTGGACGGAAAGAGAAAGAGGAGAGCTTGCAAAAACACTACTCACCAGAAGCACTTTATGTCCTTTTTAGACTTTTGTCGTTTTTTTTCTTTTTGGTTGATCGTTTCGGCGATTAAGTAGGTACCTACCTAAATATATGTTACACAGATTTTGAATATCATGTTATGATGTATTATAGTATCATTAAATAAATAAAAATTATCTTTATGTAGTTATGTATAATGAATTAATTTATAAAATGTAGAAATGTAACAACAAGTATACAAATGTGGTTTTATTGCCCTACGGCTGTCTCTTCTTACCAACCAAAGCAACGTTAAATAATCGTTACAATTTGATAATAATGAATAAATAAATCACTAGATTGTTGCGAGGTATAGACATGTAAAGTTAGATCAGTGTAAACAATTATAATACACGAATCGTGAAAAAGGATAAAACTTTGGTATCTTCTTAAACAAAAGCAGAGCATAGATTATTTTGGTACTAAATTTTAAGTCACTCCTAGTTACATCTTTCTCCGTTTGGTTTCTAGAAATCTGTGTAAATTATATAAATATGTAACTTTTGAATAATATTGTTATTCACGTTTTATACAAAACAAGGTGAAATTATCTTCAAACCAACGGATCTCCTTCTCTCATCTCGATAATCTCCATAGGGGTATATTAAAATGATAACAGATTATCAAAATTAAATTGAAGTATCGACGCCGTTGCAGGCCTCGGGTCAGACATCACTCGAGTAGACGTACAAAATGGATACACTCTTGTTATATTTTATGGTTGAATGTATCTTAATCTCAATAATTAGTTATTTCGTGGTAATGGAAAAATAATTGTATCAAATTTTCATTAAATACGTCTTGCACATTATTACCCTTTTTAATTTGAATTAATAAATTAATGCAAATATTAATACTTTGATCAAAAAATAAACAATATTGTATGTTTGTTTAACACTGATGTGCACAAAACATATTTAATGTTGGACGTCCAATGAGACAGTATAAAAATAATACAGAATTTTATGTTCTTATTATAATTATGTATCCTCCTGCAGCATTTGCTTGTACCAGCTTACTTTAAACCCTTAATAGTAACCTAGCATAAAATTTAGGATATATTATCACTGTAATCTTGAAATTATTTTGTTGTTATAGGTAGGTACTTAACGATATATTATGTATAGTGTAATTATGTATCGTACCAAATAAATAAATGTGCCCCTATTATTTTTCAATTAGGTACACTGAAAAAAAAATCGTTATTTGCAAGGAATTGAAGGATACAGATGGAATACGTTCAAGAATATTTTTAATATTTTTGCTTTCAAATATTTGTACAGATTTAGATAATACATATCATCTCTTTAACTATAAAAGGTTAAATGGTTAATCTTGTAAATATTCTCCTCCAGTACATACCCTCAAAAGATACGTCTTTAAAATGAAATTTGAATTTGATAAATAGTTTGAAATCCATTCTCATTTTTTTATTGCAAAGAACTAAAAAACTACAAGGCCTATGAGGTATATTTTTACTTTATTCGAAAGAGAATATTATGAAAATCTACCGAGTTATTTAAGAGGGTGACTGCTGCCAACGTAACTATTTTTTTCAATTTGATATACCATCATTATTACTTAACGAATCATTTTGAAAAAAATAACCTAGTTAGTTTGGATACTAATAAAGAGAAATATACCTTAACTTTTTGATTATGTTCTGTATATATTCTTGTAGGAAAATAATAAGCATACCCCGATTTTAGACATTTATCTTAAATTTCTAAAAAAATATAAGGTATAGAGCAATATTTTTTTACAAATTAAAGAAGAACAGTATATCTGGAAAAATATGATATGACGTTGCATTAACGCATCAGGTTAAGTAAATAAACCAAAAAAACTTTTATTACGCAATGGCGCTGAATGGAAAATAAATGTTTTTTAGGTTTATTTACTAAACCTGAAGCATTAATGCAACGTCACATCATATTTTTCTAGATATTTTTGTCTTCTTTAATTAAAAAAAAATATTACTCTACGCCTTATAGTTTATTAAAAATATATGATAAACGTTAAAAATCGGGGTATGCCATTATTTTTCTACGACAATTTATACAGAACATTATCAATTTGATATGAAATCATGATGGTATATCAAATTGAAAAATAGGTACGTTGGCAGCAGTCCCCCCTTAATACATATTCTTACTATTGTAAAAACCTCAAAATTTTACAGTTTCTTCACGAAAAACTATTGTAAATCATAGATTTGGTGATTGATATACAATAATTGTTCGTGTTTATTAGAAGGAAATAAGTGAGCATATTAATGTACCTACACTGTACACCCCGTAAGCCTGAGGTCATAGGCGTTAACGAGGGCCTTTAGTGATTCCATACATTTTGATGTGAATATCTAATATTTTACAAAAAAGTAATGATGTTGCTCTCTTTAACATGACAACGATACCTATCCATTGTTTGTTGTTTCTTGGACACGAATGATAATTAATAATAAATAAAAAATAAATATTAATAAATTTAACACGCACCCAATAAAAAAGGCCATATTTTGGAGATGTTTTTTTACGAATGAATATGTCCTGGTAAAATTTAACACGCACCCAATAAAAAAGGCCATATTTTGGAGATGTTTTTTTACGAATGAATATGTCCTGGTAACAAGTACATATACATCCTCATACATTCCCTAAATTAAGAATATGCTTGTACCATAGGTGAACGAAATCGGTCATGCCAGGATTCCAACTCGCGACCACTGTACCTATTACTAACCAAGCATCTGAAAGATCCAAATTCAAACACTATGTATTCACTTATTACACCTATAAAACATTTCGGGGATTAGGGATGACCCATCACCAACAATGGTCAATATTATAATGAGAAAATCGCCAGCAAATACATGAATCAAACAAGACCGCATGATACGTTTTTAGGCATTATGATTTTTTTTATATATGTTATTGTATTGCCGTACACAACGTTTTAAATAAGTTCCGGTAAAAATAGTTGCGTTCCTATTCGACTTAGTCCAAGTTGATTTTCATAACGCTATAATAGAAACGTTCCTATTTGGGAACATTCATTCCAAATAAGTCACGAATTAGTCCAATTTCCTATTCTATAACCACATTTTAGTCGAATCAACTGTCAAAACGTTCTGATTTTAGTTCACACCTTATTGGAAGCGGACTAAGTAATTTTTTTTTTCACAGCAAGCTGGGATATCAGTTGTGTAGGTACCTACGGAAAAAATAAAGATAATTTAAAATGAAAAAAAAAATAATATTAGTGCAGATTAATTGAAATGTTAGGTTAGGCGACATCACGGCGACATGACATAAATAAAAATTGCCGAACAGTGCGCAGTACCTACCTACGCATAGACAATTTGAGTTCAAATTGTTATCTTTGATGGAGAAATTTTATAGATTTTAGTTTTAGGAACAACATCAATACATGATACGAGATTCAGTTCAAATGACCCTCATTCTAAAATTTAAGAACGTTCCTATTTTAGTTCAAAAAGTTAAGTACTGAATCGGACATGCTGTCTAAAATGTATTACGCAGATTAAAATACCTTTCGTGTGGACGGCGCGAATTGACTAATTTCGTAACATTGCCTTCCGATAACGTTGCAAAATTGACGGGTTCCCTATGGTTGTGGGCAAGATGAGCATGTACCGTCCCTCAAGATCTGATCCGCACCCATAGCCCCGCGGGAGTAATTAATCCAGTCCGGGACCGCGTCACGATCAGTCCGGCCGATAATGGTCCGGCACTTAATTGTGGGCATTGTCATGACCGGATTTTTATCCGACCGGCTATATACCATAGTCCATCACTAGCGCACATGATTTCAAATCTATTACAGTTTATTTATGTACTTACATGGTTAGGTAGGCAATGTGCTTTTGCAGCAGTTTAAAGATTATAAAGACAGACGGCACGATTCCCAACATTGTACGGTTGGAAAATTACTTGTTTTTTGACATTGACGTTGTTCCGATGAGTTCCTTAAAACTATTAAGTTAATTATTAGTTACGAAGATTGCAAACTTCCTATGCAAACAATTGTTTCTGATTTCTAGGACGGTGCCTTCTTTATTATTAGTAGGTATCTCAATAATTACAACTAAGAATTCCCTAATCAAGTGGCGAGTTCATCGCACATTTGGCAATTTATTCCAACCAAGAATTGCGTGTGAAATGATTTAAAATATTTATTTCCTTAGCTGGGGATCGAACTCGGGACGTCCGCACACAAGCCAAACTGCTTACCAACTATGCCACAGCAGTCGGCAATCATTTGGTAGGCTATTGATATACCAACCTGCTCATTTTCTTAAACAAAAAATCGTGTTTGTTTTGATAAGCAGTAGCGGAATTGCTTATAGAAGCCGACAATCTTGGCTTGCCTATGAATATTATATTAAGAAATTCAAGACCTAATATTTTTGTCTGTTTTATTGAAATCATACTACAAGATTAAAAATTGAACCGTAAGTATCTAGACACGATGCTTGACGCTTGTTAATAATATTTTGGCATGTGATTTGAAAATATTTTCAGTCACTCAAATGAACAACGATGCTAAAAAAAACATTAAATTTTCGACATTTCTCAAATTAAGGGTTTACCTAGTCCGAAGATTCTAGGTACGTCCCTGTTGCTAAGTACCTACCTACCTACCTAGGTATTTCGAGGTGCAGTTTTAATTTAATCCAATCGTGAATATGATGTTTTGCATAAAACTTTGCCATATTTTTATTGTATTCAAAACTGTAACTGAACATGTAATTAACGAGTCATCGTGACATTTTTCGTAGAAATTCGTATTGCGCATCAAAGAATTAACCCAATTAATATATTGAATTGCTTTAATGACAGGCCGTTTTGTATGCAATAAATGCTTGCATAATTAAACTGCACTTTTACAATGCTCAGTGTGCTAGCATGCGTGAAGTCACGAAACACGATAGTATACTGTATACAACAAGCGGTTCGTACGGACGTAAAAACGCTGCGCATTATCGCAACGTAAGAATCATGTCCATATAGAAAATCGTATAAGTTATCAATTGTTTTGTAGGTTAGAGTGATGACTTGGTTCCACACAATAACATTTAGGAACTACGTCACAATAATCAATTTAACAATACCAACATTAAGATTTTCTTGCGTACCAATTATTTAAGGGATGCGATTAAAACTTTCTATGATAGCGATTTGGGGTAAGCGGGCCGATAAAGTGGAATAAATTCCCCATGTATAGTAAAGGAACTTTGAAAATAACAAGAAAAAGCTCTTTTTTTCTAAGCCGGCGCCTGATATGGTTTGTATCAAGCACTGTATCTCTCCAGATATTGTCTGCCAGCCTCGTCATCTCTTGGTAGCTGCTGCTGCGCACATCACTGATCACCTGGTCCATATAACTGTCTCTAGAGTGACCTCTACTTTTAGTTTCTGCCCTCCCTCATTCCTTCGGCTATAGTAACAAGCAGACCCGCATGTTAATATACTGTACCAAAGTGAATCGTATAGCTACCTACCTTAAAATTACCTACTCAAATCTTTACAAAAACAAAAGGTCTTCATTTTAACAAAGAAATGAGCCAATTGTAATGTTTCCCTAAATATTTTTACATATTATTCCACAATGAGAAAATTGATCAGGTGAATGAGTTCAAAGAATGAGATTAAGGATATGGTTAGGAAACTGGAATAAGAAATGGAAGAATGAAATATGATAATTTCTTTAACCAACGCTTGTGATTGTGTTGAGGGTCTAAGATTATTGTAGTTGTTACAGCAGCGTTTAAAAAACTATAGGTTTTTTCATCGACTGTTCTCATATTTGAACAAAACGCCACGTAATTACGTATTGTTTGCGCGTTATCGTTGCGTACATAATTCTATACTAAGGATCGCACCTTTATGCCAATCCCTTTGCATAGTTGGATTCAAATAAACTACATCATCGTACTAATTGTTTGGATTTATGTTAATTATAGGGACTTTGTTTAATAATATAATTACAGTTGGATATTATGTATTGCTGTATTTTAAAACTCAATTGTTAGAAATTAACTACGTTAGCATAGAATCACAAATAAGTATTCCTACGTAAATGCATTTATCTAAATCATTTCTTTAATAACTCACGCTAATCTCGACGCTAAATTACTGACAATTTAATCTTTAATTTACATGTATTTATTATCTGTGGAAAATTGCAAACGTATTTATAGACTTTTACCTTTTTCAGTATTAGATGTTGGAATGCACTTAAAAACGAATCCACTCATAGAGTGTTTTATAAGAAAATTCTTATCTATAATCAAATTTACTTAAAGACTTAAATTTATCCCTAATAAGAAGCAAAACTCCATTAAAATAATTCCTACTTTTTTATATTTATTTCAACTATCTATAAAAATTCACAATTTATTCACTTGAATACTGTATTATTTCAATAATATGAATTCATACTTGGATATTTCTGATAGGTACCTACTCACTTGTACCAACATTGTTTTTTTTTCTCTTCTGTTTGTTAATTTGACTCGAAGATGACTCGGCTATAACTAATGTCACTGAATAGAAACTGTCATAAATAATATTCAATTCAATCTGAAGTGTATTCAGAATCCTACACGATCCGGTGTTAATTTAATATACAGAGATTGATGAACGTCGAACATGTCTGTGGAATAATTTATGGATTCACATTTAAAGGATCTATCTGGTGTATTGATCCTGGATCCACGGGAGTCCTGCGATGTTTATAGATCATTAATCCTCGACCAAATGATCTAGGAGAATTTTTTGATGAATGTCTGTCTATTGGGGTGGCATTGGACCTTCTTCGCTTACACGCCGGGGGTGCAGTGCGTTCGCTTAACCCTTGAAACGAATGAAAAAAAAACTATTGAATAGGATGCCATTCATGTTTTTTTTTACAGAAATTACTGTAAGTGGCTGGATGTTTTTTCTTTGCTGAGATGTTTTTCTGATGTATTTGGTAATGAAAGTTGGGTCGCTTTTTATCTATACTTACATTAGCCTTACAATCACATAACTATTAAGTTATCATATATTAGGATGTTTTAGCACAAGAAAAGAGTTTAAGAGATTGTGTGTAAAAGTTCAATCATTTTTCCATAAAAACAGTAACTAAAATGATTTATAGGAATTCTGAAAGTAGGTATCATTGAAAAATACTTGAAATATAAATCGGATTTCCAAAACGCATGTTTTGAACGCGATTCATTTAAAAATAATATCATGGTATTTAGTATGTACTACTGATGTTATAAATTTTTATATTAACAAGGTTTTGTATTTTATTTTCGAGATTAGTAGATTTACATGTCAATATAGATACTGTCAAAAATGATATTGTATATATTATAGTTATTATTTTGTCATTCATTGGCCATACTAACACATATATTTGTGGCTATGCAATACTTAAAAATCATTGATTCGTTATCTAAATATATAAGTCAATTTTGATAGTCAAATTAGAAAAATAATATAGTATGTTGAATATTGAAAGTGCTTAATGCGAGGAATCCATCAGTTGTCATTATTTGTGTAAACAACTATACAAAAGATACGAAACTTTTATATAGGTATAGCTGATGTCTGTTTGGTTTGAATAATTCATCTACCTGTAAACACAAGCCATTTATTTACTGTCCACAAAGCAAGCTGAGGTTTCGCTTATTTAGATAAGCCGGAGCAAAAATAACACAGATTCGATTTGTGAACAAAAAATGCGCAGGTGTTCCCCGGGGTTCAGTCTTGGGACTCGTCCTTTTTCGAGGCTTTTTTGAGTCCCCAAATTGTATTAATTATTATTCTCAGTCATTAGAGAACTCCGTTCCGAGAATTTGTATTCTTCTCGATATTCTAATAGGTTCGAATCCTTATGTCCCACACGTCGAATTCGACTCCATTTATTATCCTCGTAGATTTATTTATCTTTTGTCTCCGATATAAATAAACAGAGGAAAAAAACGAATTGACAAGTTCTATCAAAATATTCCAGACGGTCTGTAGTAAAAAAAATATAAAAATAAAAACCGATGTCAATGTATATATCAGATAGGAAAATTCTGCTGAAGATGATGGGTCTAAAATGAAGCATTGAAACTTAATCAATTGATACATTTGTTTCTTTGTGTGAACATTTTTATTTTATAGTGTTTGAAAGGTGTCTAATTCTTTTTTGTCTATTTTTATTTCTATATTTTTATGTATGTCTATATTTTTATCTATGTCTATATTTTTATCTGTTTCTATATTTTTATCTGATTTTATATTTTTATCTGATTCTATATTTAAATATGTTTATAATTAATTATTTTTAGTATTGTAACGTACCTAAATAGCTTATGCCGTATATTGTGTAAATAAGTAGAATTCAATGTTAGTAGTGGTAAATCGTTTGACTCTGGTGGCGTCCTTGATTCGATTTCCAGATGAGGATGTCTTTGTTTATATTATTATTATTATCTCACACAATTCTTGCTTTTCTGGTCGAGAGATCCGGGACTTTATGATATAAATTGTGAAGAATGTAAAACAATCTAGAGACTCTACCTACATAACTGTTTTGGAAAATATAAATTATGTCTTCAATTTGGCACTTTTATCTTGTTTCTCACCTAATTCTATGCAAAAGTGTTGGTTTTTTGATAGATTTGAATCTATTTACTCGATTTTTACTATTTGTTTATTTCGGACCCCTTATCGTATTTCGGCCGCACAACTCGGTCTCATGTTTGCCGATACGATTCGATTTCACCCATAAAACCACCGCGGTGGGTGTTCATTCTCCGTATGTTTAGCTCACCCCCATGTTTACGACCCCCCCTCCCTGTGTCCATCTCGTGTCCGATTCGGCCCCTTTCGGCATTTCGCCGAGACCGTTCGGCACTTAGTCGGCACTTGTCGAACACAGTTCGGTCCTCTCCCGACTGACCTACCCTATTAAGAGTATAAATACATACCTACGTAGGTATCCCTTCATTCATCGGCCGGATATAGAATCTGGCCTATTGCCTTCTCGTAGGTAGAGCATCTATCCCAATAAAAATATTTATTTTGATAAAATATTTCTTCTGGCATATTTTTCCGGTAGGTATTCTAAAAATATTATTCGTACAACCTACATTTTCATTGATAAACACAACGGGGATTGGAATCGTATCGTGTGGACTGTGGGTATTAGGTAGGTAGGTACCCACTATGATTTGATTTCGGTGATATTTGAACTGTCAAAATTTTAATGTTACCTATAAAATCAAAAATACCATATTGAATTTATATAATTGATTTTCGTACTTTGTATTTACCTATATTTTATTATTAATTTTGTATTTTTTTTTATTGATTTTTGTACTTTGTCTTTATATTTTATTTTAATATAACTATAGGTACCCACGTGTTATCTGGATAACAATATTATTAAATCAAATAGTGCCTACTTATGAACATTAATAATAATGATCAACAATACATACCCATACCCATTAAGAGATAGCAGAAATATAAAAAAAAAATGCACAAATTAAACCCGACTGCAAATTTTGTCAGTTAACGTAAAATAACGCTACCTACAATTTCGACGCATTAATCACTGTTAGTGAAATGGTTTTGGTACTCTGGCCATACTGTATTTATTTTGTGTAATTTATAAGTAATTTGGCAATAATTCGTTTTTATTTCAAACCACGGGAACGTACTTTACTATCTATTGCAATTGATATTAATTTTTAGCTCTTCATTTGACGTACAGTCATCAAGGCTATGGAATAGTCTAAATTGCACTTTACACGAACACTATTTTCAACGGGTTTCAGGTTTTCGACGGGATTTTCAACGCGATGGGCAAAAAAATAGAACGTGTTCTATTTTCAACGCGATTTTCATCCTTTTTGGTAAAACAGAAATCTGTAAAATTATTCGCTGTCGTCGTTGCCGACGAGTCAAAATGGGTGCCGTTTGCGTTGACTTTTACGTGTGTGACATTCGCTCGCGATGTATTTTGTTTATTTGGAAAGTGTCGAAACTTTCGATATACTATATTAATTATTATATAATTTTTCGATATACATTTATTTATATTATATTAAAAATTTGCACATATAATTGTGTAAACTGTGTAAAGTACTGTAAAGAGATGCTCGGAGTAACCTATATTTTGGATGCTGTTTTAAGCGTTGCGTGTAAAGCGATGTTTGGAGTAACCTGTATTTTGGATACTATTTTAAGCGTTGGAAACCGGGCGCGTTGAAAATAGTGTCCATGTAAAGTGCACTTAAGTCCTGATATTGCGTCGGCTTTCTCATTAAACGTATTAAAAAAGTTACAGCAAAATATCTATCTGATAATACCTGATTACTTCTTCTTCCCCTTGTCCTTTTGTATTCCTATCATTGCTATTTATATTTTTTTACTTTTCTTCTGTTATCTTTATTTTATTTTTGTCGTGTCATTTTATTTTATATACACATCATCTCTGCTTTGATGGAAGTTGGAAATTGGCATTTCGCAATAAACCCACCAGTGTTCAAATTATGTATACAAGAAATTGCGAATAAATATATAATTTTTTTTATTTCCTTTTTCAGGTAATTCTCCTCCCTACTAAGATGCCAAACGATCTAACAAACGCAGTTGAATCTTACGACAAATGTAAGTTTTACCAAAAAAAACTTGTATAAAGTATTTTTCAATTAAATCTGCGGGATAGGTTCATCACATTTCACCAGTTATGATAGGAACTTTCAGCTCTCATAGTCAAAGCTCGTTTAGTTTTTGAAATATATGTCAAGGTAAAGTCGTTTAAAAAAACATCGATAAAAAATTACAGAGGCGTGTTTTTGTAGCGAACCGATAAAAAATATTGTGTTTCGAGAATTAGCCACCGGATCCTGTGATTTAAACCGATCCGAGGTATCCGCGTTCTCGTTTCGACACGGAATCTGTGAATGAAGATGAGAGGGATGAAAGAGCATACGTTTGGGATGAATGAAGGGGAGGCGCGGGTGAAGGGCATACGAATATATTCAGGTAAAATATTTCCGACATTCCGTGACATTGTGTCGTCCGCGGTCCCGAACACGAACTCGATATCGTGTATCATTGGAGTTAGCGGGGTCAGTTGACGCACTCGTCCCCCTGATGTTGTAAATTAGTATTGAATAATTAATCCGATGCTTGGACTGCAGAACAGTTGTGGACTGTGAAAATGATCCAGTAGACACGAGTTTAAATTCAGCTTCTCGATATTTTATTTCACATATAGCAAAATATACCTATACGAAGTTTTTTTCATGTAGTTTTTTTCTTATAATTCAAAGAATTTTCGTTGATAAATATGATTTTTTTTATCTAAAACCTATTTTACCTATGAAATACCCATTTTATTTCACGATACAGGCAGAGAGAACCGAACAACATCTCATTTATGTACTTTCATTTGTATAGCCTGTCATTAAAGTTTCTTGCATTTTCCACATTCCACTCGTACATAAATTTTATAAATAGTATTATTCTTTGACGATCCCGTCCTCCTGTTACATTCCAGTCAGCTTTTCATATTTTCAAAATTATACCCTTTTGAATATCCTTCTAAAATGCGACAAAATAATCTGAATTCGTTAAATAATTAGGCTATTTTAATCACAATTTTTTAACATCTCAATAAAGATGAAGTAGGAATATTAAGGGAGAACTGGGAAATCAAGGCACCTACAGGGCTTACGACCTGTCATCGGCTGATTTACAGGAAAAAATCCAATGTTTTGTATTTACAACTATGAAAAATATTCGAGGTATCATTCACTCATAAACACTCGTTCCAATTGCACATTGCGTTTAGCAAAACTACATCCAAAAGAAATTTGATAAAACAATTGTTAAAATATCATAAAATGAGTGAAAAAAACGTCAAATTATACTAATCACGTATTAATTTCAAACAATATTTTTAAAACAAATTGATTTTTTGATATAAATAAAATATTTTTTGTGTAGTGTTACATAAATATTTTATTTATCTATTACAATTAACTTTGTTCAATTCTAACCAGGATTACCTTATATTTTTTTCGACCAGTTTCAAAACTATCGATTGGTTCTTCCTCAGGATCGATGACAATTTTATTTAATTAATTAATTATGCAAATTATTAATAAACCATATTTAATTTTAAAGCTACATTTCACCCCTCGGTACCCACAGATGTTAGCTTTGCATCCTTTGTATGGTGTGTGTGTGTGCGACCGTTACCTGGCACACGTGTAACAACCGTCAAACAAAACACCTTTCAAAACAAATCATATTAATATGTCCGTCTCACTCTGCTTTCTGTCGGCAAAGCGGAATGACAGGATGCAACAATGTTGCCTTTATAGGTATTTTGATTGTTCACGTGCAGTGGTGTACATTGAATTATTCGGGATGCATTTTTGTAGTAGCCAGGCAATGATAATTTATTATACTTGGTAAAAAAAGACGATGTATGGACGGCTTTAGTTTTTTTGTTCGATGACCTTCATAATTTTTTCATACTATTAATTAATACGAAATATGATTTGAGTCCATTTTTGTTGTGTTTTTGGTCACATGTTTTTATTAAAATTACTGTATTCAGTAATAAGTTTTTAGCCATGTCTTTCATAAAGTATAGAACCTAAACTGGAATCATTATTCCATTCTCTCATTTTTATTCTATGTTTATTTGTGTATCACGACTTTGTTCTGATTCAAACCCTGAATTCTGTACCTAAACTCTGATTGCTAAATGACTTGCGTCTGAAATCACTACAAAAATTAGCCTAACCAGGAATTCAAGGCTACTCAGATGTGTAGCCTTGAATTTCACAAGTCAAACATACATGTAATAAATTGCGCCATAAAGACGACACGAACTCAAAAATGTAAAGTAAAACTCATAAGTGTCCAATTTTTTATATGGTTGTTGCTTATATGTAAACATTGGAATTGGATTACGTTAGAAATAAGTGTCATTGTCTTCAATAGATGGCGTTGATGTACACAAGCTTATTTTCATACGATGTGTTCAAACCTTGCACCATACCAAATATTATACAATTTTCAAATTTTGATTGATAAGGGAAAATCAATAAAGAGACATCATTTTTGAACGTTGCGCAAGCGCTTATAGTAATTACATATCGGCCCTGTAGGTGCCCGATTTCGTCTTTATTGAGATATCAAAATTTGTTTTAAAATGTCATCGTTCATCTGCGTAGTTATTTTACTCGATAGCTGCAAGAACTATAAATTTACTAATTTATCAAGCTTCACCTGGCTATGATTTTATTTTATGTCGTTAAAATTCCAACAAATTATATTTTCATATTTGTAACTGAACACTGCCTTAGCAATGAAACAAAATCTCTCGCTTTGATTATTTTTACAACTTAAGAAGGATGTGTGATTCTTGAAATTCTTTTTGTCCTTTCAATAAAAAAATATTCCAATAGGATAGGTATATTAAAAAACCCAAATGTATTATGAGTCTTCGTCGTTCTCCTCCCACGTCCTGGTTTTATTGTGATATTAATGTGCGTATTTTAAATACAATCAAGTCGAATTCCAGGTAGGAAAAGAAAGGGTAACAGAAATACGAAGATAATATTTTCAAATTATACATACATACATACATACATACATACCATCACGCCATGTCCCTTACGGGGTAAGCAGAGAGAATTGAGCGCCATACTTCTCTATTTTTGCACACATTTCTGGCTTCCTTTACATCCATGCATCGTCTCATACATGCTCGTCGATTGTTCAAACTTTTTATGTTTCCTTCTTTCAAAATATCATTCACATGGTCATGCCATCCCTTTCTGGGGCGACCTCTGCTATTCACTCCATCTCTTGCACCCATGTATATTTTTTTGGTCAGTCGTTCATCGTTCATTCTTTCTATATGTCCAAACCACCTTAAAGCATTCACTTTCATTTTACATATAATATCCTTCTTTAACTTGCATTCTCTCCTTATGTCCTCATTTTTTATTCTATCATATATCGTTCTATTACATACTCTTCTTAGTGATCTCATTTCTACAGCATTTATTCTACTTTCATGTGTTCTTTGCCAGGTCCATGTTTCACTAGCATACGTCAAAGTAGGCACCACAATTGCATTGTGTACTACAATTTTGGCTTCCTTTGAGATGCTTGGGTCGGACATTACTGGTCTAAGTGCTCCGTTTATTCTATTCCCTGCCATAACTCTTCTTTCGATATCTTTATCGGGTCTTCCATTCCGTTCAAACATACTCCCCAAATATAAATATTCCTCAACTTGTTCTAGCCATTCGTTCTCTACTTTTATCATACATGCAGTTATACTTTCAGTCTTTTCAAATACCAATATCTTAGATTTACTAACATTCATTCTCAGTCCATTTTGCAGGCATCCTTCATACACTTTATTTACTAAATACTGTAACTCATCCGCACATTCAGCAATCACCACTTTGTCGTCTGCATACATCAAATCACGTACGTTTACAGTACTTAGTTTCAGACCTTTATTTTCATTCTTCAATGTCCTAACGCAGTGATCAATATACAGATTGAACAGCCATGGAGATAATACGCAGCCTTGCTTCACCCCTTTATTAATAGGGAACCATGTTGTCAACGCATCGTTGACACGGACACAGGCTCCACTATTTTCATACAGAGACGCAACGGCACGTATTAGTTTGCTCTTCACTCCATATATCGATAGGATATCCCACAATTTTTCTCTATCCACTTTATCATATGCCTTCTCTAGGTCTATGAACGCACAGAAAAGTTTCTGGTTTTTATGCAGAACCTTTTCTGTAGCCATACGTAAAGAGAAAATTTGATCGATACATCCTCTGCCTCCTACAAAGGCACCTTGCGCATCCCATATCTTGCATTCCGTAATCTTGCGTATTCTCTTATCAATAATTCTTGCATACATCTTGCCAACCGAACTTAACAAGCTGATAGCTCTATAGTTTTTGCAGTCGAGTTTTGATCCCTTCCCTTTGAAAAGAGGAACTACAACTGCGTTTCTCCAATCCGACGGAGTGTACCCAGCTTCCCAACATTTATTGAAAAGCGATAGACACCACTCCGTAGATATTTTACCGCCATACTTGATAAATTCGGCTGCCACACAGTCCACACCAGCGGCTTTACCCGTTTTCGCGTGATTAACCGCTTCTTTTACCTCTTCTTCCGTTATTTCATCTCTCTCATTCTCATCAATAATCCATGTCCTCTGTCTTACTGTGTCACCTTGTGCGCTTTCATACAATTCTTTGAAATATTCACACCACCTCTCTTTCACACGTTCGTTATCTATCAGCATATTTCCATCTTTATCATTTATACACTTTGAACCTTTTACTTCCCCTTGCTTTCGTTTAGCTATGCCTTTCCAGAACATTTTCATGTTACCCGTAAAGTCTTTCACTATTTTCTGACTTTCTTTTTCTTTTATACAATCTTTTTCATTTCTCACTGTAGCTTTTACTCTCCTCTTGCATTCTTTGTACTCTTCTTTTGCTCTATTTTCTTTGTCAGTACCTTTTACAGATATCCAAAACTTCCATGCTTCCTTTTTCGCATCAACTGCATTTTTTACCGATTCATTCCACCAAGCATCACCTTTCTGCATTCCTCTTTTACTTTCACCGCACGCATTCTTGGCAGCCTTGCACACAACACTTTTCAAGTCTTTCCATACTTCATCTACACTTCTTTCACTATGTGTTTGAGAATTTAGTTCATAATCAACATTCCTTTCATATTCATGTCTTACTTCCTCTTCTTGTAATTTTTCCACTTTGACGCGCATTGGTGGTGCACTTTTGATTGTTTTAGAGCGCCAGCCGATGAACAGATGCAGTTTAGTAACAAGCAAATAGTGATCTGTCTCCAGCTCTGCGCCCCTATATACCCTAGTGTCCATCGTTGCCTTCCTCAAAGTGGAGTCCACACATACAAAATCTATAATTGATCTTTCACAGCCTCTTTCCCACGTATACTGGTGGATCTTTTTATGGCAAAAAATAGTATTAGCCACAAAAAGATCCCATTCCACACATACATTCAGCAGTCTTTTTCCATTATCGTTCACTCTGCTATCACCGTGAGGCCCGAGGGCAGATTCAAAGTCTTTTCTTTGTACCCCAACCCATCCATTCAGATCTCCTGCCAAAATAATCTTTTCATTTCCTTTCCTTTTATTCAATGCTTCTGTCACACTTTCCCAGAACTGTTGTTTTTCGCTCTCTTGGTCTGAATTCACAGGTGCATACCCTGTTAGGAGAAACACCGGCGTGATTCCTACTTTGAGTCTGATCCACATCAGCCTGGGACTTTCACACATAAATTCTTTCATGCATTCCACCATTCGTTTAGCTAGTATCATACCTACACCCTTTGAAGCATGCTCGTCTTCTTTTACGCCTGACCATAATTCTATCATACCATCATGCCTCTCATGCATTCCGGTCCCCTTTCTTTTAGTCTCACTCAGGCATAGCACATCAATTTCTTTTTGATTAACAATTTCACACAGCTCATTCATCTTTTTTTCCATACCTCCTCTCACATTCCACACTCCAACTCTGCACTCCGTTCTCTTCTTGTCGCCTACCCTTTGGACACAAGCATGACGGGTGGCGGACCTCATCGATACTGTGGCAGTGTCCTTGGTTTACCTTATCACACTTCAAACATTCATTCTTCCCTTAGCAACACTCTAGTCGGTATTGTAAAACATATAAGTAAAATAAATAAAACTCTCTATACCTAAACTAAGACCTTACTGACTATCCTATACTATACTATAATTACAAACAAAAACACTACTTATATTTAGGCACCGTTCATATAAACAATTTAGTCTTTATTATTAGATTTACACTTCTTAGTCTTTTGCTGGGGCTGTCCACTTGCAGGCCGGGTACGCAGCACATAGTTGTTGGTGTCAGCCAGATGTTCCTCGATATTCCAAGAATGGCGGTTCCTTCACTACTTCTAACGCTTAGTTGAAAGTTTGTGATTTTCAAATTATAACCAGTATTTTTGAGGCTATGTATGTATACCCGTATTTTTGAGGCTATATTCGTTCATAAATGCAAACAATGAAAGTAAAAGGCTAAAGCAAAAATGTTTATCTGACAATACCAGATTACATTTTCCTCTCCTTTCCATATCCTTTAGTGTTCCTATCATTGCTATGAATTGTTATTATATGCTATCTTCTTTATGTTTTTGTTACTTTTCTTCTGCTATCTCTGTTTATTTTTGCAATATGATTAACTTATTGCCATAGTACACACTGTTTTGTATATTGTCATTAGGCAATAAGCCAGCCAGTGTACTAATTATATGTACAGAAAGATTCAAATAAATAAATTAATTAAATACATTGATACTGCCTAACCCTAAAGAACTCTCTTAGAAAACACAAGCAATTTTTGAGAAATGATATTGGAAAAAATAAAGAAAAATTAGTTTATCGAAAGTGCGTGGAAATGTTGTTAAGAAAAAGTTGAGAATCATCTAGAATGAAAAGACAGTATGATGAAGTTTACTATTTTGAAGGCTTGCTAATGTCTAGTATAATATACATAGAATCTTTTACATAGAATCTTCTAAAACTAACTATATGCTAAATTCTTATATAAATACACCTTGTACTGGGTACAATAGAAATTGTTTGAGGGATCCGGAATTGGATAAGTTTGCTTCAAGTTTTTGTGTTTTCAAAAAAAAATTGTGAATTTGTCGGTTATTTAATCTGTGCTGTCTTGTTGTGCACATCTTTAACTATTTAACTTTTTAATTGTGCCACTTTAACTTAATTTTAATTTACTATTATTCATACATTGAGACACGTGAGGTAAATCATAATATGAGTTTCTAGTGGTCGATGCTTCCCCCCACTCCCCTCCCTACCTCTCTCCTTTCCCATCCTGTTTTCATAATTGTTAATAAATGTGTATGTACTTAATATATTTTTAGAATACTATAATTGGCAACATAAAAATTATCTCTGGATATTTGTATAAATCTTTATTGTACCTATTGCTGTTGTATTATATAAAATAAAATAAAATAAAAATAAATATGTAGTCTCACAAAAGGATATTTTTTGACAATTTTTCAATATCTTAATTGAGACGAAGTTGGAATATTACCTATAGAAGAACTAGAAATTCAAACTGAAAAGGATTTCAACATCAAATAAATTATGACATTACCGGAAATCGAACATTTGTTTTATCATCGTGTGGAAGTAGTAGGTAATGTGTATTTATGTATCATATTAATTAGGTACCTACTGGTTTTTTTTAACAACATAATGTCATATTGTGAACATAGGAAATGGACGCTGTTCCATCAATCTATGTAGGTATGTTAAGGTAGGATAAGACAATTATATCGTATTACTTAGCGATTCTTGTTTCAAACATAACCCAAAAGATCTTACAAGTTAACGCTATTGATAGAGAATATTTCATTCAACAGATATACAATTTATGTCTAATTTTGTATTTAATTGGATTAATCAAATCTACTTAGGTAAGTATAAATTATTCTAACTGACGTGGATATTATTTTTGAAAATAATGGAATTTGTGTTTATTTTTAATCAATAATCTAATTTCAAATATCCACACTGTTCGTTCTCTTCTAGTGTTCTTTTCATTCTCGAATAAAACCTTCCCGCGCTTTTTATATCTTATTTTACGCGAATCCGCTGATGGCTTCATCCTGCACGTACGAGCGCTAAAACAAAATGAATGGTCGCGTAAAATGAAATCTACGAGTAAAAAAGACTGCTGATTTCACTTACTGCCATTTACGTGCAAATCTTTGCACGGAAACTTTTTTACGAATTTCCGATTGCTTAAAATACTTTCCGGGGGTTAACGATGCGCGGGAAACGCGAGGGTTGCCAAACGGCAAAAATGAACCCAGTTAAACGAGTGAAAAGCTTTATTTTGTTCATCGTTTTAGACGAATTCCTCTTAACTTGGGCATTTTACTCGTAATTTACCCCGAATATACATGTAAATAGTTTTAATATATTATATATTTTTTTATTAGATAGATAAATTTTTTTGGAAAGCTTTTGCCCATTTTAATTTTTCAAATAACAATCAATAATTAAAGAAAATAATTTGTAATATGTCAGTATATATTGACTCATATAGGTACTTAGATACTTATATTATGTATGTTTATATGAATACACACATAAATAGGTACCGTCATATTATATACGTTCGGTAATGATCGGTCAGTAATAACAATAATTGTAAGGAATTACCATCGTTGTGATTGCTAGGCAACAAATATGTAGGTACCTACCTCAGTAAATTAAACAATAATTAGAATTGACAGATCCATTGTCGCCTATTAAAATACGCACACTACCGACCTCTGTCGCCGTAATCAACAACCAACACATTGATCAATCAAAGCTACGATGTGTAATTAGTTTTTTATTCATTTTTTGCGCCAACAAAATTTATCGTGTAAATAGCGGTCAGATTTTCAATAAAATAACTAAAAAGTGGTATTAACCTACAATGACGGGTTTTGGCACAGTCATAAGACAATTTCTTTCAAGAATCACTTGCAACTTAGTAAATTTTCTAATAATAATGGAAAGCACTTTTTCAAAACTATAGCAAAAAAAAACTTCAAATAATAGATTGATCACACAAAGCATTGTGAAAAAAGAATCAGATCGGAGAACGCAGAAGGAATATCGTTCAATTTATTCCGTATTCCTAATGAAACTTATTTTCAAAGTTTAATTCCTTCATTTGTCGTACATTTCTATTAATGTTTTTCTCGCCATGTTCGCAACTCACTTGCACATGTAGAATTTGACACTTCTCTAGCCTAACTCAATAATTTAGATATATCCGTTTGTAAGCGTCTAATTTCTATTCATCGCGCATAAACACAGATAAAACATTCTAAATTCAATTACGGACGTATTAATTGTCTATGCGGAACAGGTAGGTACCATAAAATATCGAACCTTTGAATAGTATTATGTACCTATGTTCTTTATTTAAATTCAAAAACGAAATCATGTCGTAAATTATTTCGCGTTCATTGTCTGCGTATAACTTGTCGGACACGTTCTAAATTCTAAATATTTGAAATATGAATAATTGAGAAAATTCAAAGACAAAATAGACTGTTTCAGTTTGTCTATGCATCATCATAGACGATGCACAGTATCGGCGTTCCAAGTTTAAATCATTTTTCTCTTTGTCTTCAATAATAAATAAACATGGCGACGCGACGGTCGGAGCACTTGTTGTACAACGAGCGTACTCAGATAAAGTCCACATCTGCACGAATCGTCGTCCATTAACTGAGACCGTAAATTAAATAGACATATTTCATGGCGGCCATCATAGCATTATCGACATGAATTTCACGAACATGCTCCCAGCAAAATATGGATAAAATTACCTCCGACTCCACATTTTTACGCCAACGCAGATATAATATTATTTAACACAAACTATTGTGCTCTATTCGTCTACACTACATCATATTATTATGAACAAGTAAAACTTAATGTTTTAGTAATAATTATATATTCTTATTTTCATTTGTTTAACATAATTAAAATTTAAACATAGGCAAAACAATTAATATGATAATTGGTTCAAATAATTGGTTCATTGTGTACAGAAAATCGAATCAAATCAAACATGTGTATAAAAAGATTCTGGTTCAATCGGCGAAATCAAAACCCTCCCATATCATGGATATAATTATTATATGGAGTTCTACAATATCTTTAGATGTCATAGATTATCTCCTCCTTTACTCCTATATTTCTTCAGTCATAGACTATTTTTCATATTTTTCAATTCCGATTTTTTATTTATTTATTTATTTATTTATTTTAACCTTCTGAGCACAAGTGCACAATGGCGGGCTTATTGCCAAATGGCAATATCTTCCAACCAACCATAATCATTTGGTGAAAAAACTATTTCATTTATGGTATGTACCAAAATTTTTAAATAATACATGCAAAGGTTATAAAGAAAATAAAACATACAAAATGAAAGAAAAAAACATATAAACAAAAACAATAAAGAAACGGAGGGGACAGGATAGGGGGGGGGGGACAAGGATAGGATAAGGAGACAAATTTAGGTGTTATGGGTAAGGAAATGATGAAATTTAAAAAAAAAATTATGTTTCTTTGCTTCCACATTTTTTTTCGTGGTCGATCGCAGATATTTAAAGGTATTTTCCTTGTGGGACATTTTATCTTCTTCTTCTTCTTCTTTGCCCTAGCATTTGCCCCATTTACTTGGGATCGCCTCTCCTCGTGGACGCTCACATATAGGTAGGTACCTATTGGTTCTATTCCTTCTTCTGTCTTGTTATTCATGGATGTTCGCAGATTTTATGCGAATTAACAATTTATTATTAGTAATAATATGTGTTGACCTTTTACATAGTTTGGAATAAAAATGTATCTCGTTTTGCGCAATTTCCATTATCGATACTACACATATAATCATATGTCTGTCTACAGAAATTTTGTTCATGCAGGTATTTCTTGCTATTGGGTATGCCGGAGTCTTTGCTTTATTACTCTGTTAACAGCCATTTTATGAAAATAATTTCTATGCGAGAACCTACATATCCCGATATAATACCTACAAACTAATTAACTACATACTCTAGGAACAGGTACATTTCAATCATTACATATAACATTCACCTTTTTTTTATTTAAATATTTTTATATCAATCAGAAAAAAATAGAAAACAAAGCAAAACTAATAACAAAGAGTTCACTCAACCAATTTTTGCTATCGACAAACGCTTTGAAAATTCACATGGGCTGTGTAGAACATAAATTGTGCCGAAAACTGAACGAAACGATATTTTCTAATATTTATACACAGATTTAATCCAATTAACAATATAATATATTTTGGTTTAGGCTAGTAAGAAGACAGAATGAGGTGGATTTGAGAAGAAATTAGGTTTAAGTAAGTCATCCTGCTGGATGTCTGTAATTAAATTTAAGTACTGATGTGATGTGAAGTTTTAATGGAAAAAAAATCACAATCTGTTAAGAAAAAACGGCTGCTATGGGTTTTTATTGCATCGAGAAAACATTCCTACGTGACGAGATATCAATGTTAGTAGGTAGGTAATGAACTATACGACTAACAACTGTTGTCATTTTTATTCGAGAATATTCTATCACAATTTTCAAAAAAGCTGATGTAAACCATTTGAAAATATAGACACTTCATTTTTCGGTCTGGAAGACATCAATTTCAGATGCGAGATCAATTTCATAATTGCGTCAATCAATTGACCCTTTAGTACATCCATATAGAATATTTCAAATTCCAAGAATGAACCTATCTTCGTTTACCTCGAATTCAATTCAAATTCGAATCTTCCCTTCATTTTCGACACGTCAATTATACGGAGAGTAAAAAAAAACACACACACAAATTGATTGATACCCCAAAGAGGATTAATTAATCTAAGAAAATTTGACTTTCAAATTCGAATCAAATCTTTGTTGGCGGGAAAGAAATCGGATTTATTTTAAGACGGTACCTACCTACCTTGTGGGGGAGATAGGTTTTAATCAAACCACGGTCAACTATTATTCTAGATTTATGAAACCATTTGCATCTTAAGTGATTGATGGATTTGATTGTTTTGATTCGTTAATAAATTACGCGGGAAATTGATCAATGTGGTATCATTTTGATGTTTGTAATAATTATATACGTCCATTCGTTCCGAGCGTTCTTTAATTTCCTTTCCATTAGATGTCTGTTAAACTATGAGACCTATCCGTTTCCTTATTTCATACCTTCAATAGAATGCATAAATTGATATAGATTCAGATAAAATATTCATCGTTTGAGGCAGGACTGTTTGTGAAATGATTAAGGAATATCCTATTCGAACACCATTGAAAATACTGGAACAAATATGCGAACTAAGAAAAAATATTCAATACATCCAACAAAAGATGATTAAACTTTAATGAAAGCATGCGTATTTAATTTTGAATAAGTGACTTTTGAGTAGCTATTATTTATTCGTAGTTAAAAAACGGAAAATAGGCATTCATTTAACACTGAGGAATGGCTATTAGTATCGGGCAGACCATAGATAGCTCTCGACCCCATACTTATCTTTTGCTTTTGAAAAGTATTGCAAAATATTTTCTGAGATGTATTTTGTCATGCCAGCCACAAATTTCATAGTAAGAGATTTTCTTTGTTGTTACTTTTAATATAAGTATTATTATTTACCTACATAATGTTTTCAGCAATGCTATGCACATTTATTATACGTCTTATTTTATTAAGAGATGCAAGCCATTCCATTAAAATATTTCCCTCCTGTGCAAAGAGAACATTTTCATTTAAATATTACAGCATTTTCATTGTCCACAAAACTTCTGTTCTTCAGAATGTGGCAAACCACAAGAATATAACTCTTTTTGTCCCTGTACCCGCATTTACTCACCGTTCAATAAATTTTGACATTCATTCATCTTTAATACCCCTATTTACGAAATGACATAATAACTTCCTTATAGGTACATACTGAGTAAATATTAATCCAAACAGCTAAAAATCATTTACGTAAATTATGGTACCTATTTACAGTGCATTTCTAAAAATTGTCTATGATTTTATTCCGTTTATAAATGTTGGATATAATATGAATAATATTTTTAGTCTACTATATATCGTCTGCTAGTTCATTAAGATTAACAGACTACGCTGGTTGGGACAATTACACCGTATGAATGATCTGGAGCTCCCAAAAAGGGTGTTGTCTAATGACCCAACCGGTGGAAGAAGCTTAGGAAGACCTAAACTACGATGGTTGGACGGCGTTGTCGAGCTATGGGGCAGCAGAACTGGAAGGTATGAGGCAGCTAGGACCCCACCAAGGGTCGATCTAATATAATATGTATTACTTATACAACTTGCATTTCCGCAGATGTTGAAAAACTTTTTGGATCCAAATGTTTGTTATACATTACCGCCATCTATTTGAAACGATTCAAACTAATCAATACACGGTTCGTGTCTTGGATATTATTATAAAAAATCAATACGCTCTAAAACAACACGACGTAATATTTATGTCAAAGTTATTGTTTGCTTTACATTATAATAAAAAAAATACATTACCGTGAAGTAGAAAACGCATGAAATTTATGCATGAGTCGTTAAAATCGTAGGTAATTAAGCATTTTCTTTAAACGCGTGATAAGAAATCAGTTTGATGTTTTAATAAAAAAATAACATCACGAACAAAAATAAAATGAAGACATTGAAGTGTTCCTATTTTTAAAATTACATTTTTTAAGATGTCGAAGTTGTATTAAAAAATGTAGTAAATTTTTCATGGTTTTGCCTATTATTTGCACATTGCTCATACACAGGGAGTTGAAAAAGCGGTTGCCAAATTTGAATCTAGAATCAACTGTTTCATATTTAATATCGGCAATATAGTCAACTGTTCGACCCACTACTAACTATCTGTCAAAATTTCTCAATAGATGGCATTACAAATTCATCATCACTTCAAAGATGGCGATGATGTTTCAGCCTTATTCTCAAATGAAAAGATTTTCATGATTATCATGACCTATATAGAACATTCAAAAATTTTATAATTGAAAGGGAACTCAATAAGAAGGCATAATTAGTGAACGTTGCGCAAGCTCATAAAGACATCGCGTCAACTAGCCGATGATAGGTCGTAAGCCCTGCAGGTGCCTTGATTTCCCGGTTATCCAATAATATTCCAACTTCGTCGTTCATTATTTGGAATAATATAAAATTGAAAAACAATGATCTGAACGGTCTAGGACACTTGGCTGCGGCCACTTGGGTGCGGGACACTTGGGTGCGGGACACTTGGCTGCGGCGGACACTTGGCTGCGGCGGACACTTGGCTGCGGGACACTTGGGTGCGAGCCCATTTGGTCGCGAATTCAAAAATATTTTTTTCTGCTTAGGGAGGAATTGTTTCATACAAATTTTTGTAATGCTCTTTATATACCTATATGTATGTAGTTGATATACAAGTATACACAAACATTTAAAATATAAAGAGATATACTTGAGTTTAAAAGTATAAAGTAAAAACAAGGTTATTTAATGAAATTATTTTTCATACTATAAATATGAGAATTTTTTATACCCATGCCTACATGAAAAGTGAATTAGTATTTTTTTTCGAAATTTGTTTTGATAGCAAAAATGTAGTAAATTAGAAAATGAACTTATGTAGTTAAACATCAATTCATACACACCATCACGCCGTATCCCTAATTTATGTGATCGTAATAGCTTTTTCGTGGACATATTACATACAATTGATTACATTTCATGATTACAAATACATATTACTATTTTTAAGTAAGTAGATAGAATCCTTTTTATAGTAAAACAAATTTAAACACTTCATTCCTAAGCAATAAAAATATTTTGGAAACGCTCGCAGCCAAATGTCCGTCGTACTCGTGTCCCGCAGCCAAGTGTCCGCCGCAGCCAAGTGTCCCGCAGCCAAATGTCCCGCACCCAAGTGTCCCGCACCCAAGTGGCCGCAGCCAAGTGTCCCATTCCGTGATCTGAATACAGGTGCAAATCTCAAATGTCATTAAATAATAGGTACCTACCTACTTACGGATTTCAATTCCAAATTAAAAAAATAAAACAAAATTGTACAGATATTCAAAATGTTCACACAATCATTCATTCATTCATTCATTCATGCCATCACGGCATGTCCTACAATTTGGAGTAACCAGCGTCAAGTGTTTGTGTGTGCATTATTTTATAAAACGAAGCGTGCCACGTGCGTGTATCTCCACACACCAGTCTCGTCTAACCTAAAAAGGCACTATATTCAAAACGGATGGTGGTGAACCTCATTACTGAACTATTTGAAATTTTATTTTGTCTATTGTATTTTTGATCACCCGTCTCATACGGGACACCGGCAAAGAATAGTGCTTCTATTCTTCTCTAAATCTTTCTAAATGTAGATAAGCGTACCATTTATGTGTTTTTTACGACAAAGATGTATTTCAAAGTTCGACTAGTTTTAACATTCGGCTCTTATTAATGTAATTAT
This sequence comes from Molanna angustata, assembly GCA_963576475.1. Classification (NCBI taxonomy): domain Eukaryota; kingdom Metazoa; phylum Arthropoda; class Insecta; order Trichoptera; family Molannidae; genus Molanna; species Molanna angustata. The sequence continues at coordinate 9,642,091 of OY754972.1, forward strand.
TGAATACTGACAATAATTTAGGTATCTGACCATACCGATCGCCCATCGTTCGAGACCCGTCAATCTCCTAACTGACCGATTATCAAAATATATAGACACTGGTTCTTAAACTTTTTAAGCATACCGTGACACCATTTATTTATACCATTTTTTAAATTCGATCACATTTAATTCAATCAAATCAATTCGTTGATTTGTAAATTATATTCAATTCCTAACTCTATTTTCAAATCAACGAACAATCAACTAAATGATGATTATATCCATTAATTAATTGTAATGAATTGCCATATTTTAATTGTTTTTAACTATAATTACGCCTTATTCGTGATTTTGCATGTCGAGTAATAAAATAAATAATTAACATAATCATACATACCTACTTATTTAAAACTATTATGAATATTGTTTAAAAACTCGCATAAAAAATAATTGATAAAAAAATGAGATTAGAATAATTAATGTTAAATTAATTAGAAAAATAATATGCCAACTCGTAGTACAATTATTATGGTTTTTACGCTAAGAAAATTATTTGAGATCCCATATTATTTACTATTTAATTTCTAAAATTATAACCTAAGTAAGTTTATACGTTGCAGCTATTTCCTTTTCATTTCAACTAATTGTCGATGAACGATTTTTGTTGAAAATCCGTTGTGAGACAGTACAGCTAGAAATGCGGACCCGACAGACATTGTCCTGCCCGAACTATTTGTGAAACAAAAAAATATTATATTGGAATCATATGGGATGTTATTATTCGCTGAGCAAACTTACATTTTCTTGTTCGATGAGCCGCTAATCAGTTTGAGGTTAGATTGATTGTCATTTCGTATATAATTGCATTACAGCATTTCGATTTCGTTCACCTATAGCACAAGCATTTATTTGCTTATTTTAGGGAACGTGGGAAGATGTATATGTACTTGTTTAACAAGGTCATATTTATTTTTTATTAAAAAAAACTGGTCTGGACACGGAAATGAACGAATTGAATTATGAACAATACCGAAACAGAAATTAAAATTCCATACACATGTATATAATTGAATTATAAACAATACCGAAACAGAGCGAAAAGAACTTTGAATGTCAAAAAAAGCCAAACTACGACGTAAATGACAAAATTCTTAGTGTTGTCAGATGGAAAAAATTAAACATTGCCAATTTTGCATTAGCGACACCTATTATAATTTATAGTTATAAAAATAGTGTTTTTTTTATTTTCCTTTTATTAAATTTATATTTAGTATTCCATTTTGTGAATCGAAACCATTCTGGGGCTCACACAAACACACAAAAAATTTCATCAAAATCGGTCCAGCCGTTTAGGAAGAGTTCAATGACATACACACGTACAGAAGAATTATATATATAAAGATATTGATAACCTTGATTTTGTTATTTTCACGATGTTTTGAATATTGCTCGTAATAAAACGAAGACAATTACAGGTTAAGACATATATTTTATAAGGAATCAGCAGGGCTACTCATGGAGTTAATTAAAATAAGAATAAGATCAATTTCAGACTTTACAAATCTTTGAGGTTAAAATTAATCAATTAATTGTATTAATTTATACAAAAAATTAATGACAATTTCATGCTTAACTTTAATCTTTACAAATATTTATGATTCAATGTAAATTAAGACAAGGTAAGAAAGTATTAAGAACATGTCATATGTAGCCCCCCAGATCCCCTTTCTTATACGAAAGTTTTGGAAACTGCAAGAGCAAGTCATGATACGATTAATCGTATGGCATGTTTTAATTACAAGCCTGAGGGTTTCTTTGGTAATAATTTTCGTTTTCGTCTCTATGGTTTATTGGGACGCCTAACAACGTATTCATTTTATCATTTTTTTTTGTTTAACATCATTTTTATAAAATTACATCCACACATGTGCTGGAATTATCCCCCTGTTATTAGGACAGCGTATTAAAACTCGGAACGGCACAACTTTGCGTGTCTAATATATCGGGTATGATAGTAAAGTTATTAAATTTAGTGCCGTTTTCATTTATTTTGTCAATATTAGGATACCTAATTTTGTGAAAGAAAAAACTTCATATGGTTGAATGTCTAAACAAATCTATCGTATCCGTACTCATATGGTTTGGAAGTTTTTCGTTCAATTTATCGCATCAGAAAAACGATTGGGTTGTGGCCAACGCTAAACTCCTCACTAACAAGTCATTCTATAAAGTATTCAAATTTTGTATGGAAAATATTCAGCACTTTCATGATATAAATTTGTTAAATTATTTTATTATTTAAATATTTTTTTATGAAAACTTGATAATTCTTCAATTCCATTTTTTTCAAGTTTCATCACAATGTGTATGAGCGTGTGTGCTATGTGCTGTGTGCTGTGCGCCGTGTGCTATGTACGGCGTGTTTATTTTACTTTATCGATTATAAACTAAAGTACTCGTTCGATTCTTTTCAAATTTTGCAAATTTGTATATCCGATACTCGCTTAGACCCCATTAGATTTTGAAGGATATATGAATAGTGCTTCTCTATTTTTTTCACTATCAAATATTTCAAATTGACGCCAAGCTCAGAAAAACACGAAAATTGATATTTTATTTTCAAATTGCTAAAAAGGCACATCACTTTCATAAAATGGCATTAAAGAGTTAATTAAAAATTGTTTTTCAAACTCATTTCATGATAATGCTGAAAAACTTCCATACAAAATTATAAATGCTCTGTGGAGTGACTTCGTTATGAGGAGAAGAGCGTTGGCCACAGCCCACTTATTTACCTCACGTTGCTTTGGTTAGTTGGAAGAAATTGTCTTGTGGCAATAAACCCGCCATTGTACACAGTATTGTATATGAAGTTTAATAAATAAATAAATAAGTTTCAAAATATGGGTATCAGGGTTGCATAATCTGTAGTTGATAATTAGGGCCAAGTTTAATAAGAAACGTCCGCAACTTGACTTCGTGTTGTTATGTCGATCATCCCACGCCTTATATTATTTTTATTCAATTTAAAAATAATATTTCTTCGTATCATCATCAGCTTCGCCCACATCTTCATTGTTGCACTGCTGAAGGTACTTTTACCCAATATCGGCATCTCGATGAACGAGAAGATCCGATTCTGTGTCCTTTTCCTTCCCTTCTTATTATCCCGTGATTATTTTAATAACACAAATTACACATCTTAGAGGATAATTAGGTTTTAGCCTCACAACAATAATAATCATATCTCGGCGTCGCCATTCGTTCTGAAAAGGTTAATATTTTTTTCTTCACATCCTTTAATAATAATTTTAATCCTTAGGCGCCCCGCACTGGGGCGGTCGCAGTATCCGACTTCGCAAAAAATATCAAGACAAAATAACTTTTTCTTGATCCATGAAAAAAATGCCCTATTCCGCCTGAAATAGTTAAGCACTTCAAGTATAAAAATAAAAGAGTATTTTAGATAAAACTGGAAAATAGGGTAGGTAATTTCAATAAGAAATTATATAATTTCTGGAAATTCTATTGTGTGAATAAGTTATTTGTCTTGATTTTTCTTGATTAAATTCCATTGTATTTCAATTAATACACCATTTTTCAAAATTTTATTCCATTTATTCTTGTCCTGTTTCAATGATCTTTAATCGTGTTATATGAAAAAATGTGATAAGTTTTATATTGTACATATATATTTGATAATATCTTAATACAAGAATCTGACATTATGAACAACAGTTTTGTTCAATTCACCAGAATGGCAGAACGAATAGTGCTCTGGGTCAGCAATCTAGTGGTCCGAGTTCGAATCATGCTTCGACCAATTTGACTCACTCGGTATTTTATTATTTTAGTGAATATCAAAATAAAATTGCATTTTATTTGTGCCTTATTTTCCAGATTCAGTTTAATCTCGAATGTCAACATTCGACTTAATAAACTATTTTTAGTAAGGTATTTAAAAAGCAATATATGCGCGTTTGATAGATACAATAACTTGAAGAATTATTTTTAGATCTAGTACTTATTTTCGAGATCCCAGTTCATTGCGCCCGCAAGGGTATGCCCTAGACACAACTCTGTTCAGTCTATAGTCGATAGACATTTTTTTTCTCTCTTATTACCAACACGGCATATAACCTCTATCGACGCTGATTACGTGGCATTAAATAATTAAGTTTCGATCGCAATTAACTTTTTAATTTGCCTTCCACGAAAATGTGTGAATATCGTGTCGTCAGCTCACGCAAACTATATTATTTTTAAATGCAACAATATTCTAAACATATTATCTTTTTTAATTACACATTATTGTCGGAGCTGTGTCTGTTAAAATTTCCATTTCGTGACATACGTTCACAATTAAACTATTACCACTATAATTAAATTGGCCTTTTTCTTCTGTGACGTATTTCATTCTCATTTATCTCTGAATACGATCATGATTTTCTCAACATCTTGACGAGAAACACATTATGATAATCTCCATTTTGACTCATCAACTCGTCATTATGTGTCATCATGATTTAATAATCATCTCATCGTTTTAAACGGCTTTGATTTGCTTAATATAGATCTACCTCTCTAAATTATGTATTAAATCAAAATAAGTTAGCACAAGCTACTTAATTGCATTCAATTATTTTTTTAGATACTTAAAAAGGTACGTACTTAATTGGATTCAATTCTTTCACCTAGGTCAATAGATAGGTACTTACTTAATTGCTAAAAAAGTATTTGATTGCATAATTTTCTTTAACATACAATTAGTAGTTAGGTACTAAAAAACATTCATTTCTTCCTCTTATAATTTATAATTTATGTAGAAATTTTACAAAAAATAAGGACTCGTAATCATTGTTTTATACTAAGTATAATATTAAATACCTACATACATTAACTAACTATAACATAATCTTATTATACAACATTTTATTAATTTGATTTTGGCAACCCTGGATCATTATATAATTTCTTTAAACAGACAGAACAACCACATTCGAGTTTTAATAATTCTCCCATAGGTCCGGCGCCATTACGACGTCTATGTTGCCTACAAAAATATTGACTTCTCATTGTGGTCACAATTATAGACCATTTAAGGTTACAGCGTGTACCTATTCCGACCAAAATCCCTACCTCCTCAGTCTAATTATCTCACATCCTGCCATGAGAGAGACACACACCGGTCTCTTTGACAATTAAAAAAACTTAGAAAGTAGGTACCGTCCGTGAAATTATCGTAATCATCGCTGATTTTTTTTTTTGCAAAAATCTTCAAATAGGTGCCTATACCCAATTAGGGTGATTTTTATTACCTGGTGAATTTCGACGTTTCCCAAAAATGAATGAAATTTAGTAAGCCATCGTGAGTCTATCAGATAGACGTAAAACTGTTAAATCTAAGGATTCAATTCCAAGTTTTCAGATAACGGCATGGGACAAATTTTCGTACGATCTTCGTTCCTTCTCTTTGTGACCACCAAATCCTTTTTTTAAATTACTGGTACTCAATTCTTATTGTTTATTTTTTAGAAATTTCCTTGTTATCTCGCTAATTTTTATTTTTTTTTCAATTTTCGTGACTTTCTGCCATATCCATTTTTCATTCGCATAGGTATGACAAATCTCTTAGTAATTAGCTGAAGGTGTCAAAAAACTGAATTCTATTTTGTCAGAGGGTAATTTATATGTACTTCTTTTTGCGATAATAATAGCTTTAAATAATTTATTCTTTTTTATCTGGGCGATCTCAATGACTATTTGCATTTTGACTTGTTCTAGAAAAGGTGTAAATTTATCGTTTTCTGATACATAATCTCTCTTATCGCTGCCATGATTTCTGCATCACTATAAATTGATGCCAACATTGTTCTATCAACATATTTAGTGGTCCATTTCTTTGAAACACGCCAACTTGCTTTGGATATACCTACAATCCATTCAATCATGGAAAATCACAATCGCCCACGATTCCTTATAATTCATTTTTAATTTCGTCAATCCGTTATAAGCATACGGTTTAATGGCCTTAATCAAATTAATCTATGATTGATGACAGTTTTGTGAACCTTCGACACGTCAACACAGCGAAACACTACGTACGTATAACCTTTGGTTTATAAAACAATAAATTTGGGGGTAGGTAGGTTTTATAATAAAAATGCAGAGACGTTCGTGACAGCTGTCCTGTCCCTGGAACATTATGTTCCCTTTACACGCCAACCATTGTTTTTTTTTTCCTTCGTAAGAAAAATGTAAATTAATTGCATTAGGGCGGGCAGACAATGTTAATTTTATCGGTTTCCATATTATGATTTTTATTGACAGTCAACTTGTGAAACGCCATTTTTTGTTGTTTTTTGTGTTTACCCCTCCAAAGAAAAGATAATTTACTGTCGTTTTTTAAATGTTTTTTTAAACAGCGTGTTTATCTGTGTAGGTAATCATATCGTATGATGTATCTATAATATAAAATTATGTATATGATGAAATAAGAATGTATTATGTATTATCATCGCAAAATTGTATACCTAGGTAGGTACCTACCTACGGTATAATTTTTATTTATTTATTTATCACACCATTTAAATAATCTTCATTAAAAATGCTGCTACCAAACTAGGTATACCTGTTCTAGGGCTAGCAGTGTACATATTATTATATTTCACATGAATGCCTAACTATTTGCATTTTAAAAAGTATCTAAACAATATAAACTTATATTTTTATTATTGCATATGCGCAAACATTGGATTTTTTTCCCTGTCGGGAGTCAAAGATATTTTTTAACAGATTTTTAATTATCTCAATAGAGACGAAGTTGGAATATTTATTCCAACAATATTTAGACAACCACTATAAGAATTGTAGCTTTCATTATTTACAAAAAAACCAATACTCTCAATAGATGGCGTTACAACAAAATAAATAAAAAAAAATAATATTGTTGTTCATAATTTCACCCATAGATGGCTGTAGTAAAAATTCGTTATTTTCAAGCGAAAAGAATTTCAGTATTACAATATATAGAAGTTTCAAAAATTGAATTGATAGGGATCTCATTAAAAAGGCATAATTGGTGAACGTTGCGCAAGCGCATAAAGTGATCACGTACCTAAACCAGCCGATGACAGGTCGTAAGCCCTGTAGGTGCCTTGATTTCCCGGTTCTCCTACAATAAATATTCCAACTTCGTCTCTATTGAGATAATTAAAAATCTGTTAAAAAATATAAACTTAGATAACTATTGTACACAGATTTAAAAAAAATGGAATTGGAGTCATTATGATATACATATACATATTGTGTATGTACATAGGTATCTTGTAATTTTTATTTGTTAATTGCACAAATAATCTGGTATAATATATCTTGGGAATACTGAACTGACAGAGCATAGATTGATATGATCCGTCAGTCATATCCTTAGTCAGTCGAATTCAAATCGTCGAAGTCATGGTTTTATTGGATTGAGTTTCTTTTTTTTTTATAAGTTTTGTTGTTATTATTTCATCAGTGGTTGTTTATTATAGAAGATTTATATGATAAGAGAAATGAATAAAAATCGATTTATTTTGTTAGTTTTATTATTTGTTTTATCAATAATATTAATAATTGTAAGACCTAATATAATTATAATTCTTTTAGGTTGGGATGGTTTAGGAGGTTGGTCTTTATCTCTAAAAAAATAAAATAATTTAGTAGGTACGAAAGGATTAATTATTTAAAATAATTTTTAAAATTTGATTATTAATAACAATTTAGACAGATTTATGTTATCTTTATTCAGCCGAATTCAAATGATATTATTTATTTAAGAATTTAATTTGTTTTTAAATGAATGCCAAGTTGAAAAAACACATATTAGAAAAAAATGTGTAAACATATTTACGCAATTGGATCCAAATTTTTATCAAATTTTATTCATTCCTCTCAAAAATAATGTTGATTAAATTGATTGTTAAGAATCGACAAACATTAGTTATTTTTACCTATAGTTATCTCTTCATACATATGATACATCTTGAGAATTTGATTTTTTTATTGAAATACGAATTGATTGCTTTCCAAGCACTAAGTTTTATACTTTTAGATATAGGTAATATGATAATTGAATTATAACATATTACCTATATATATAATTCAATTATCATATTACCTATATGACAGCATAGAAAGAATCAATGATTAAAAATGCATGAAAAATATATTTTATCAAATTACAGTAAAACATCCTATCTTTTATAGTATTGCAAATGGAATTCGGTTGAAAATAATAGATATATGTATATCTACATGGTAATATCATATCAGAAACAGTTGTGTGTTCATTGAGGGAAATATCATTTTACTGGTTAGCCATTCCGAGAATTTCGATCGAGAGTAAAGAATTTTATTCCTGCCTTTAAGGTAACATTATTTTTATTTCAAAATTCATTCATTTTTATTCAAATATTTGTATATACCTACTTAATAAACATTATGGAAATGTTTAAAGTAAATGAATTACAGACACCTAATGGATGAATCAGCGTTTCACAAAATTTGATTTGCTTAATTATTTTATTCATAAATTAATCTACTTTTAGCTATCTCTGTTAATTCTAAACCATTTCTCAACAATTCTCCAACTAATTGTATTGAAATTTGTATATTTATTACTTATATTTATTTATGTAACTTTTATCACACCATATTTATAATGACAACAATAAGTAGATTACTGCTGCCCAACTGGAAAATCCTGTTCTAGGGCTAGGAATCCTGTTCATTATTGAAATATTTCATTATTTTACCACCATGTTTTTAATATTAATAATTGGTAATTGAATGGTGTTTTCGGTTTTTCACTCACTATGTATTTTTAAATTGTTTTTGATAATACATAAATTAGTTGACCTTCATGACTCATATGGCTCGATTCCCGGTGGAGACATAGCTAGGATTTTCATAGTTTTCATTTATGAGACATCAGTATCGAATGTCTCCCGATTATGGCAAGTTTTAAATTTAAAATTAGGTGCCCGGGAAGCAATATTAATAATTTTCCATATATTTTTGACAAATTTACTAGATATTTAATCTCAATATAGACGAAGCGGAAATATATGTATATATATTTATAGTAGAATCGGGAAATCAGGCACCTATAGGGCTTCGACCTGTCTTATGTCAATCATAATTTTGGAAAATTCTTTCTGAATAGTATCTAAATTTGTACGGCTTAAAAATAAACCGAGAACACCATCTTGGTCTCAATAAACACATTTTTTAAGACACTTTTTGTGCTACGACAAGAATGCAAATGAAAATTTGATTGAGTTTTTGATTTCATGTAATTATTTAAAAATACAATTCATTAATTTTATATTTCAAAACAGTTTAGAAATGTTTGTTTTCCTGTTAATTATACCAACCAGCTTTGACTATAAATATCGATATAATATTCTTAACTGCTTGTATTTACCTATTAAGAAAATCATAGATATTTTTATTTATATGGCGTATTTGATTTTATTAAATTTATAAACTGGTTTGTTTTCAATCAAACTATTTAAAGAAATATGTGTGCGATCCATGTATTTTTGTTTATTTCGATGATAAATACAGTAGTTACCTACCTACCTTGATTGATTAAGAGTGCTGGGAAGATTTTTTACATAGATACTATTTTTCGGATTACTACGTATGGTAAGTTCGTTGTTCCCTACTGTGACTCGCGTGAGCAAGTTGGATTTTGAATTAGGTTAGTTCGTTAAACCTTCATGCATACAAAGGTATTACAAATACTTTTATGTGTTTTTATTTTTGTTTTGAGATGCCTATATGATATATTTACAAAAAAGATATGTAGAGGCAGGTACCTACCTAAAAATTAGAAAAAATATGTTTTTTATCTACTTATTTTTATCTTAAATATCATAATAAAATATTGATTGATTCACTCGAAAATATGTTTTTATAACGATAATTCTATTATAATCCTGTATTACCTAATTTCGCTTGAACCCTATCACTCTAGATAATTAAAAAAAATATTTTTGACAATATCGTCTTTTAAAAAATGTTGTTTAATTGTCCTTTGCTGCTCGAGAATCAAGCGGAATCAATTTTATAAAGTAATGCACACCCGCTGACCTGTCGCTGGTTACCTCACATTGTGGGATATGCCGTGATGATGTGAATGTATGAATGAAAAAAAACATTGTTTCAATCCAATTAAAACAACTTGTGCTATAGTTTTCGCTCTGTTTTGTTGAATCCTTAGAATGATGGTGTGAATGAATGAATGAATGACAAATATTATTTCAATACAAAATTAAAATAATGCGCTATAGCTTTCGCTCTGTTTTGTTGAATCCTTATAATGATGGTGTGAATGAATGAATGAATGACAAATATTATTTCAATACAAAATTAAAATAATGCGCTATAGCTTTCGCTCTGTTTTGTTGAATCCTTATAATGATGGTGTGAATGAATGAATGAATGACAAATATTATTTCAATACAAAATTAAAATAATGCGCTATAGCTTTCGCTCTGTTTTGTTGAATCCTTATAATGATGGTGTGAATGAATGAATGAATGACAAATATTATTTCAATACAAAATTAAAATAATGCGCTATAGCTTTCGCTCTGTTTTGTTGAATCCTTATAATGATGGTGTGAATGAATGAATGAATGACAAATATTATTTCAATACAAAATTAAAATAATGCGCTATAGCTTTCGCTCTGTTTTGTTGAATCCTTATAATGATGGTGTGAATGAATGAATGAATGACAAATATTATTTCAATACAAAATTAAAATAATGCGCTATAGCTTTCGCTCTGTTTTGTTGAATCCTTATAATGATGGTGTGAATGAATGAATGAATGACAAATATTATTTCAATACAAAATTAAAATAATGCGCTATAGCTTTCGCTCTGTTTTGTTGAATCCTTATAATGATGGTGTGAATGAATGAATGAATGACAAATATTATTTCAATACAAAATTAAAATAATGCGCTATAGCTTTCGCTCTGTTTTGTTGAATCCTTATAATGATGGTGTGAATGAATGAATGAATGACAAATATTATTTCAATACAAAATTAAAATAATGCGCTATAGCTTTCGCTCTGTTTTGTTGAATCCTTATAATGATGGTGTGAATGAATGAATGAATGACAAATATTATTTCAATACAAAATTAAAATAATGCGCTATAGCTTTCGCTCTGTTTTGTTGAATCCTTATAATGATGGTGTGAATGAATGAATGAATGACAAATATTATTTCAATACAAAATTAAAATAATGCGCTATAGCTTTCGCTCTGTTTTGTTGAATCCTTATAATGATGGTGTGAATGAATGAATGAATGACAAATATTATTTCAATACAAAATTAAAATAATGCGCTATAGCTTTCGCTCTGTTTTGTTGAATCCTTATAATGATGGTGTGAATGAATGAATGAATGACAAATATTATTTCAATACAAAATTAAAATAATGCGCTATAGCTTTCGCTCTGTTTTGTTGAATCCTTATAATGATGGTGTGAATGAATGAATGAATGACAAATATTATTTCAATACAAAATTAAAATAATGCGCTATAGCTTTCGCTCTGTTTTGTTGAATCCTTATAATGATGGTGTGAATGAATGAATGAATGACAAATATTATTTCAATACAAAATTAAAATAATGCGCTATAGCTTTCGCTCTGTTTTGTTGAATCCTTATAATGATGGTGTGAATGAATGAATGAATGACAAATATTATTTCAATACAAAATTAAAATAATGCGCTATAGCTTTCGCTCTGTTTTGTTGAATCCTTATAATGATGGTGTGAATGAATGAATGAATGACAAATATTATTTCAATACAAAATTAAAATAATGCGCTATAGCTTTCGCTCTGTTTTGTTGAATCCTTATAATGATGGTGTGAATGAATGAATGAATGACAAATATTATTTCAATACAAAATTAAAATAATGCGCTATAGCTTTCGCTCTGTTTTGTTGAATCCTTATAATGATGGTGTGAATGAATGAATGAATGACAAATATTATTTCAATACAAAATTAAAATAATGCGCTATAGCTTTCGCTCTGTTTTGTTGAATCCTTATAATGATGGTGTGAATGAATGAATGAATGACAAATATTATTTCAATACAAAATTAAAATAATGCGCTATAGCTTTCGCTCTGTTTTGTTGAATCCTTATAATGATGGTGTGAATGAATGAATGAATGACAAATATTATTTCAATACAAAATTAAAATAATGCGCTATAGCTTTCGCTCTGTTTTGTTGAATCCTTATAATGATGGTGTGAATGAATGAATGAATGACAAATATTATTTCAATACAAAATTAAAATAATGCGCTATAGCTTTCGCTCTGTTTTGTTGAATCCTTATAATGATGGTGTGAATGAATGAATGAATGACAAATATTATTTCAATACAAAATTAAAATAATGCGCTATAGCTTTCGCTCTGTTTTGTTGAATCCTTATAATGATGGTGTGAATGAATGAATGAATGACAAATATTATTTCAATACAAAATTAAAATAATGCGCTATAGCTTTCGCTCTGTTTTGTTGAATCCTTATAATGATGGTGTGAATGAATGAATGAATGACAAATATTATTTCAATACAAAATTAAAATAATGCGCTATAGCTTTCGCTCTGTTTTGTTGAATCCTTATAATGATGGTGTGAATGAATGAATGAATGACAAATATTATTTCAATACAAAATTAAAATAATGCGCTATAGCTTTCGCTCTGTTTTGTTGAATCCTTATAATGATGGTGTGAATGAATGAATGAATGACAAATATTATTTCAATACAAAATTAAAATAATGCGCTAAAGCTTTCGCTCTGTTTTGTTGAATCCTTATAATGATGGTGTGAATGAATGAATGAATGACAAATATTATTTCAATACAAAATTAAAATAATGCGCTATAGCTTTCGCTCTGTTTTGTTGAATCCTTATAATGATGGTGTGAATGAATGAATGAATGACAAATATTATTTCAATACAAAATTAAAATAATGCGCTATAGCTTTCGCTCTGTTTTGTTGAATCCTTATAATGATGGTGTGAATGAATGAATGAATGACAAATATTATTTCAATACAAAATTAAAATAATGCGCTATAGCTTTCGCTCTGTTTTGTTGAATCCTTATAATGATGGTGTGAATGAATGAATGAATGACAAATATTATTTCAATACAAAATTAAAATAATGCGCTATAGCTTTCGCTCTGTTTTGTTGAATCCTTATAATGATGGTGTGAATGAATGAATGAATGACAAATATTATTTCAATACAAAATTAAAATAATGCGCTATAGCTTTCGCTCTGTTTTGTTGAATCCTTATAATGATGGTGTGAATGAATGAATGAATGACAAATATTATTTCAATACAAAATTAAAATAATGCGCTATAGCTTTCGCTCTGTTTTGTTGAATCCTTATAATGATGGTGTGAATGAATGAATGAATGACAAATATTATTTCAATACAAAATTAAAATAATGCGCTATAGCTTTCGCTCTGTTTTGTTGAATCGTCAGTCCAGCGGAGACTATTCTTTCAAACTACAACCGCTCGATATCTCGACAAAAGCACATACCTACCTATATATGTAATAATTTTTATTTTTACCCGATTATAGCGTGTCTTGGATGGTTTTTCTCGTCTTAATCACCATCATGCCTTTTAGATCTACAATATCTTCACCTGTTTCTTGCCATAATTATATTTAATTTGTTACAAGTGCAACTCTTCGACAATCGTTGCGATCAGAAAGCTCTCTGTCCTTTTCTCCCCCTCGCGACGTTCTATAGCGAGCGAACGAGACGCGAAATTCATGGTTCGCACTTCGTGTTTTATCCCCGGCTCGCGATTTGTTTACAGTGTAGCCTCGTTAAATCTCCCCCGGCCATTGTGAGGCCGGCGACGCCGTAAATAAATTGCGAGATGACCATAACTAGACTTCAATGATAGTATGAAAAATGTTTTGATTCCCGATCGGAATTCCCACGACGCTATTGAGCCGCCGCAGACGATCGAATTATTTTAATCGCGCGGCGCGGTTTTGATCGGCGAGTGCCTACCTTAGTTTTGAGTAGACTCTCAAGTACCTACCTACTTATCATAGGGTATTTATCTGTGTTATAACACTTACACGGAGTTTTCATTAAATTGCCAACCGAAATTGATTTCAATTGGCTATTTACATACATACCTAATGCATGTTATGTAGCGTCCTGGGTTCGATCCCCAGCAGTGGAGACATTTATTTAAATTCATTTTTCACGCAATTTTCGCTTCACTGGGCTGGAGACACTGGTTAGTTGGAATAAATTGGCACTAGACAATAAACTCGTACAAGGTGCAAATAATTCCTATATATAATTTTGAACATTATTTTTCAAATATATAATTCTTGTTTATATATAGGTAGATACCTACTAGGAAAAAGTTTTTAAGAAACTGAACAATAAATTCACAAAGTATAAAAAAACTACAAATATGCTGTTACCAGTAGTAAACGCGTAGGTATAATACCTACCTACCTACCTACTTTTCACCTCAGAACAGGGTCCATCTGATCAGGTACCTAATTAAAATTACAACTTCTTCGTTTTCATCACTATTGAGTAGGTACCTACCTATTTTATGTAAACCGGTTTCAGAGCTGACCCGCTCCCTCATCAGTACCTACATCAATTTTAAAATGGGTATGGAAAATTTTCAACTAAGTACCAAAATTTTCATGTAGGTACCATATTTTATACGATGTTAAAGGATTTTTATTTTAAAACGTAACTACGTGAAATGTATCAAAATAAATACCTACTATTTGTTCTGCTTAAAAAGAGTAATTACGGTCCGTTGTGGAACTCAAAAAAACACAAAAAATGATGAACCCTAAAATCTTACAGACATCAATAACTTGTCAAAAAAAGTATCAGATAGTTTACGATTTTGAATGAAAGAGAAGAACTATAACGCTGTTTTAGCAACGAAATTGATTCAAAGTTGCCCTAAATTGTAGTTATTTATATAGGTATGTACCTACCTACCTACATATGTAATAATTATTTTTTTATAATACTGGATTTCAAAATTACTGATAATAATTCCTTTCCAGTTCAACTTTTCTTATCCATATTCATCCGATAGTCTTGCGGTTAACCTACCATTTCTGAATCTTTCATTTTTTTTTAATTCATCTTCAATATTATTATTAGGTACTTATTACTCTCCGTGAGGGTAATTATCGAGCAAATCTACAAGAGAGCCCTTGCCGCCTCCTTTCCATGTAATTATATCGTAATCATTTATTCGTCCATTGGGGCTGGCGAACAAATAATAATTAGACTCGTCCGGAACATCGGACCGACAGCACGACTCGACGGAGACCACTCCGTATTCGATAGAGAGTATTATTTTCAAATTGCTTGAATCGTATCCCGGCAGTTCTGTGTAGAACAACAAATGATGCGTTAATTTTTAAATTTGGAATTCAACAGTGTTTCGTACGCGTCACGTTAATACATATTTTTTATTCGACTGTTTGAGTAAATAGTAAATGTGTGTTTAGAATAAATACCTACGTCTGGAACGAAAATTCATCGGTTTATTTTTGAATTTGGAATTCGACAGTGTTTCGTATGCGTCACGTTAAAATATTTTTTTATTTGACTGTTTTGTTTAAGCAGTTTAAATATGTGTTTAGAATAAGAACCTACGTCTGGAACGAAAATTAAGCGGTTTATTTTTGAATTTGGAAATCGACAGTGTTTCGTTTGCGTCACGTTAGTGCTTTTAAAATAAACAAGTGACAAAAAAGTGCATTGTTTTGTTTTCAACTCTAGTGATGTAGATTTAGTGATGTATTTTCTTGAGTTGCGTCTCCGTGGAAATCTCTTAATTTCTTCAACACAGCGATCTAATAATTTAATTGAATCTTATTATAGGTGAGTCATAAAAGAACTTTAATTATTTTAGACATAAAAATTAAGAAAAGGAACCGCTTAGCAAAAGATTCTATTATAGCATCAAGTGTTTTTTTATGTAAGGTAAAGTGAGGTTAAATATTCTATCTACCCAGATACAAAATTGTTTCAATTGATGACAAACTTACCTATTTTTGTTTATAAAACTGGCCATAACTTATAATATAATAAACTTATAATATATAATAGTTTAGCTTATAATATTTTAAATAACGACCTTATTAGAGAGCATATTTGTGAAAATTATTTTGTTGATAGTTTTTGTTTTTTAGAAAAAAAATCCTCAAAAATGTTATATCGTCCCAGGATCGCCTCAATAAATCCACACTTTCGTCCCCTAACAACACTAAAAAAATAACTTTGTTTTTTCTCTCGGCACTGCAACAACACTTTAAGTGTTTTAACAGAAATAAATTATGTAGGTAGATATTAAAATAATGTTGTAGAATTATGATTTATTTCTATTTACATAACGATTTGTTTGTTGAAACTTATCGCACACGATCATCTCCAGATAAAATTTTAATTACTGCTTCCGTTTATTTGTTAACTAATGTTATATTTTACATGAATTAATGAGCCTCACCACTCGGAAGGCGTCGGACCGTGTAAGAGAGGCGCACTATTCAAACCAGGAACGTGTCCCAGCATATAATGCCCTTTAATAAAAGTTTTTTTTTATCGAGATTTATACATAGAGCTATAAATCGTTTACTGCATTTTTTTGACAAATTTTTAATACCTCAAAAGTGATGAAACGAGAACATGTAGTTATTATATTATTAGAAGACCTGGAAATCAGGCTTAAAGATATCATTGAAATACCTATATCATAGCAGGGAAAAATATTATTGAAATACCTATATCATTGCAGTGAAAAATATCATTGAAATACCTATATCATAGCAGGAAAAATATCATTGAAATACATAGGTATATCATAGCAGGGAAAAATATCATTGAAAACATATATCATAGCAGGGAAAAATATCATTGAAAAACATATATCATAGCAGGGAAAAATATCATTGGTTGGTTGGTTGGTTGGTTTCGTTGGTTGGAAGAAATTGCCTAATGGCAATAAGCCCACCAGTGTGCATTATAATTGTTTATATTATATACAAAAAGTTAAATAAATAAATATATCATAGCAGGGAAAATATTATTGAAATACCTATATCATTGCAGTGAAAAATATCATTGAAATACCTATATCATAGCAGGAAAAATATCATTGAAATACATAGGTATATCATAGCAGGGAAAAATATCATTGAAAACATATATCATAGCAGGGAAAAATATCATTGAAAAACATATATCATAGCAGGGAAAAATATCATTGGTTGGTTGGTTGGTTGGTTTCGTTGGTTGGAAGAAATTGCCTAATGGCAATAAGCCCACCAGTGTGCATTATAATTGTTTATATTATATACAAAAAGTTAAATAAATAAATATATCATAGCAGGGAAAATATCATTGAAATACCTTTATCATAGCAGGGAAAACATATAATTAGGCAATCATTTGAAAAATATTCCATAGATCGTTTTTTATCGCTAACAGAAATTAAGAAATGCATTGAATTTCGTTTGAAAACCTAACTTTATTGTAAATACAAGAAGATTCATAGAGGTGTTGTAGAAAAATCAAAAATCCTATAGTTGTACCTAATGGTCAGATTTTCTCTATGCAAATTCTAAACCATAGGTACGTACCTACTTATTTACCGCTCTTCTATTACATAGGTAATACTGTTAAAAAAGTCATAATATTGTGCTTTATTTTTTTTATCTCGAGGTAACAGTATATTTTTAATTTTCACTGAAGGGAGCCCATGCAGTTATATGCTAACCATATGTTTGCTCATGTTTCCTTAATAAATATAACACGTAGTATTATTTTTTTTATCTATAAACTTTTTTTAAAGTCTTGTCTTAAATTAAACAATGCATCAATCTTTGATGATTGGATCGTTGATTTGCAGGAAGTGGGAAGTACAAATTATACAAATAGTTAATCTCGACTTAACAAATTTCACATTGAAAAGTTAAACGTTGTATAATTATATAAGTTATAACTGGTCTGTAATAACGATGTTTATCAAACAATTTAACTCTGATTAGACTGTAATTAACTTTCCTCGAAATTAAGACACGGTGTTAGAATGTAGGTAATTAAGAAAGCATTTACATATTAATGTGCCAAATGCACAATTTTTAAATAAATATTACGAATGTCTTGTATTGTAAAAGTAAATCATAATATTTAATAATTATTAGGAAACATTTAGTATTTTTACGCATAGGTACTTTCATAACGTCATATCCCTGTTGTTGGGGTAGGCTGAGAGAACCGTGCACCATACACTTCTGCCTTTCCATAAATTAAATCGTAGGTGTATACTTTTATATAATATGGTCGTATGTTATTTAGTTCTAACGTTTCATTCTTTCAGAATATTTTTCACATATGTAGTTGTTTCAATATTTTATGCAAACCTGTAGGCATACTTTGTAACAAAACATTATTCCGCTTATATTTCAAATAACAGTTAATCACCTACCTCAGCACAGATTTTCCTTTATAGTTATTCAATCCATTAAACGAAATAAAAATTGATGCTATTATTGTTTTAAAAGACCATCTCGCATCTATATCGATTCTTTTGATATTTCTTTTTGCAGATTGTCGATTGAAATCGTAAAGCTTTCACATATTATTGTGTGATTGAAAGTCGAGTCGGTATTGCAGTGACCTATTTGGGAGGCCATTTTTCTGGAGTACAATATCTCTATATCTACCTAGAATTTAAATAGCTCATAAATCTGCGGTCTCTTTACACGTACGTCAAGAATAACGTGCCTTGTCAGACATATACCACTTATGGGATACCGCGAATTATAGTTGATACAACTTTGTACATTGTACATACACCTACCTGTATCATTTAGATACTGGTTAACTATTTATATTGGAATTTCATCGCTATGCCTACCCTATAGATACACTTTTCCTTTACAATAAATAATATGTAGTTTTTCCTGTATTACTTCGCTTGTACCCAATGATGCGTTGTAATGTCATTAAACGTATTTCGACTTTTAAAATGTCATTTAGAAGAACAAAATAAGACTTTCATTGTCAAAATGACGAAGAAAAACTCAAACCGTTGAACAATTTTAGACGTTCGCTTGAACAACAGACTTTACTAACATTTTTACAACACGTGTTTTTCATTAGAAACAGCTGAAAAATCGGCCATATTTTGCCGAATACTTACTAAAATCAACAAAAGAGATATTCCAGCCTTGAAAATATTTTAAATTAATGTAATAATTAATATCAGATTTCATAAAGTGTGATCATCAAATTCATTGATTTCAAATAGCGATAATGGCAGTTGTAAAATTCCGAATTCAATGCTCTACACTTAATTTATAGACATTTGTTTTAATAGACACAACATTTGGGTTAAAATTGATTGATGTTTGATTTTGTTACTTTCTCCCTTTATCTTTAATCAACACTGCCGTATATCGAAACGGATGTAATAGATATTATTGTATTCATATGAACAATTTTAATTTTCAATAGTCGGTATGACATCCGATAGAGCGATTAAATTAATAATAAAAAATAATAGAGCAAACACACCTACAAACCTACTTCCCCGTATTGTACACAAGGAAATGTGCGCTTAGTGTAAAAATAATTAAAACATCACAGTAACAATCTAGTACAGGACGAATAAACAGTTTGTGTCTTTTATTGAAACCTTAGTTTACTGTTTTTCGTTACTGCACCTTTCGAGTAAAAAATCAATTTCCACGTGCTTTTATTCTGATGCAGGATTTGGATATCGTTTATTCCTTTCGTTGAAACCTTCGTATTGCCTGTTCGTATGTGAGTTTGCTTGTTGGTTCAACCACGAATCACGCCCAGTGATTAGTGTAAAATAGTATATATACTAGCGCCAATTATTTACGTATAAATTTTCCCACGCCAGCCCGTATCGGCTTGTGTATCGACCAATAATATCCAATCATTAATATGATCACTCGAGACACATTATCCAAAGGGAAAATACATCCGACTATTTATCGTGTACCCACTCACGAATAATATTTCCTTTTTTATTAAAAAACCTTTTGAATTCGTCTTATCCATTAGTGTGCAATCATTATTTTGATCGCTCGAGATACTTTGTCCAAAGAAAAACGTTTTGTAAAAACAAATTACGTAGGAATTCTCGTATTAAAATCTCTTCCTTTTTAAAATATTTTAATTTGATTTTCTTTAGCATATTCAATTGTATTTGACTGTATTGTAATAATACATGAAAAACTAGAACGAAATAAAAATTAGAAGAACATATTTCATAAAGTATCAATTGTAATTTATAAATTATAAAAACAGTAATGGACCAATGTCGGATCCTTGTGGAACACCACTCGAACATATTTAATGAGACTTAACTCCAAACTTATTTAGATTTACAAAACTATTTGTTGAACATGAAATTATATAGGTACCTTCTTTATTGTTTATATACAAGTGTAAATATCTTTGTCTTAAGGCAAAATTGCCATAATCGATCGTTCGTTTGTTATTTTTGATGTCATTTATCAACCGTGACATGCGTTCAAGTCATGGCTTATTAAAACAGTCCCCCTATTTGAATGCCATCGGAAACGTTCACGAATTAAAAACATCTTTCGTCCAGAATAGGTATTATTTTCGCGTAAATCGACAAACATAATCCGCCCATCAATCTCAATTATATCCACGGAATTAAGACGTTACTTTTAACCAACAATCAAATCTTGCTCAAAATACTGCCTGTTTATTTTCATTATCATATTATCTACTAGCAATGCGCAAAACGAGACTCGATCTGGAAATCGGTCTTTACAAAGTTAGAGTCAAAGTTTGATCCATCTCAAAGTTGAACCAACTTGATTTTTGTAAGTCTGTAACCTTTACAAGTCAGTGTTTCTTTTTCTTTTACACCCATTTCTACATTGCCAAATGTAATTGTTTTCTATTTACTTTCAATTTCTTCCTCTTTGTGAGAATCTGTGTTTATAACATGATTTGTTTAGGAATCGAATATGGCCTAGATATTCGCAAATTTGTGTAAGAAACTACGCAATAATCATAATCAAGATTTTAACTTTTTTTTCAATTTAGGTACATAAAAAAAATTCTCTAAGAATGGTCAATGGAATCCTGTTAAAATTTCTTTTGAATATTTTCATTAGACAGATAGAGACGTTATTAGTTATAGGGACTAAATGATTGCACATATGGGGTATTTTTTTTATAATTCGAAAAACATTTTTGAAATATCAGTGTATGAAATGGAACAAGATTAGGTACGTAATATTTCTTACGAGATATACCTATTCTAATTCAAGCCAAATTGCTAGGTTAATTTAAGGTTTCTATAAGACTCAATATTAAATACTTCATGGTTGGAATATGTCTGACAGAATAGTTTACTAGCATAAAATGATTTCAATGAATTTTGTCAGCTCGTTATTTATTCGAAATTGATTAATTTTTATTTTATTTATTTAATTGGAAAACAAACAGGACACATATATTATGTAAGTGTATATGTGTTACTTATATTTATATGTATGTTTGCTAGATAGATTATGTATGGATCTGATTGTAGTTTGTAGGTACCTACTATTTATTGAATTGTTGTTATATGTATGTTTTGCAATCTGTTTGAGATTTATGTATTTTTTCGAATTGTTGAAAGTATGTATTGTAATTGCAGCAACTCTAATGTAAACCCTAAAGTAAAAACCGTCTAATGTAATAGTTTAGTGAGTAGTTAGTGCAACGTTGGTCGACATAGAACAAAAACTAAGATCTGAAATTGCGTGATGCACAGAAAAAGTTTAATTTTGAAAGTAAGTTAGGTGAGTCTACACGGTTGTTAGTGAGTTCCAAAGTGTATCTACAAGACCGGATCACAAATTCGGTCTTGTGTTTGTTTCCATCCCCATCGATTTCAGTATTGTTTGGTACACCACAGTTGAACGAGAACGATAGACACGCACGCAACTTTTAATGCCTTTTCACTTTAATAATCATCAACTGTATTATTATTCCAATAAAGATATCATTGTTTACCAGCGGTGCACTTTATTTTATTCATTATAGCTACGATGTTCGTCCATGCCTTTTTAGGAAGAACCAACCTACAATATAGCGCTAAATTTATTCTTATTATAACAAGTTCTATCTGAAATCGTTTCTAGAAACAACTCGAATCTACGTATTGTCAGTATATTATGTGAAATCAGTACCTAAACTAAATGATATTTTAATACAATCTTTTACACTCGATCGAAAAAGGTTAGCCCTCTATTTTTTTTTATTTAAATTCACTAATGTCCTGATTTCATTTGAATGTGTATTTAAAATTTCCACCTATTCTTATAATGGCAGAAATATCGAATTAATTGTGTTAATAGTTTAACTGGATTCGTTATTTTACAAAGAACCGAGAAACATGTTCATTTTTGTGATTTTTTTATAATTCACAGTGGACTTCGACTCTGTATGCGTGTTTTCAATTTTAACAAAATGGAACTTTTTGCTTTTCTTGTTTGTGTACAATATCAATTCTAATCAATACCTATTTTTTGACATTACATAAATAATTTAATTTAGCAAATACTATTTTAAATGTGTATACTCCGTGGACTTGTGATATCAGTTCCCTTCCTGCAACGAATTCAATAAATCCAGGTGTTAATAACAAATGACAATGAACTGATTATACATCTATCAGATTAAATTTCAAAGAAATTACTATTTGGAACTAAAGGTGTTGTTTCCGAACAAATAGCAATAATGTTTGATCATATTTTTTATTAAGATAAGTATCATTATTATGAGTCAGACATTTAGTAAATTTATGAATGAGCTAACTGTTTCAGTAACACGTTGGTAATTTCAAAAATATATTTCAGTGGGTAAACATAATGAAATCATTGAACTAATAACATTTTTATCAAACCTATCCTATATGAAAATGATCAATCGTGAATGGTTTTCATTGATAATTTAAATTTCAAAGAGTTCTGATTAAGTTGATAGACATTAAACATGTCTCAAGACTTCTATGACGGTTCGTTTTGAAGAATATTTGTATGATTTCGGATCTTCCTATAATATTGTTTTTTTAATCAATATTGCAATTAAATATGTAGGTACCTACTCAATAGCGTATAAGAAAAAGCTTGAAACTAATCTACCAGATACATAGCTTCGTTCGTAATTCTTTTTGTGTGATTTAATGATTTTTAACCCACGATTAACAAATACAAAACTAAATTAAAGTGGTTCAATGTATATATAAATAATAGGTATATGCTTGCAGGGCCGGTTACAATACTCATTTGAAAAGTGCAGGGGCAATGGACACAGATAAATATATAGGGAGCATCAGCCAATATTAGGTATATGTACTATTGAAATCTCCAAAAAATAGAAACAACTTCTATCTTTGTTTGTTGCTGTGATTTTACATTTAATAATTTTATGGTTTCGTTTCTGATAGTTTTTTGAATTTTTTTGTAAAGTATTTATACCGTTTTGTAGAAAACCTATTTCAAATTATCACATGTTGGTTCCATTATCACATGTTGGATTATCAATAGTTATATAAAACGAATGGGTTGTGCCCAACGCTAAACTCCTCACTCACAAGTCAATCTATAAATTATTCAAAATTTGTATGGAAAATATTCAGCATTTTCATAAATGTGTTTGATCCATTATTTTTTATTAAAATATTTTATTACGAAAACTCGATAATTCTTCAATTCCATTTTATAAAAGCGATGTGCCTTTTTACCAATTTGAAAATAAAATTATCAAATTTGAAGTTTCCAGAGCTTGGGGTCACTATGAAATATTTAATAGTTAAAAAAAATTAGAAGTAGGTACTATTCAGATATTCTTCGAAATCTAACGGGGTCTAAGCGAGTAGGTATTAGAAATAAAAATTTGCAAAATTTGAATGAAATCGAATGAGTACTTTAGTCTATAATCGATAAAGTAAAAAACGCCGTAACATAGTATACAGCACACACACAAATACATTGTGATGAAACTTTCAGAATACAATCTCAGCATTATACCTACTAGTTGATATTCTGCAATAAAAAATAGCGTTAAAGATTGAGAAATCATTGAGTAAAAAAAATATCGATATCAAATGACACCTTTTGAATTGGGTGCTTCTTGAAATCATAGACCCGTCTCTGTGCGTAGGAAATCAACCTGAATTATATGTGCAAATGGACTTTACCGATCATTGTCGACTAATCAATGGCTCGACGGACCCATTGTCTACCATTGTCGATATCGACATATTATTATTGTCGACCATTCCACTATACGTATTGTTCCATCTGTACCCTGTGACGTCACGCCCGGGTTTTTTTTTAATTCCGACAATGACGTTTTTTAGGATGTAACTAATCAAACGAAACAATTAGTTTTTTCGCTGTTGTTAGGACATAATAATATATTACTATCATTGGTTTTTAGAATCGTCAATCGATAAATTCCACTGTAAAGAGATTAATTATTGTATTTGTGGGAAATCTGTCCAGCAATTAATTTTGTAATCATTGTATACATTGGATGTGACCAATATACACAAAAGGGTATTGTATTGACTTTTTTTGTTCAAATATAATATCTACTTTAGCTTTTTAGTGATATACCTACTTATTTCTTTAAATAGAACAAATTTCTCTTTTCAACATATCTATTTTATCTGTTTTATACAAATTCAGCTGTGGTCTTGGGATAAGCAACTTTAATATCTATTCCATATTCAATAAATATTTCTTTGAAAGATGTCAAATTTTAAGTTTAGGTAGGTATTCGATTTATGTAACTACTACATTTACCAACATTATAGCTCTTGTTAGTAATAAATCTGCCTGATCTAGAAAAAAACGCTTTAAATTAATTACCCATACATAATTAAATATAATATTTCACAACATTTTACAATGTTTCGACATACATGACGTGTCTCTTTATACAGAGTAATTGAAAAACAAACCAGCGTTTCATTTAGTATCGACATAAAACTTAGTAATTATTTTCTCATGTCCTCGATGTTTGTTTTCAAATTAATTTTCAACGCTTAATGGACAGCGTCAACACATACATACATAATTGGTCGCTAATCAACGATCAACGCGAAAAATATGTTGACGAAAAAATTATCCTATACGTTCATTTGATTAGGCCCCAATTAGCACACGAGTTGTTGTGAAATACTCCAAGTTTATCGCAAGTGATGTTTAATGTGAAGATACGAAAATATACGAAGGTTCGTGCGTTGTTTAAAATAGGCAATTATTCGATTTAACAATTTCGATTTTGTGGTTATAATAATTAATTAGGTATTTGTTTCTCTTCTTCGTGGTAACAATCCTAAGATTGTTTTTCACCAAGCACTCTATCTCTTCACATATCTCTGTTGTCAGCCAGCCTCTTCATCTCTTGGTAGCTGCTACAGCGCACATCACTGATCCTGGTCCATGTAACTGTCTCCAGGGCGACCTCTATAGTTTCTGCCCTCCGCCATTCCTTCGGCGATAGTAACAAGCAGACCTACCTGTTATCTGTCCAAGAAGCTATACAAGACAAAATAAAAATGAAAAAAATCAACACCTTGGGTGCAAGTCTGGTTCGACCGGCGAAATCAAAACCCTAGTGATTACCCATATCATGGATATAATTATCGTATGGAGTTCTATGACATCTAAAGATATTATAGAACTCCATATAATAATTATATCCATGATATTGGTAATCGTGAGGGTTTTGATTTCGCCGGTTGGACGAGACTTGCCCCCCAGATGTCAATTGTATTGCCATACTATATTTATTTATTTATTGTTAATACACAAACATGTTTACATATTTAGGTTAAGTACCTAAGTAACGCCCCACTAGTCAAGACCTGTTCTGGGGTTGTTACTTTTACACAATAGGATATACAAATTATTTACACATAGAGGATACATAGTATATAAGGTGAACAAATGGTACATTCAAGAAGTTTAGAAAAAAAATACACAAGATTAAGAAGTAAAGTTTAAGATTAAATAAAATAAATGAAATGTAGGAAATAAAATTAAAAGTAAATAAGTCAGATGTTAAGGGTTAGATAATCCCCTCAGCATAGAGCCTGCCCGTAGAAATCGCCCATTTTTTGTAAGAATTTCATATACACCTTGTTTAATTATCTGGGATAAGCAGAGAGAACTGAACGCCTCTTATCGTCCCTTCTCTTATAGGTAGGTACATACCTACCTAGTTTTTGGTGACTTCATAATTATATTTTATAACAGATTTTTAATTATCTCAATAGAGACGAAGTTGGAATATTTACTGTAGGAGAACCGGGAAATCAAGGCACCTACAGGGCTTACGACCTGTCATCGGCTGGTGATCACGTAAACCAGCCGATGACAGATCGTAAGCCCTGTAGGTGCCTTGATTTCCCGGTTCTCCTACAGTTAATATTCCAACTTCGTCTCTATTGAGATAATTAAAAATCTGTTAAAAATAGGTACCTACCTTTGACTCCCGACAGGGAAAAAAATCCAATGTTTGCGCATATGCAATAATACAAATATTCGATTTCATAATTAGGTATATTTAGTTGTATGTACCTATCTATTACAGTGCTTAAGCTAAAAAAATGTTGTCTAGATATTAAGTAATAAACGTAATTCGTTTTCTCCCTGATATTTTTATTATTAATAATAATAATAAATAATAATAATAACGTCGTTGTTATAATATAATTATATAGCGATGCACTAAGTGGAGCGTGAAATGAGAAATTTCGTACCTGTATCGTTGGTATGTACCGAGCTGTGCGCTGTACTGTATGTCTACTAATGTACAGCCGTATAGCCAGGGGCAGATTGTACATGGAAGATATTCCGGGGTTGTCAATTTTTGTTCAGCTGGTCTAACTCATGAGCCATCCGTTCTAGATGCGAGGACCGAAAACGGTCCTGACCAGAACACTATCGTACCTATTATTACCTATCTTGTTTTTTATATATTTTTATTTTTTTCATTTGATTTATTTTTCATTGTTTTGATTGTTTTTTTTGAGAATTATGAAGAGAGAACAAAGAAGAAGAAAAAAGTTTAAATCCAGAAATTGGCTTGTGCATACGCTCTATCTACAATTCATTAATGTTTCATTGTAATCAAATAAACGGTTTAGGGGCGCATATAACCGGATTACCTACTTACAAATATTTATTTATTTATTTTATTTATTTGACAAAGAAAAAAGATGATATACCTACCTACATGTAATGCAATAGAAACAATATATAATAAAGTTACAATATTTATTAACATTACCCCCCAATAAGAATTTCGGAGGGGATTCTACAAATCAAGTACCATATCATCACATAAAGATCCATATCTATATTTTTTTATATAAAACTTATAACATAGTTAAAGTACTCAAGCCCTAAGAAAACATACAGCAATCTTATATAACTTGTATGAGAAAAAGAAAAAAATATAAAAAAAACAAATGAGAGACGCACCCAATGTAAAAGTTAACTAAAAATAAAACATGATAGGTAGGTACCTACTTATGATAACAAAATTAATTATGTCACTTATCTATGATAAATAAAATTAAAAATACGATACAAAAACGTATTATTAGGTAATTTTTATATAGGTACATTGTATTTCAGTAAACAAATACCAATAGGTAAGTAACTACTAAATTAAAAGAATTTTTTAAATATATTTAAACCTGTCTTAAAATATTATTTTTCTGCAATATGAAATAAATAAAAATATTTTAAAATTGTTAGCTAAGCTACTGTTATTGGAACTCCAGAAAATTAAATATAGATTTAATTATTAAAATGACAACAAGTTTCGCCGTCATGGCTATTATCGAAAGGGTCATTTGTCAATATTATGTATTTTTTTGACTTATTAATATCTTATTTACGAAATATAAATTTGTCAGATTTAATCAGGTAGGTACCTACCTACGCGACCCGCAAGTTAACCACCAATGCAGTAGACAATATTCGCCTTGTTGTTATCAAATGTTGAATCATTTCAATTCTTTTTTTACCTTATTGTAATTAAATCATGTTTAGATTTTTTTATTTCTTCTTCAGGGGAGTGTTTGACATTTCGTAATATGCCATTGTGAATTCATTCATTTAATAAAATCAAAATTAAATCGATATTGTTTCACTACTCGCCTTAATGACTAAGCTTGTCTGAATAATTCATTCAGTCATTCATTCACACCATAACGGTATATTCCACAAGGTGAAGCAACCAGCAACAGGTGTGCGCGTGTGCATTGTCTTAGAAAAGGAAGCACGACACATAAGTGTATCCCCACACACCAGTGTCTCCATTCAGAATAGAATCTCTTTACTGAACTACATATGTAAGATATCAAATTGTATTTGTAATGCGTAGGTAGGAACCTACCTATAATTTTATTTTCTTTTATGTAGCTTCTCGGGCAACTAACAGGTGCTATGTCAAATAATTATTTAACACGCAACCAATAACAAGTTGCCACATATTGGACACTTGCAATATTTATCGTCTCACAGATCCAGACTGAAAACACAATTTTAAAAACTGTGTCTCCACCGGGAATCGAACCCGGGACCCTTGGATCAGCAGTCAGATACCTAACCAACTGAGCCACGACGCCCGATAATGTTTATTAGGTATATTATCTATTCATCAATTTTTATTTATTTGTTTATTTATTTATTAACTTAAATATTTTTTTTATTTATTTGATTATTTTGTTCATTTATTTTTTTATATTTTAATGTTAATTTATTCATTTATTTATTTATTATTTATATATTTATTAATATATTTATAAATAAATTATTTATCAACCAAATTAATTAAATTTCCAAATAGGTACCCTATATTTCAATTATTATGTATGTATGTCTCATTTACCTATTCAAATTTTAAAAGTTGGTAAGTAGGTACCTATAATATTATTAAAGACATCAAAAAATTTTCATTTTTAATATATTTTTCATCACTATTTCTTCCCTTATTACTGTTGCAATAAGATAATTTGACAATTTTCACAATCTGACACTCAAAGCTCAGTCGATATAGGTACTCGTTTTGGATATTTCATTATTAAATATATTATTGTAATGTAGAACGTGTATTCACATTTTACAAAAAAAAAAAAAGAATTCATTGTTTCAATATTTGGATGGGCGTCTTTCAATTGACAGTCAAAACAAAATGATATTTTAAAACAGCCATTCACCTGTCAATTTATCTTACCTTGATACTCTGTTTCAATCGTACAATTAATTCAAACACAGATCAATAATTAACAAATCACCATTGAGTTTTGTCCATCAGACCAACAAAACAAATTAGAAAAACAAATCGACTGGTTCGACATCTGAGTAATTCAGTGGAACTGATGCATGACAAATGCTCTGACAGTTGAACAAAAAGACCATCTATACCCTGACGATCTCCGTAGGTACCTACATATTATTAAAACAACGTTGGCATATTGTAGCGTCATTTCCAATAGGCCAAGTAGGTACTCCTTTTGTCTAAATAAAATGACTTTTTCAAATACAATTTTAATTGAAATACATCAATCAAACAGCATACCTAAACTTGGCCTGACAATCAATCCATGAAAATAAAATTTTATCATAAATCAAGTGGATTGCGTCCAGCACTAAATTCTCTGCTATATAATTAATGCAGATAATAAGTGCAATTTCTTCTTCTTAAATAGTTAACAATTCCTGAATCCATTTTATGGAGCCTATTTTTCCACCCATTTCTACAAATACGCGGATTTCAATGAAATGATTAATCAAATCATTGTCAATGAACTTTACACATATGATATTAATATGTAGTCAATCGGACTTGTGTGATTTGGGCTCTAAGTACAATGTATCTATACCTAGAGAACATAGAATATCATAGTGCCATACCTACGTCATTCAAAGAAAAACATCATATGCACTCTATACATCATACCATTACGAGAAATTGTAAAAAATACACTACTAGAAAACTATTCCTTCTAATGGAGGGTAATAAATGCGCAACAAAACATTCGATCGATATAAATATTCGGACATTTATTTTGACAAACATAATATCATCGATGCTCATCCAAAGCACATTCTTGTCGACAAAATGTCACCAGGCAGCTTCCAGACTTATAATAATAATAAGATGATGTATTTTAAACCTCATTTCTCCTATAATTACGACGAAGATACAAAGACGGATGGGTTCGTCCGAGGCGAGACACGGAAACGGTGGCATCTTGGGTAGCCAAGACAAAGGGACCACCAGAACTAAATGAAGATTTCGAATGCCGATATGTCATAATATAATGTTGCCATGATTAATTAAAGGCGACTTTAATAATCGTAATATTTTATTTTAGAGTCTTCGTAGTAATTTATTATCAAGCGACACATTGTGTAGGTAGGTAGGTACCTACGACCTACCCAACTAATATTAATAAAACCAGTTTTAAAATGTGTATATATATTACGCCACGACTCTTTGTCCAGTCTCCATGATTTACCTATTGAATCAACTAATGGCAGAACTGTTGGAATACCTACTTAAACATCACACCATAATTATTTAATAATATTGTAATTGGGAGTACCAAGAGAAAAGCAGAAGAGGTAGAGGTCGACCCAGTGGCAAGCGGTGGAGTGGTTTAAAGGAGGAGTTGAAAAATCCACATTTGGATGAGACAGTGGATTGAAAAATAAGGAGAGCCGACCCCAAAATAAGAAGGTACCTATAGGAGAAGGATGAAGAAATGAAGGAGGTGTGTTCATTTGACTCGTTGTTTTGAAAACCTTTACGCATCTGCCCGTGTTGTAGAAATATTATGAAAGGTTTTATAAAAGAAACCAAACAATCATTAAAGAAAACAATCTCAAATCAAAACTGCATTCAATGAAAAGAAATGAAAGATATCGCAAAATATTTTCGAATTAGGTAGGTATCAAAATCCTCATCCATTTTATAAAATAATCTTTAAATAAATTGACAAACCCATGTAAGCAAAAAGGTTTTTTTTTTGTAAATACCCTTTTCAGCAATTATTGTATATCATTTTTTTAAGTTATGGGCCTGTCTTGTAAAAATATCACCTGCTCTCGCAGTAGCACAATCAACCCTTTTTGCGAGGTAAAAAATGGTTTAAAAAATCCCCTCGAATACAATGAAAAAGTCATCTTCAAATGATGCCTCAAATGTGAGAGCATTTACGTAAACAAAGACGCGACTTAATACAAAAAAGTGATTAATCTTAGTGTTATAAAACGTATAGATATTTGATAAATGGGTATCTTCCTTGATCTATAGCTGATGATTGCGCATTGCAAAAGATCAATCATACCTATATTTGTATCAAAAGGTACTACGCAATGCACCATATAATGCAATAAATGTTAATTACTCTGTAAATCAATTAAAATAAAATAAGTAGGTATAACAGTAGGTACATTAATTGTATATTTTATCTATGTACATCATTAATTCGAGAGGCCTTAAGTGAAAGCCTTGAGGTACTTCTTTAGATCAATGTTCGAGGTAGATATTTCGTTAATTTTCACTACATTAATCACTCAGTCTTGAGGTGAAGTAAGTAGGTACCTATCAGGTAGCCATCGTGTATGAATTGTACTTAATATTATTATATCCCCATGCATCGTCTTTCATCTGATCTCCTCATTGTAGGTTGCCGTCTCCCTGTCACAGTGTGAATTAGTTACGCGAAGGGGATTATGGCAGCGACCATAAATCGTCTACCGTGTCACACGAAATTATGGTTTATGTTCTAAAGAAGTCGCGAAATCGGCCGGAAAACCATTCTTTATTATTAATGGGATAATATTGTTATTTTCTACCGCCACGATGAACTACGGCCGCTTTGGATGGTGGAGGCTTCAGCTTTAGCATTATCTTATAAGAGAATTTTTCATATCTTCTAGACCATTGTCTATTGATTCTTTTAGTTTTCAATGAAACTTGATTCAGAATAATAGGTGTCTACAATGTTCGTTGATCAATTGATTAAGTACTTATTCATTTCTGAAAATCAGCTGTTTATTGAGTATTTATTTATTTATTTTTAAGCAAACAGTCAAACAAAATACATTACAAAAAAAGTGTTACTTAAATAATTGTAAACCATAACAGTTGCCGTAATTTTACTCGTATTGAAGGAGTAGGTACTCCATGTGACAACATATATAAAAAAGTTATTAATTTGGTCCATATAAATACCTACAGGGGATTAAAGTTAATAGAAAGGAAAAAATAACAAAAAAAAAGAATATGTGCTCATGAGGAATGAAAAGGAATGGAATCATTTCAACATATTTCGAACATATTTCTAATGTGATCTGTTTCATTGTTTCAGAGAGGGATGTGATGCCGGCCGGCCCCAGGCGCCATGCCCAGCCCGGTGCTGCCAGGACACGGACACGGACAGGGACAGGGTCAGGCGCAGGCACAGACGCAGGGTCTGCCGCAGGAGACCACTAGCGCCCCGGGTGGCGCGCGCAAGCGAAAACGGAAGCGAGACGATCCGCAGAACTCTTACGCGCTCGAAGAGGACGACATGAGTCCGGAGGAAGAGGCAGCCGCCTCGCCACCGCGCGCGCTGCACCCGCCGCACGCCTTGCACCCCCACCAGAGCCATGGAGCTATGACGGGGCATGCACCACACACTCCGAGGCATACACCTGACGCCTGCAGTCTCTCTTCAGACGTAGAGCAGTTCGAGGGCAAAATCGTCTACAACCCGGACGGCTCAGCATACATCATCGAGGAATCTGAATTGTCAGATGAAGAAGCTAGCCTCGGAGCCCTGCCCCGCCTGCTAGGAGATGGCTGTATTGTGGACGGACGAGGTGTCCCTTCAGATGCACCTCGTGAGTTTCCTCAGATCGCCAGTGCCGTGTATGTATCCCGCCAACAACTCTATGGTGCCTTGTGCGCCTTAGGAGCACCCACGGCACGCCCACCGGACCCACCTGCTGTTCACACCTACCGCGTCTTCAGCTTCCGAGATAAGGCCAGACCACCTCAACCCCGCGATCATTATAAGGCTAGAGACTGCCTCAGCGTGCCCGTGAAACCCATTCTTATGTGTTTTGTGTGTAAACTCAGTTTCGGTTATGCAAAATCGTTTATCGCGCATGCGCAGACTGATCACGGGCTCTCTCTGTTGGATACTGAGAAAGACGTACTGGCGAGAAAGAACTCTTCCGCGATAATCCAGTGCGTGGGCAAGGAGAAGGAGCCACTAGTGTCCTTCTTGGAGCCCGCGGGGCCCCCGTCCCCCTCCTCCTCCGCCGATCCGCACTCTGGTTCGGCGGACGTAACGGAAGTTCCTAATTCTTTAACGAATAAACAGACAGACTCTAATGCTAGTGATAGTAATAACGATAGTATACTTGACAATGGTTCCTGCGAAAGAAGAGACGGAAGTGCGGACGGAAGAAGTGGGAGCGGTAGTGGGACGGGAGTGTGGGGGGATCCTCCTATGTCCCTCATCACGGTGCAGAACCCTCAGGCTATCA
Source organism: Molanna angustata (assembly GCA_963576475.1). Taxonomy (NCBI): domain Eukaryota; kingdom Metazoa; phylum Arthropoda; class Insecta; order Trichoptera; family Molannidae; genus Molanna; species Molanna angustata. The sequence continues at coordinate 9,675,834 of OY754972.1, forward strand.
ACGCGTCCGTCCAGTCCAGAGGCGGCTCCCCTTCCTCTCCTGGGGGACCCGCGCCACCTTCGCTCTCTTTACCCTCCCTGCAACCCCCACCCGCTTTCCTCTCAGGCACTACCATCGGCGTGTGCCCTGAACACCTTCAAGGGCGTCCTTCCGCCGCAGACTGCCCGAAATGTGAGATGATCCTCGCATCCAGCAGAATGGGTGGTCCACTAGCTGGTATGCATAGCAGAAATTCCTGTAAAACTCTCAAGTGCCCCAAGTGTAACTGGCACTACAAATACCAAGAAACGTTAGAAATACACATGAAAGAGAAACATCCGGAAGCAGAGACTAGTTGCATATACTGTATAGCGGGACAGCCCCATCCTCGACTAGCTCGAGGAGAAACTTATACTTGCGGTTACAAACCATACCGCTGTGAGGTCTGCAACTATTCTACGACGACTAAGGGCAATCTAAGCATACACATGCAATCTGATAAACATTTGAATAACATGCAAGAGCTACAGAATGGTGGTGGTGGAGGATCAGGGGCTGGGGAGCCTTTGGCACCTCAACCACCTCCTCATACTCCACCCGGTCCTCATAAACCACCCCCTCCACCTCATCACTCACCTGTGACATCACACAAGCCCAAACCAACCTTTCGATGTGACGTATGCAATTATGAAACAAATGTGGCAAGAAATCTCCGAATTCACATGACTTCTGAAAAGCACACGCATAATATGCTGGTATTGCAACAAAACGTAAAACACATGCAAACACTATCTGCTTTGCAACATCAACATCAGCACCAACATGGTCAACAACAACTAGAAGGTCTCTTACACTTCCATCCAGGTCTTTTACCCGCTGACAAACCTTTACCAAATGCCGAAGCGGCGTTAGCAGATATGGCATATAATCAGGCACTAATGATCCAACTGATGACAGGAGGTCCTCTTCCGGGGCACGGTCCTCCAGACCTAGCACCACACCTTGATCTCGGCCTTAACCCAGACACAATGGAACCACCCCCAGAGCCTGCGGATCCAGATCCTGATCGAATTTATACGTGTTGTGTCTGCAACCTGTTTTCTACCGACTCTTTAGAAGCATTAGCTCAACACCTTGCTCAAGATAGAACGAAAGTTCGAGAGCAAGAAATCCTAGCGCTGGTGGCAGGCCATTACGTGTGTAAGCTGTGCACATACAAAACCAACCTCAAAGCAAATTTCCAACTTCACTGCAAGACTGACAAACATCTCCAAAGGTTACAACATGTCAACCACGTGAAAGAAGGTGGTCCAAGAAACGAGTGGAAGCTGAAGTATGCCTCGGCTGCGGGAGGAGTTCAAGTGCGATGTAACGCCTGCGATTATTATACCAACTCAGCCCACAAACTTCAGTTGCATGCTGCAGGTTCCAGACACGAAGCCGGTGCCTTATTGTTGAGGTTGTTGAGATCTGCACCGACCGGTACGAGGGCGCGATGTGCCCTCTGTGGCTTTGTGTCCAGGACGAGACTGCCCCTACTTCAACACGCGAGATCCCTCAACCACCTGCAGATGGAACAAATCCACCAACTGCAAAGACGATCAGAGGGCAAAGACATGCCCGCCGATATCGGAGAAGTCTTCCAACTGATGCTGCAACCTGACCAATCTTTCGGTGATTCCGAACAAGGTGAGTTCTACTTTTTACAAAACAAATCAGTAGGTCAAATATTAAATCAAATCCTTTATAATCCTTTATTTAAACTTGGTATTTTTCAATTAGTTTTAACTTATTTAGTTAATTAATTAGAAGTTTTTAGAATTGATTCATTACTTTTTTTGATGTTTCATTGTTGAATCTCTTTGAGTTATGGTTTCGCTCTCCACCGATCTTCAGATTAAAACCAAAGAAGAAGCTTGTCTTTCAATTTTATTCCAGCTTATCTAGCTACCAACTTAATAGAAATATGATTTAAGATATTTTTATCAAACGGATTTAAATTTGTTTTAGGTACTTCAACGGCTAATGTAGGTATTACGAGACTAGATAGAGTTTTCTATGCTTTGTCTGATATCTCATTTCTTACCCTTTCTGAGAGTACCAATCTTAATAAATATCGTTCATCAGGAAGTGGGTACTTACCAACTTCTGATACAAGGATACAATTAACTTTCTCTTCGGGTAGAAACACCACATAAAAAAAGTATTTATTTTTGACGCCACATCCGATCGCCATATGGTATTTTATTATTATTTAGCCGAAAATATTAATAATTATTGACCCTGGTTCGTTTATTCCTTTCAAATTAAAGTTCATGCACTTTTCGTTGCATCGTTGTTGTAATTATTATTATGAAACGAAATTATCGATGATAAAAATTAGTGGAGGAAAAATAATACGACACAGAACAACAATGGAAACCACTTTTCTGTGATGCAACGTCGCGCCATCTGGTGCCTGTCGTAAAAACATAGGTAGGTTCAGTTCCGTTTAACAATACTATCAACACCCAAATAGATTGTTTAACCATTAGGATGTGCTCAAACAGATGCGAGGAACCTTTTAGAATCTAGAAAGTTTAGAGTCTTGATCAAATTCATGGCTAATGTCAAAATTTTGGTAGATATATTTTTCTTTCCTAGCTTTTCTTAAAGTAGGTAGGTAGGTACTAGAATAGGTATTTGATATTATTGTGACCAATTTATAGCTGGACTATTTTTATATCATATAGTGTACTTAATCAAAATACGACCAGCTTCTATAGAAGATCTAATTTAATTCAATGAATATCAGGACTCATATTTTTAATCGCAAACTCACGGAATTAATACCTATAACTTAAATTTCATCAAATTAATTGCTTTAAAGATCCAGGAAATTATTAAACTTCAAAAAGTGTATTTCCTATGTTTGGTGTTGTTTCGTTCGTAGAGTAGAATCTCGTAAAGGATAGTTTTTATAGGCAAATCCTAAATAATTAATTACCTACGTACCTATATTATAATGATTTTATAATAAAAGATGAGATTAAAAATGATTTCACATTGGAATATTAGAAAATGATTTTGACAAATAGGTACCTACCTACCCTCGTAATTGATATCACATTTATTTATAGAGTTACTACTTTCAGAGAGTTTTTCAAATATTTACTACTTTCAGAGAGTTTTAAAAAATTTAGGTATGTAGAGATAATACACAATTGACCACTAGAACTAATGAGGCAATGAAATTGATCAATATTGCGAACAGAACGATTTTTATTTTATTTTATTAAAACATTCATCTATTCAATGGTTTCATATCCATGGATCCATTTGAAGAACGTGCATATTCAATTACTAACTACGGTCAGTAGATATTTATTTGTAATTGAATCGATTTATACAAAACAAGACCATGTGACACGGTCCTTCGTTCAAAGTTCAATTTTGATCTTGATTTAACGTCATGGACCAATCGAAGACTTTTCAAACCTTAAATTTTAGCTATCATATACCTATCCTTTTGATGACGATTAGTTTTTTTAGCTAAATTGAATTAAATTTTGCTATAAATGCCTAGGTAGGTACGTTTTTAATCAAAGCCATAACAAAGCAATAATTTAAAAATGTAGTTACAAAAAAATATTTGCTGGGTTTATATTATATCCAGATATCATGAAGTGTTTTTCTGTCAATTTGATCTAACTCCATTAAATATTGGTTCAGGGCCGGCTTTTTGTTGATTATTTTCCATGTGCCATTTTTTTATGTTGCCAATTTAATTTTAATTAAAAGGTATAATTCTATATGATACGAATCGAATAGTTTATAACATCAGGGTTTTATTCATTTACTATGAAACGAAAATACACACCATTGGATTAGATAAATACGAGCAATATTTGCGTGAGAAATGAATTTAGATAACTAAATAAATTTCTCCTCTGCTGGGGATCGAACCCAGGACGCTCGCACAGAAACCAAACGGCTTTGCGACAACTAGGTATGCCTCGGCGGTCGGCTAAAAAAATAGCTAATATAAATGCAGAATTCAATTATGATTTAATAACATTGTATAATAATATTTTCGTAATAGGTAGGTAATTAATGTCCCAGTTGGATATGGTTTTTTTGAAGAGAAATGTTCATATGATATTTCAAAAACCTGTTTTAAAATTACGGAAAGACATTTATAAATCTTCAAATACAAACATTATAAAAGTAGGTAAGTACCTACTAAACAATTGAAAAACGATACTTAAAGTATGCTTAGGTACCTACAGCATTTGTTATTAACTAATCAATTCTTAGGCACATTCTTTCATGTTCATGACTCTTGAAACTCCTCTGTCTCGGAAGCCAAGTACCTACCTAATAGGTAAAAAAACAAGAGCATTATGCAACGAGAAATAATAATTGTATTCAGATGTATTAATCTAGATACAAAGCGAACAATAGAAAATCGATCTCGGCGAATACTTTTCTATTACACTGTGATTATTACGCAAAACGCGTTGATATCACCGTCGAAACCGATTCATCGTTCCAATCGATTCCGATTCGTTATGATGTCGACTGTTGTTACGGGTTGTGAAATTGGAGGTGGAATCATTTCACTCGAAATGATATTCGTAGGTAGGTAGGTAGGTTTTACTGTGTAGAACCTTTCATTCAATTTAATTAGGTACCTACCTACCTAAAAGGTAGGTAGGTACCTAGGTACTTAAGTAGGTAGGTAGGTAGGTACCTAGGTACTTAGGTAGGTAGGTAGGTACTTAGTACCTAGAGTTAGAAATTTTGCTAGGTACCTACCTACAATAATTAGGTAGATATTTTATTTCTTCCAACATAGATTGGTAGGTAGGTACCTACCTCCTTTGTTAAATGTGGAGATATCTTTTGATAAGGATTGGATACACTCACTTTTTCATAGATTCCTTTTTCATATTTGGGTAGGTAGGTAGGTACTTAGGTAGGACACTACATAGGTAGGTACACCTCATATTTATTTCATAATGGATTCATATTAGCATTTTCGTATTGGGAATACAATATCATCAAACTATTAGATAATTAGATAATCTAATTAGAACCTTTACATTTGACATAGGTAGGTACGTATCTATATTAGGTAGGTACTTATATTCAATCGAACCACCAAAATAATAACAATATTAATTTTGATATATCACGAGCATAGTTAGATACTTGTCGCATACATTTTAAATTCACTCCATCTCTGAGCGATGCGACAAAAAAAAATATAAATATGAGACGTCCATCTTGACGTCTTGTTCGGTCGTAATTTAACAATTATTAGAAATTAAAATTGTCTTAAAAAGTCGAGTGTTTTAATACAGGTTTTAATAACTCGCCATGTACGGCGGGCGGCCGCCGATTGGTCGGGTGCAACCACGCCCCCTCCCCGCGCGACAAAGACGCCGCCATAGCGCGCGAGCGGGACGGCCTACATTAACGTGAGACAATGATACGAAAATATGCATACGCGAGCGGGACGAGGAGGTTATATTGTTATTGCTTGGAGTCGTCATCGGCCGGTATCACATGGTCGTATTTTTTTATTCGTTTTTTTTGTTTTGTTTCGTCATTTCGATACGCACTTGTTTGGTACGTTTTTGCCATGTATCTGTAAAAGTAATTGACCATTAATCGAAGTACTATAAATCTAGGTTGGCACGTAGGTACCTACCTACTCTTTGATTTTTTTTATCCCAAGGAAATTTCTAGAACGCTGAATTCAAAACACTTATTTTATTTTCCACTTCTATACAATTACATATGTACCTACTTATTAATGAAATGATTTCACACTTTTTAAGCACATTTTCAGATCAATTTCTAAATAGGTAGATATCATATACCTAGAGAGTGCATTTTATGAGATTGGTCATGATATTTAAAAAAAAATGAATAAGTATGTCCTTGTTAAACAAGTAGGTACATAAACATCTTCCTGCGTTCCCTAAAATAAGCAAATAAATGCTTGTGCTTAGGTAGATGAACGAAATCGGTCGAGGCAGGATTCGAGCTCGCGACCACTGGATTACTAGCCCAGCGCGCTAACCGCTCTGCCATCGACCCATCTATTTGCAGGCATATTTACTATAGTTATAGTAATAGGTTGGTACTGACAAAGGTGAGCATACCTACTGTAAAAATATAAAAGGTAGGTACCTACCTACAGATCAATTTCTAAATAGGTATCATCTAGTCTAGAGAATGCATTTTATGAGTCTGGTAATGTTTGCATATTAGTTAAGTAGGTACTTACCTATAGTTATAATATAGTTAGGTACCTACTGGCATAGGTAAGTATGGCTACTGTGAAAATATGGAAGCAGGTGCCTCCCTAATATATTTTCACAGAAGCCATCTATCAAAATCATACAAATGCTCTCACGATCTGGAAAATGGGGTTTTTCGAATTTCATTTCTTAAAATTGATTTAATGATTGTCAGTCAACCTTTCGAGTATTAAAAAAAAGGAAAAAAATGTGTTGGCCATAACTCACTCGTTTTTCGTAGATAGGTAGGTACCTACCTACCTACTTAATAACATCCAATTTTGATGGTCTGAAATCATTCTTAGCATTAGAAAGTTTTCTTTAACAATGGGTTTATGTTGGTATCTAATTATGTTTGAGTTGACAATGGAATGAATGTAATTTTATAAAAAAACGTAGAAAATATTTGTATATTTGTTAATTTATCTATTTGTCAATGTGTAGAAACTCATTTGTCAAAAAATTGAGAAATTGTAAAGTATTCTAAGACTGTCACACAAGTAGGTAGGTAGGTGATCTACAACAATAGGCCGGAAGTACCTACCTAATAAAATATACAAACTAGATTGGTAGTTATGTAGGTAGGTAGGTACCTACCTACCCATCAAAACCTGCTTCAGTGTGGTATTGGTTTTATTACCCGAGGAATCCACCCATCATACCCCAACTATCGCGTATCACGTGACATCATTTCGAATTTGGAATTCATAAAATGACATCCCGACCCGTTTCGTACCTAATTCGAATGCAGAATTCCGATTCATTCGAATTGACATGAGTGACGATTTATGTAAAATAGCAATAATTGAACAATCAACGCGATGGTGACCCTTTGTTTTATTTACCTACATAGGTAGGTACCTACCTTGATAGGTATTATTGACTGAGTTTTTACAATATTAGGTAACATTAAATAAAACTGAAGTTGTAAATATTAGTTAGGTAGGTACCTACCTATGGGTTTGGTTTTCGTATACCTACTACAGATCATATTATCATCGTAGATTTTCGACATTTTTTTATTATTTTATAAGTAGATATATGTAGGTAGGTACCACTACTGAATATTAGGTGCCTAATTACCTACGATAAAAATTAGGTAGGTAGGTAGGTACCTACCTACCTATGTATATTTTAAAAACTGATAAAGATGCCTTAACATTTTTACGTAAGTAGGCAGGTCCTACCTACCTAATCACGAACGTAAAAACATAAAGGTGAAAAACTTCTCAATAGGTAGGTACCTATTTGATAGCGTTACAATAAAGATCACTTCATAGATGGCTATAGTGTTTTTCAACTTATTCTCAAATGAAAGAATTTCGATGAATACCATTAATTATAGGTACCTACATAGGTATAACTTTCAAAAATTGATAGGGAACTCGATTAAAAGGCATAATTTGTGAACATTGCGCAAGCGTATACCTAAAGTGATCACGTAAACCAGCCGATGACAGGACGCATGCCCTGTGGGTGCCTTAAGTTCCTGATTCTCCTATAATATTCCAACTTCGTCTCTATTGAGATGTTAAAAACTTACCTATATCCTACCTAATATTTTTATTAACAAAATAACTAGGAATATCATTGTTGGAATTGAGTGTATTTTTAGCCATTATTGTATTGAATATGCCGAAGTAAAGTAATTACAGACTTTCAATTCTGAACACAGTAATATCTACATTGTTACCTAAACAACAAAATAGGTTCTTTAAATAATAATATTTTTTGGTATGAACAAAGAAATATATTTACCATGTATCAAAAGCCGGTCAGTTGAGAAGGGATTGGTACTGGATCTTATCGCATCACCGAATAAAAATTAATCTTCCCATTATTCTGATCTCTTTATTTTTCCTTACCATTCAATGCGCAGTTTCTTCATACCTCCTTGTCTCTCGGTCCCCTTTATTTGGCTACAGGTATTCTCATTTCAATAGACCACGGATGGACAGTTGCTACGTATAAACATAAAAACCTATTTTGTGGCGCTGTTTCTCAACATTTTCTAACACTTCGTTGTGTATCTGTGTTGCTAAGAGTAGGTAGATCAGATTAATCATTCGCATGTGTCGTGCAGCCAGTTTCATAAAAAGCAGCAAAATGACCCTTTAGTTTAAGATTAGGTATTTAAAAAGTCGTTGCGTTTCATGAGTAAATGTCAAAAAAGGCAGAAATGTCACCAAAATACCTGAAAGTTAGCAATGTTGCTATCAAAATCTATATAAACATAGCTAATAGCATAGATAAATCTTACTGTCTACTACCATATAGTAAGTACCTACCTATGTGATTTGTGTCATTGAATTGATCCTTGATGTATAGGACATGTTCATGGAATCGAAACCTATCAATAAATTCTCCTTAATTCTAATTTTCCATGTGGTCGATTCTTTTCCTATACCTACACTTTTCACCGCCGTGTCACAGTATCACCGTACCTACGCGTCTTCTATTAGCACATTTTGAAAACATCAATGTGTTATATTATTTATGAAAAATGTGTAAGTAATAATAAAACTATTGATTATTAATAATTAATATGCACATGATCGTTAACATCCAATTGATAATATTGACATCAACAAGAACTGACAACTGACTTGAACATTATGTCATATTCGAGCACACTCTGGTGGTAAAAAAATGAACTACTTCAATAAGACTAGTGACTAAAGTATGAAGACACTGGACTAGATTAAAGTACCTTAACTTTAAGTGACATGTTGTTGTTATGAAACGCAATTTTTTTTAAAGTCGACATTAAGTCTCCTTTAATTTTTATCAAACTGGCTGTTGGAGATTCTATCTGTTAAATATATATAAAAAAACTTGTTAGATATCTTTGCTGTGGTGATGAACTGTGTCAAGCCATAATTTAATAATATTCAAACCATATATCTAATATAACTTACAAAAACAATGACTGCTCCCAATATAACACAGGGATTATCCCTAACATATTGGAGAGCAAAAACACTTACCTACTGACAGCAAAACGTAAAGATTGTCGATGGTATGGATGTCTAGGTACCAATACCTACCTACCTACCCTTCCATTGGCCCTTTATTGTTGATGTCAAACATCTTTCTGAAAAAAAAATACAATACCTATATAACTAAATAAAAATTTTGAGAAATTCTGATTTTGCAAACGAAAGAGCCTTTGTATTAATTCATGAATGTATGAGTGTATGTGTGTAGGTACCTACCTACTGAGATTTTTGTCTCACTTCAAATATGTAGGTAACTGCCTTTTTTAATCTAAGGTATGATTTGGTCCATCGTGCCAATAATATAATATGTATATTCTTAGATTGATAAAAGATCCAGTAGGTATTCTTTCATTTATATTTTCAACAAAATACCAGTTTCGACAATGCCTACATTACCTATATCTTGTTTTGTTTATTATAACCTTGTTTCATTCAAACTTGATTGAAAATAAACAGGAATGAAGATTGTTAATGGTTTGAAGATTGTTCATATCCATATGTAGGTACCTACCAACAAATAAGAAAAGAACCCAAAGTTGCCGTACATAATGCGATTGTATTGCCCACTTTGACGTACGACAGTGAAACATGAACGTGGCAAAAGACGCCTGAAAGTAGAATAAATGCTGTAGATATGAGATCACCAAGAAGAGTAGGTATCAATGTTATATAACGACATATGATAGAAAAAAAAACGAGGACATAAGGAGAGAATGCAAGATACAGGATATTATAAGTAAAATGAAAGTGAATGTCCTGAGATGGTTTGAGCATATTGAAAGAATGAACTATGAACTGTTGACCAAAAAAATGTAAATGGGTGTAAGATATGGAGTGAATAGCAGGAGCCGCCCCAGAAAGGGATGGCATGACCATGTGAATGATATTTAAAAAGAAGCTTGAAAAGTCAGCGAGCATGGACGTAAAGGAAGGAATAGGTATGTATATGCAAAAATAGAGGAGTATCGCTCGATTCTCCCTGCTTACCTCGTAAGAGACGGCGTGAAATGGCGTGATGGTATGTATATAACTATTTATAATGTGGCAAATAGGTAAACATGTGAATTTAAAAAAAAAACATTTAGAATAATTTGTGGATAGCGACTAAAATATAATCGCTAAAAGTTAGAGATTAATAGGATATTTTAGATAAGTAGGTAATTAAATATGATAGGAAATGTAACTATACCTATTATAAATATGAAAGAGTAAACAGATATCCAATTTTAGGTACTTATTTTAGTAACTCTTTGAGATTAGGTATGTAGAATATATTCCCTCAAACATTCATCCGGAACTATCTAGAAATTGTCGTAATTTCGTCATGGTTACGGCATTGAGTTCACATACCTAACTTACAAGCAAAGTTTGGTGTGGATACATTAGATTTTGGCTTTGTTAAGACAAGAAATTATACCTGGACATACCGCGTAGGTAAAAATAACAATAACACTATTTGGTCCTGAATGCAGTTCACACGATTGACGGTCAGATTGTGATGTGCATCATTCAACTGTCATTGTTTTTCATCAATAGGTAGATACATAATATACACACTACGGTTTCTCTTCAAATCCCCACAATGCACATCCGACACACAATGCCCGGGTGCCAGGAGAATACAACACATATTTTTAAAACGCATTATGATTTCGGATGCATTTTGTTACCGTTCGTGTGTTGCGATGTTGTGCTCATTGTGATCTTCACGCATTTCAACATAAACCCTCGCCGCGTTCTGATCTCCTGCGATTCAAAACAATTAATAAATTTATTTGTAAATGCAGGTTGCTGTTATATTAGTAATTAAAAGTAATTAAGTATTTAAGTAATGTATATTTTTATTAAGATTAGCACTTTTTACTAAGAATTTATTTATTTATTTAATGAAATGTAGGTAGGCACTTACCTACTTAATTCATTTATGCAGTTGAATACCTACTAATTGGAATCTACCTGGTTTGACGTATTTTGAAATCATTAATTAAATTTTTGCAATCTATATTGTTTCAGATAACAAAGAACCGATCGACCAAAAACCTGAGCTTACTCAAGAACAACAGATGATGAGGTTCTTGGAACAACAGCAGCTATTACAAATGCAACACCAAATGCATCAACAACAACAACAGATGCACCAACAACAGCAACAAGCTCAACAGCAGCAACAACAAGCTCAACAGCAACAACAAGCGCAAAGTCAACAACAGCAGGAAGAAAACAGCACAGAACAGCATTCATGTCCGTTCTGCAATTTCACCAGTGACTCTGAGCTTCGACTTCAGGCGCACATCGTTGCACAACACGCAGCCCCGACGCCCACCCCGCCTAGCTTCCTCTGTCCTCTTTGCCAAGATGGATTTAGAGACCGACCAGCTTTGGAAAGGCATGTCATGCAGATTCATTCTGTCAATTCAGAAGGCCTCCAAAGATTACTCATGCTCGTTGACCAAAGTCACTGGCTCAACAGCACGAGACTCGTTAGCCCTGATTCTGTAGCTAGCAGCAAAGATTCGGGACAGAAAAATGACTCTGCAAATCTTGAGGAAGAGAGAGAAATTTTATCACCACATAGCGAAGAAAATGCAGAATACGAAAATGAAAGATGTACGACGTGTCTGAAGAATTTTAGAAATATTGATGAACTTTGTTTACACCAGAACGAAACCGGACATTTAGAATTGAAGCAAACACCTCAAGGCCCCGGATATCTTTGCTGGAAGAAAGGATGTAATCAATATTTTAATAATGCTCAAGCTCTTCAAATGCACTTCAAAGAAATTCACGCTAAAAATTCGATCTCAAACATGTCCGTTTCTGAGAAGCACGTGTATAAATACAGGTGTAATCAGTGCAGTCTGGCATTCAAAACAATGGAAAAATTACAATTACATTCTCAGTATCATATGATCAGGGATGCTACCAAATGTGTCTTATGTGGGCGTAGTTTCCGATCGATTCTCGCACTCCACAAACACGTAGAAACGTCTCATTCAGAATTAACTGACGAAGAGGTGGCCGCCTTCAAACAGAGTCTCATGTCAAATCCTCTTCTACTCGCTGGACTTCAAGGACAAGTTCTCGACAGTTCGACTAATGAATTATTAAAGAAAGAATCGTTAAAATTAACAGAGGAAGAACTTATGGAGTTGGAAGAAAGTAAAGATCTGAACAATATGAGTAACGAAGATGGAAATCAAGTAGACGGTGAAAATTCTGACGATTCTATTGTGTACAAAGATCAACAATTCTTAGAAGATTATTTGAATTCTCAAGCCATGGCCGAAGATTCTTATAATGATCCAAATAGAAAATACAAATGTCACCGTTGTAAAGTTGCTTTTACGAGACAATCATATCTTACGTCGCATAATAAAACACTCCTTCATAGAAAGGGAGAAAAGCTCACATATCCGATGGAAAAATATCTCGATCCAAATAGACCCTTTAAATGTGACGTGTGTAAAGAATCCTTCACTCAAAAAAATATTTTACTCGTTCACTACAACAGTGTGAGTCATTTGCACAAGTTGAAGCGAGCCATGCAAGAACAACAAAACAATAACAATGTCCCTCCGAGCTCTCCTGGAGTGGGAGGGACCGGTCTCAATAGTTCTAATCTCGCCCTCACCCCAAAGAGTACATCGAGCGAAGAAGATGATAAAAAACGGTACAAGTGCAATATCTGCAAGGTCGCCTACACTCAAGGTAGCACCCTCGACATCCACATGCGATCCGTGCTACATCAAACGCGAGCGAGTAAACTACAAGATCTCGCTATATCCGGCCAAATAGATTTGTCTAAACCGCTCATTGAACAACCGGACGCGCCAAAACAAGACCCCGCCAAAATCTTTCAAGACATGCTGTCGCCGAAAAATACATCCCCGTCTAGCAGTAGTAGCGGCGGTGCGCGGGGGGGTTCCCCCGCCGGTCCCGGTCCCCCCTCACCTGCGGGGGGAACGCAGGGCGTGGCCTGCAACAGATGCCACGCGCTATTCCCTACGCAGGAACAGTTGAGCGCACATCAAGCGCTATATTGCTTGTTGGGTCCCGCCGCTCTAGCCGCCGCGGGGCTCGCACACCTCGAGTCGAACGCTGACAGGGACAATACAGACGACATGGTGGCCAAGACTAACAATCCGCCAAAGAAGACGGATTCGCAGATTTATAAACACCTCCTCGAGAGTTTCGGATTTGATCTCGTCATGCAGTACAACGAAAATCATCAGAGGAGGCAACTCAAGATTCAGAGGGAAAACGAGGAAAAAGAAAACGCTCGTGCCCCTAGTCCTCCAGCGCCCCCGGCTCTGCCGGAGCCCGAACCGCCGGAGGAAGAGAAGCCTCCCGAAGTCGAACTGCCGGAGGTTGCCAAATCAACGTGCCAACATTGCAACAAAGAGTTTTCTAGTGTGTGGGTGCTCAAGACACATTGCGAAGAAGTGCATAAAGATAAAGTGCCGTTAGAGTTTCTCGAGCAGTTCGCGGAACAGTTCAAAAGTGAATATGAAAAGAAAACAGTGGTAGTGACCGCGGCGACTTCCTCGACTGTGACATCTAGCCCCCGGGTGACGTCGCCTGGAGGGGGAGGGGAGAGTGTCCGCGCACCGACTCCCGCGCCGCCCTCGACGCCGTCCGCCGAGCAGGTTCCACCGCGGGAACAGAGCACTCCGCGCGAACGCGAACAGACGCGGGCCCCTAGCGAGGAGCGGCAGGATGTTGGAGCCCAGCAGCTGGCTCAGCACATGAGCGAGGTGCAGGCGGCCCTGGGAGTAATGCAACTTCAACAGCAACTCGGCCAGCTCCATCCTGTGGTGGCTCAGATGATCTCCATGGGACTGCCCCTAGGACTGAACGTGGGCGCGCTGGCTGCGCTCAACCTACAGCCGCCCTTGGTGCCCCTGATGATGCCGCCCCCGCCCTTCGACCAGATGTCTCTTGCGCCTCCGTTCGCCCCCCAAGACGGACAACAGGCTGCCATGATGAAACAGCAGCATGCCATGATGCAACAACATCAGCAACAAGTGAGTGACTTTTTTCGTTATTTTTTTTTCATTTTGTTGATACATAATTTCTTTGCAAAAACACAGACCGTTTTCATTAAACTTATATTTTTTTGTACACATATTTAATTAATTATATTTTTTGTACACATATTTAATTAATTATATTATAACGTCAAAGATCATGGAATCAATATTTTGAAATATCAACAAATAAAAACAAGTTGGTACTTACTTGATACTTTTTTAAATATAAATCTTTGTTTTTCATTACCACTAACCTCGAAATGTCATTTCAATTACATTTAAATTATGGATGTATTTTTACGTCACAATTAAACTAGTCATATATTAGTTAATTATCCAAATATATCTACCGAATATGCCCGTTAACCTATTATCTCTGTAATGACAGCACAGCGAGAAAAATCAAATGATAATCAGCTTCTAATTATCTCTGGACATATAATATAATTTCGTGCATTTGTACCACGGAATTTTTCATAAAAATAATCGCGGTGTGTGTTTGTCATTTACAATAATTGCCCTTCATTGTACTAAGTTGACTAACGACCGAAATTGTCATTTTTTTATAAACTTTACACGACAAAATTAATGCAATATTATGTATCATTATTATTTCACGAAATTCCGTTAACGTGGAGTTATTTTTAGTTTATTTTTGTAACAAACACGTAATTTATATTTCTCGTTATTGTCACGCTGTTAACGACTAATTTTGCTATACCAATGACATATTTTTTACATGTAAAGTATATTTATTTTTATTTATTTATTGTTAATACACAAACATTCGTACATACATTGAGGTATATTCTATGTAAGACATAAATTAAACTAAAAAGTTCATAATTCATTTAAACTATTTTCATATCGATCAGAAATATAGATCAAATTTTTAATCAATTTAAGTATATTGACTATTCTTGATCAGAAATATACATAATTATGAACAGAGTTTCAACAACCCTCAGTAAATCATTTATATATTTTTATTCGACGTGTCCTAATTATTATGTATAGTCATTTTTCTCATTGCATGCTCTTGTCTTTTGTCATTTTCTTGTGATATTTCAATTTTTTTTTTCATGATTTGTTAAAAATGTGTGTCAATATTTAAAAATGTGGCGTTCGTTTCTCTCTGCCTATTCCGTGAGAGTAAACCCATAGATATTATATAAATTATACTCAAAACTCATTTACAATCACTTCAAATCCTCTCCCACCACTTTTCCTTATGACCTTTTAAATAATTGTAGGTACGTAAATATTATTTTTCTGCTGGGTGTTTTTATTTGCTTATATTTTTAATATAATATTATACTTCTCAAATGAAAACCTATTATTACTTTTTAATTATATTACCTGTCATGTAACATTTGTATATAGGTATTAATGAATACATCGTGTTATATAAAAAAAACATTCTTAATTTCACAATCACATATTGGTATTTCTGCTTCGTTTCGTATTTGTTTGTTTTTTTTTCTTTAATTTTTTCAATTTCGTTTCATGTCTTTTATTACTTTCTGAGCTGTACATTTTTTTATACGAAAACTTTCTTATTTATATTTTTCAACTTAATTTCTGTACGAGTTTCTTAGATTTCATATTGTTTTTTTATTTGCTTTTTTGATTTAGATTCGTTATTATAACAATGAATGCGTTATAATGTACAGGTTAGGTTATGTTAATGTATATTTTTTTCGATCGTAAATATATATATTTTTGTATTATTTTATTCTATCGAATGAAAAGGTTCAAACAATAAATGTAAAAAAAACATGTTTTCTTTTTATATGTTCACGAAATATAATGTTAACTAATGAGATTTGTGAACGTCGAATGGTAATTACAGCTCCCTGTAATTTGGGTAAATTATTAACATGGCAATAGATCTTTAAATCACCCACCCTTAGAACATTTGCATACCCCGCGTTATATCGTTTCCACCAATTACCCGAATACCTGGGTTTAATGATAGTTTTTTTTCTTTCTTTTCTTATACCACCATGTGTTAGATTGATAGGAAAGATTTGAAAATCATTTATGTCCCCAGTTATTTGTGATTTCAGTGATTTATTATTCAATTTATTTATAATCGGATGTATTTTCTGTCCTGACAAACAATTTTCACCTCATGTGGCTATGTTACCACGTTTTTATTCATGTTTTCCTGATCACAATTCAATATTTTTTCATAGTTGAAATAGACTTACTTATTTAAGGTACAAACATAAAAAACAGGCACTATGATGTAATAAAAAAAAAACAGACCTATTGCGTTCAACAAAAAAAAAATAGATAAAAATATTATATAGGCCTGTGACGGGAATGAAAACGAAGAAAAAAGTATGGACGAAGAAATACATTTAATACTACAATGGTATAAAATAAAATCTATATTGAGAGTTTTTCTAGCAGGTATTTATTTTATTTATTTTATTTTATTTTTTAATTAACACATACAACATTAGATAGTTTATTACATGGATTAATACATATGATACATCAATTATCTAAATCTAATGTCAGTTACATGTGTCAAATACATTTTGGTTTGTGTGTGTAGTGTAAGTAGTTAAGTATTTTTATTATTTATTTATTTAATTATTATTCCGCTTATGTAAGAGAGAGGGTGTGTATATGTATGTGTGTGTGAGGGTGTGTGTGTGTGAGGGGTGTTTGTGTGTGAGGGTGTGTGTGTGTGTGTGTGTGTGTGTGTGTGTGTGTTGTGTGTGTGTGTGTGTTGTGTGTGAGGGTGTGTGTGTATTACATCAGAATTTGGGATACTTCAATAATTATAATTGGATAAATTAAAAAATCTAGGTTCATGACCATAATATTAAATCAAAAAGATACGATGATATATTTAGATATAAAACTATTTTTTTTTATTTTTTTTTGTTGTAAAAGGCGAGTGCACATACTACATTACATAAAATAAAACAATTTCATATATAATGAGACATCCAAAACGAGTACCTATCTCGACTCACCTTTGAGTATCACACCTATTGTGAAATTGTCATACTTATTATTATTGCAACAGAAATGAATATTATTTTCATATTATATTGAACAGAAATAAGGAAAAAATGAAGTATTGAGGAAATAGGGAGGAGGATAGTGTGTATGTGTGTGTGTGTGTGTGTGTGAGTGTGTATGTGTGTGTGTGTGTGTGTGTGTGTGTGTGTGTGTGTGTGTGTGTGTGTGTGTGTGTGTGAGTGTGTGTGTGTATAAAAACACATGAGAAGTAGCACAAGTAGAAGAAAAGAACATTAAAAACATTAAAAAGAAACAAAAATTGTGCGTATTATTTGAAATTTATCAGTTATTGGTTGAGTTGTTTACCTACATGCAATTTTCTAAAAAGATGTGTCTCAAGTTCTTAGGAAAGGTGTATCTTGACTTATTTCTTTATTTATTAAATCTATCAAAGTTTACTTGAAGGTAAAGCTCGATTTCAATAACGATCGTTTTGATTCATTATATATTATCGTGAGCACAAATAAAATATTTTACTGAAATGTTAAAACCCTGTTAAGTGTTTTAATTTGATTGAATTGAAATAGGTAATTAGTTCATTGTCTTGTTCTAGTCTCTAAATAATAGTGGAAAACTTCGCTTAAAAGTAACGAATCGTTGATGTCCACTCTCAAAAACGAGTAGCTAGTTACATTGTCGTTCATTCTTCTTGATAATTATTAATTGATTTTTACGAGTATGAATGCAAAATTATATTTTTATCAGAGCAAAAAGGAAACGCATCAAAAATCACATTCAATAATTAATCAAAATCAAGAATCATTCGATTTGAATTAAGTTTTAATACAATATATTCATTTCTTAAATTTTTCATTATGAACGAATCGTAGAAATCTGCAAAACTATTCCTTATTCAATCAATAATTATTTGACCCTAAAATATGTAAATGTTTCAAGTATTTAATATAGAAATGGATACGAAAAATTTACTATAAAATCCACAATTTTAGATCTATGTCTGTGATAAAAATGTTTTATTTTTTCTCTATCAAAAGAGATAGATCTATCCTTAACTGTCATTTCTTTAGCAAGATTAATCTCCGCAGAGATTCGATCGAGTTTAATTATGTCACATTAACGGTCGTTCATCGAGTATTGTAGGGTTCGGGGTTCTCAAGACCCCATTTCTTGATTTTAAAAATTGCGTCGTAATTTGCAACATTAATTGTGGACCGTTTTTCCCCGAACATGTAGGGTATGTGCAACAACCCTCCCCTCCATTTGGGGTAGTTACCTGGACAAATAATATAACAATTTTTGATACCCCTCGGATACATGATGTGTTGGTATCTACCCTCAAAGTATTAACGACATAAACAATAGCAAAGCTGATAGTTTGTGTACGTTCACGAACTACAAAAATAATTTATGTAATAGATTGATGTAAATCACACCATTAGCCAAATATTTTTGCCCATGAGTCTAATATAATGAGTCTAGTCTTATGTATGAGACGTTGTATTACTATAACAGACTATGAATGTTATCCAGGATTTGAATTTGTGGCTTTCTTTTCTCTTTTCCTGCCCTATTAGGTACAAGGCGTGATAGCATGTATCAAATACACTTCGACCACTATAATTTTGCTTATCGATACTAATTAAACGTTGGCTGGTACCAATTTGTGCAACACTAAAACGAAATTATACCTAAGTGAATTTTATGCACAGAATAAACTTGTGAATTTTCAATTTGTTATAAAATCAATTTAATCAGATATAAACATTCGTGATTTGTTAAATGATGCATGAAATTAATTTTCATTAGGTCGTTTGATTTATGCGTCAATTTTCACTGTACATTATTATTCTACCAAGTTCTGCCTTATGTAAAAAACAATTAATTACTAAAAAAAGAAACGTGAAAATCCTTGAATGAGAAAATTAAAATAAAACGATTTTTTTTAAACGATTGACAAAACAAATTAATTTATAATGAGTTGATATTTACGCAAAAAATAATGCTATATTATTATAAATTTATATTGTCTACTTACCATAAAAAATATTCCAATTCAAATAACTTTAAAAAGAATTATGTCATAATAGTATCTCTTGTATTCTTTTAAAAATGACATATTTATAAACGAGTTTAAAATATTTTTCTTCCGTAAAAGCCTAATTTACAAGTCTCATTATAATGCACCTATATTACAAATAATTGATTACAAACACATTACCTATATTTGTACAGATTTCAAAAAATCAAGAATAATAGAAGTACAACTATGAAATGAAAATTAATCACAGGCGCGTCTGCGGTATTTTTATTTGATTTTTTTCAAATTATTAACTAGGTAGGTACCGATTTACGCATTGATCATCTGAATCATTTAAATAAGTATAAAAGTCATATCAAAAAGAGTAACTAGAGGATTTCAAGATCTCTATTTTTATATAAAATTTAATGATCATATTTAAAAAATCAATCAAAATCGTCCGTATGTAAGGAATATATAAATGCCAGAAATGAGCATTAGCACTTACGACAAAAAAACCTACAACTTTTTGTTCTTCAAAAATATTGTATTTTTTTAAGTGTTTCTTAAATCTGTTCGTATCCATTGTCAAGTCCGAGGGGCGAAATTAGTTCCACGTATATTCATCTCGACGAATCCACTAAACCGGGATAATTTCAGTGTCACCGAAGGAGATGATGAGAGTATGTGTAATAATATGTACACACCATTTTTTTCGCACATCTCTCGTCTCAATCATAATTCCAGGTGCGTTGTTTGAGACTTGGATCTAGGCTCATTGTTCGCCGGGTTGTTTGTTCAGCGACTATTCTTCTAGTCGCATCATTGTCATACCGAGCCCACAATGGAAACCAGACAAGGACGGACGATGAGAGATGGATGAGCCTTTTGTTCCTAGAGGATGAAATTTAGATTCGAAGAATTACTATTATTATTATTATTATTGCGTTTTTTTTATATCCACGGTACCTGAGATTTGTGCGCGACCCAACTCATTGTGTTGCGATACATACTTAGAAATTGCTCGTTAGTTGGAAGAGTTTTGAAAATTAACTGCTCCGTTTTGAGTTACCGATGTAACAGATATTTTAACTTCGGGCTAATTTACGACGCGTAACTCACATTAACCGTATCTTGTTTCACTGTTCACTAACATCGGAAATTTCTTTATGTTGATGTAAAATACACAACTTGGTACATACCTGTAAATGAGAAACCTTTACCCATTGAATATATGTAATAATTAGGTGATTTAACTATAGAAATAAAAATTAAGCAATTTATTTTGCAAAGACTCTTCTAGTTTTGTTCTTGTTTTGATAAGGATTATAACGAATATCGTATAGATTTTGTTTGATGTTTTACATTATTACAAGAAATAACATTATGACAATCTACTTCTACACTCTTGAATGTATTTACATTTCTTTAGTAAAACATTTATTTATTTTTTTAAATACCAAACAAATAACTGTATGTGTCATGCAAAGAAATTATGTATTGTTTGTATATTTACACATTATTATTTCGATTATTTTAAAAGTGTTTTTGTATGCATGTTCCTTTATGAATATTTTTTTTTCTTCTTTATAGGCAAACGCAGCTGCTGCGAATCAAAAAAGAGCTCGTACGCGCATCACAGACGATCAGCTTAAAATTCTGAGGGCCCATTTCGATATCAATAATTCTCCGAGTGAAGATGCCATCCACGAAATGGCAGGTCAGTCGGGTTTGCCGCCAAAGGTCATTAAACACTGGTTCAGAAATACACTCTTCAAAGAACGCCAAAGAAACAAAGACTCCCCGTATAACTTTAACAATCCTCCGTCAACGACGCTCAATCTTGAAGAGTACGAGAAAACTGGAGAGGCTAAGGTGACCCCTTTAAACTCTTCGGCTAGTTCAGATGAAGGAAAACCACCACCGGAGAAAAGACCGAAGTCATCACCTGCCCCAACACCGCCAAATTCATTTCACCAGCAAGAAAATACTGTAAAATTAGAACCGAACGAAGAAATACACGGTGAAGAAATAAATAAGTATAATTCTTACGATAATAAACACCAAGAAGATAAAATGTTTACATTTCCGATGGGACTACCACCGCAAAGTCCGGTCTCCAGTTTAGCTGGTTCTGAACACCAACCTCAAAATATGTCAAGACCTTCAACACCAAATCACATGTCTTTGAGTTCGATTATACAATCACAATTAGAATCAATACCAGCTTCTGCAATACCACAAATACCAAATTTATCAGTAAATCATCCATCGATGCTGCCACCAAAATTGACGCCACAAAATTTCGCGTCCCCAAACAATTTGCCCCCGAATGTCTTACCCATGACCCCAAACAGAAGTTTAAGCCCTGGTCGAGGTTTAAATGAATTTGGACTTTCCGGGGGCAATTCAAATGGGTCCAATAGTTCCGGAGGATCTTCTGGAAAACGAGCGAATAGAACTAGATTTACCGACTACCAAATCAAAGTACTACAAGAGTTTTTTGAAAACAACGCATATCCAAAAGACGATGACCTCGAATATCTCTCTAAGCTTTTAGGATTGAGTCCGAGGGTAATTGTAGTCTGGTTTCAAAACGCGCGGCAAAAAGCAAGAAAAGTTTATGAAAATCAACCAGCTGTAGAACAACCTTTACCTGGAATCCCCGATGAAGCGGGGGCTAATAGATTTCAAAGAACCCCTGGTTTAAATTATCAATGTAAAAAATGCCAACTAGTGTTCCAACGATATTATGAATTGATAAGACATCAAAAAACGCACTGTTTTAAAGAAGAAGATGCCAAGAGATCTGCTCAAGCACAAGCCGCTGCAGCTCAAGTTGCAGCAACATTAAGTAGTGAAGATTCTAATTCAAGTACTACCACAGTCGAACAGCATCATACACAACAAATGCAACAGCACAGAGAAAGTCAACCTCCTCAACACCACAGTGTACCAGCTAGTCCGATAATGTCTATGCCACAACAACCAATAACTCCGACTCCCTCTAGCTCTAATTATCCACTGTCTCCCGTAACCACGCCAACTCCTAGCGAAAGAGGAAGCGAGCGCGAAAGAGAACAAAAAGAAGGTACGTTTCAGTGTGACAAATGCAACCTCGTTTTTCCACGATTCGAGTTATGGCGAGAACATCAGTTAGTCCATATCATGAACCCAAATTTATTTCCATCTTACCCGCCGGATTCTCCTTTCGGAATTCTCCAACAGCATGCACAGCTGCAGCAATTGAATGCTTCTCTGGGTGGTAATGACCAAAGTGGCGTTCCCCATCCTTTGATGACGATGCTAAATAATCAAATAAATAAAAGAAAATTTGAAGATTATGAAGTTGAAGTCGATTCTGGGGATCAGCCAAAAGATAAAAGATTAAGAACAACAATTTTACCAGAGCAATTAGATTATTTATATCAAAAATATCAAGTTGAATCAAACCCTTCTCGTAAAATGTTAGAAAACATTGCTAGAGAAGTTGGTTTAAAGAAACGAGTAGTTCAAGTTTGGTTTCAAAATACTCGAGCGAGAGAACGAAAGGGTCAATTTCGGGCTCACGCTCAAGTCATAAACAAACGTTGCCCATTTTGTCCGGCCCTATTTAAAGTAAAGAGCGCTCTCGAAAGTCACTTAACGACAAAACACGCAGACCAGTGTGCAAGAGGGGAGATAAATATTGATGCATTACCAGACGAAGAGCTCAGTATGGAATCATCTCCGAGCTTTGGTTCACAACAAGGAGACAAACCAGGAAATTTTTCGCAAGGGGGGGCAAATATGATGCCCCCCTTATTTCCGCCCTTTCATCCCGATATGGAGAAATTTATTAAACAATACAACGAAGAGTCAATGAAGCGATACATCACTGAGTTACAAGCTCATGCTGTGGCACAACAGAACGGCGGCGATGTTAAAGAACCGTCCTCAGGAGGAAGACCCGAAGGTGAAATCCCTTTAGATCTGAGTAAACCAGTTGATTTATCTCGTCCAATGAAAGTAAATATGGATCACGAAAGAGGGAATTGTGAACCGGGTCCACTGACAGACTTAAGTGAAAGATCTCTGTGCGACGAACGATCTGACAGTATGTCCGAAACAACTGAATTTTACGACGACGAAAGCAATCCTACGTCACCGAGTTCGACACAAAGCAATCAAAGAAACAACTCTTCAGCGAATTGCAACAAACGGTTTCGAACGCAGATGTCGTCTCTTCAAGTGAAAATAATGAAATCACTCTTTGGTGATTACAAGACACCGACAATGGCCGAGTGCGAGATGTTGGGAAGAGAGATCGGTCTGCCGAAGCGCGTCGTGCAAGTGTGGTTTCAAAACGCGCGCGCCAAGGAAAAGAAACACAAACTTTCAATCTCGAAGAATCCCAACGCTCCGGACGGCGAGCGGGGCCCCGAAGAGTGCAAACACTGCCAGTTCAAGTACAGCCACAAGTATTCAGTGCAGGACCACGTGTTCACCAAGGGTCACATAGCCGCCGTTCGAGCGTCCCTGGAAGGAAGCTGCGGAGGCGGCCAACAACAGCGCGAGGAGAGCGGCGGTCTCGCCCTGCTGATGGCGGCGAGGCTGGGCGGGTTGACAGGGCTGGGCGCTCTGGAGGGACGCGACGAGGAACTCCTGAGGCGGCTGTGCGCCCCCGCCCCATCGCCCGCCGCCCCCTCCCCGCAGGTCCGCCCGATGCTCTCCGCCCTGCCCGCCTACCCTACCAACGGTGAGTGTCCCATCTAGCTCCCGGCTCCAACTGTGATCTATGTTTAGTGTCCTGTACCATACCTCGCTTCCCGTATTTCGATGTTGTATTATTTTGCTTGTTCTATGTGTAGTGCTTTATGTTGTGTGCGCGTGGTGCCACAGGAGAATTACAAAACCTCCCGTGTACCGCGACCAAATTTTAATTATTTGTTATCGAAAATTTTCTTATGTGAACATTGTTTTTTTTTTCATTATGATTTTAAAATTTTGACAAGTGTACAATATAATATTTATTTATGTGACGTTTTTATTTTAATTTTTTTTTTTGTATTGTAAATTATTTGAATTTATTTTTTTAAGTTTGTATATAATATTATTTTTTTATTGTATTTGTAAAAAAAATGCAGACTTTATCAAAATTATTTATGTTAAGTTTAAATTGGTTCTCCCAGTGAACACCATGCTCGCACTGAGTGGTCAGATGTAATGGGATATGCATTATATACCCCTGTCGCTTTAATAAAAACTATAGCAAATAATTTAATAATAATTGTAGTACGCAATTATTTCATTGCTGAAAAAGTGTTTTATACACATAAATCCTACTAGATAATATACTGTAAATACGTATTATTAACTATGTATAATTTCGAAAAATGTTGTTAGAAAAACGCTTGGATATTTTGGCCAAATTATTAATTATATAGATCATTATTTTTTTTTATTAATTTTTATCGTTATAATATTAACAACCATTGATAAGTATGTAATGTTCTTTGTGACTAATTATTATTCATCGACGGTAGAAGAAATGTTATACCATCTCGTGTTTTTTTTTCTTCATATTATATTAAACCTACAATCGTTGTCATGTATTCAGACCCTTTGAAAGAGTATTCAGTACCTAGTCTTACCATTTATTAAAAACAACAATGCATATCTCCCTCCTTAATGAAACCTGTTTGAATCAAGTATTTGAAACAAGTAAAGTTGAAATGCGAGCTCGATGATAAAAAAAAAATCAATTGAATTTGACAATACCAGTATGCAGGTACGAAAATTGACGCACTGTTTAAATCAAATTTTAATCAAACTGTTAGTCATTATTTTTCGTGAAAATTCAATCGAAGCTTTATCAACATATTTCCTTTTGTTTTTTTTATATCCTTTTGGTTAATTAATTATCTGGCTAGCTATGTATCTTATTTAAAACCATAATAACAAATTTCAAAGGCACAGGCAGATTCAAAATATCAAAATTTTAATTTTTATTTATATTATAAATAACGAGTTCGTATTTCTTAATACAATTAAAACGAACAAATTAGGTACTTCGTGTGAAGCACTAAATAGTAATTTCGCATCTACAAGTTTCAAAGCTGAACCGCTCCTTCGTCTGGACAAATAATCTATTATAAACATGAAGATAAATATGAATACTACTTACATATTTATAATGAATGATGAACCGAAACTTTGGTGTAGGTAATTAATCTGTGCTATCGTGGAGTTTAACAGAGAAATTATCCGTAGATATATTATCTAAATATAAATAAAAAATATTGTTGTTTCCGTAGCTTTTAATAATTCAGCAGTATCAGTTAATAATATCTGGGCATTATGTTAATAATTTCGAAATAATTAGACTCGTTCGCCTACAGAGCATTTACTCAATAACTCAATTAAAATGTATTGACAAGAAATTAGAAAAAATACGTGATTGCATTATTTTTCTAGAGCGTGTAAATTCCATTATTATTTTTTCGAAATGATTTCATAACAATTACCTACCTACGTAAAATATCTGGTTACGTTTCGTAAGCGTCCACGATTTGGATACGAATTGAATTTGTATCGAACTAAACACTAAAAAAAACAATTAAATATATCGTTCACGTACCTAACTAATACGTTTTTAATTCGTTTATTTTTGTAAATTTTGAACCTTCGTAAAATCAGGCGGGAAAGTCCAGTCAAAAAGTGAAATCAAAATCCTCGTGATATCCCAAATCAGAGATATAATTATCACATGGAATTCTATAATATCTTTGCATATTATAGAACTATGTATATATTATGATATTATATCCATGATATTATGATTGTTTTGATTTTACCATTTGAAAAAAAACCCCAGTAGTTTTTTTGATTAATTTTTTATAATGCTTTGGATTACACTAATAATAAAGTTAATAAACCTTCTCTGTATATTTTTACAATCTGTATTGTTATATCATCGATGACTTCTTACACACTTCGTTTCTTTAAGCCATGAGATCTATTAAAATATACTTAAAATATTTTATTTAGTATCCTTTTAACAATTTCGATTGTTTATGATCTTGATTTGATTCTCAATGGATTTATTTTTTTCTTTATCATTCATTATAAATCTCAATTATTATGGTTTTCGTTGATATCTCGAATCGTTCTAATGGTTGCTTAGTGACAAAATATCACTTGTACAAGTTCCTGCACTATGTTTTATTTTGTCGAAATAGGGGATGCGTTGCATTCGTAAGTAGGGGATAGTTTGAAGGTCACACAAGGGGGGGATAAATGAGCAATTATTCAAATGAAAAATCCCTTGCCCCCATGTACCTATACCCCCACAAGACACCCTTAGAATCTCGACTGACCAATGCCAGTGGCATTGATACAACTTCTTCCTCTTTTTTTCACACGCGTTAAAATAAAGAGAGCCGGTTTCGCCTTTAAATCATCATTTGAAACCCTCATGGTTGCGGCATCCTATTCTTTTAAAACCGTTGGAAACTAAAAACCGTTAATTTCGTTGTGCGACAAACTTGATTTCTTTATTTTTACAAACCGCTAAATTACAATTAACTCGTTCTACTCATAACTTTAAATTTCGGGGACGAAATCAGCGTAGAAATTAAAAATAAAATATCACAACTTGAATATATTTCAATATGTAATGGATACTTAAGATGAATGGATAGGCTCCAAGGTACTTTTTGGATGCTCATTACGTCTTCAACAAAAATATGTATTAATTATTCTCTCATTATTTTTCTATACATTGGTCTGATACACTTTGTTTCATCTTGTGTAGGTACTTTTTTCTTAATATTTTTTTAAATACCAGGGGGGCAAGTCTGGTGCGACCGGCGAAATCAAAACCCTAGTCATTACCCATATCATGGATATAATTAACATATGGAGTTCTATAATATCTTTAGATGTCATAGAACTCCATATGATAATTTTATCCATGATATGGGTAATCACTAGGGTTTTGATTTCGCCGATCGGACCAGACTTGCCCCCCTCTTTTCTCAGATTTTTTATCCATAACCCAAAACTTACAAGGCTTAGAAACATTAATATTTTTTTAAATGATAGGTAATTTATAAGTCTAAACATTGTCTCGATACGTTTTCACACAATGTTCTCACTTTTTTTGTAAAATCAAATAAACCGTATTATTATTTTATGTAACGCTTGATTCAAATACACTAACTTGGGCGCACACGATTGTAATCTTTAAGGACGTTCATTATCATACAATAATCATCAAAGTTTGCATTTGACCTGCCAACATTGCCTTACCCTGCCCCTTAGTACAAATACAAATACTTGGTATAAAATTTCATTAACACAGTGGAAATATATTTTATTGATTTAACTACAAATCCTCAACAGAGTAGAATTTCCTTGTGGATGTTGTCACTATATTTTTGTAATTAAACTAAAAATTGACGCGTTTTGTGCCGAGCATATTCTCAGAATACATATTTATATGTGCATCATAATTTTATTTTTATCGAGAATTATATATCGCTAGTTAGAAAAAGAAAGCAATGGATATATTTGATTCGTTTTTTGTCTCATTTCGATACTAAATAATCTCTAAAATAGTCTCATTCGCCTGAATACTAATTAAACTCTGAAAATATTGTTTTTTTAGCAAATAAGTGCGTTTTTTAAATAAATCTTTTAAATGCATTTTAGTTTTTACCTACATGTAGTGAAAAATATCTGAATTTAAATATAAAGACTGAAAAGCATATCTGCATACGTCACTGTTAATTTATTCACATAAATAATTAAAGTAGGATCACTATAATCTCTTATATATAGTTATTGTGTTCATCTCTTCAATAATTTAAGACATATTTGTTAAAAAAATAATCATTGTATTGTTATATAAAAAAATCGGCATTTCAACTATTTTTTTCACAGTTTTTTTTGTTTTTCATATTAAGTATGTATTTTTTTATTATGTTATCTTTTTATTTTTTTAAATTTAATATAAAATATGTTTATTTATGTAGAACGTGCGTGCCAGCAATCCAATATGTAAATATTTAGCGTACAATCTTTTCACGTTAAATCTTTTTTTATTCAGTACAAATCAACATTAAAAAGAAACACGTGCTATGTATGGTACGATTGATATTCTAATGAGCTGATGCATTTTAATACTGCAAGCCATGTCATTGTAGTCTAAAAGAAATCTTTTAAGTATTGTTAAATAAATATACATGTAATTATTCTTGGGGTACATAATATTAGTAACTTAATAGTTATATAAACCACGCGTTTATTTTTTGAAGGTTGTCACAAGACCATTATAAATAAAACATTTTCGATTTCACATAATTTATTTGAATATAAATTAAAATAACCAAAAAAGTATTAAACAAATGCATAAATATTAAATAATGTGACAAAATTTTATTTTCTATTATTTTTTTGATAATATCAATACATCGTATGACACTATTGTGTCATATTTTACTCGAGGCTTCACTTTGCTTGAGTTGGTTGGAAGAGATTACATCATGGATTTTATATTGAGTTGTTGATCTCAATATATCAAACCTGAAATTTATATTTGGTGAACAATACATTGACTCATCTCCGTCTATGTTGAGATATCAATAATTTATTTTTTTGTATCAAAATATTTTTTTTTCAAAACTAAAGTATTTTGTTGTTTCGTTGAACTTTGTTTATTAATAAATTTAACAAAAATAAATATGGCGTAGTTACCTATTGCTTCTCTGGAATGGTTATTTAAAAGAAATTGCAATTTGGGATCAAAATCGTCACTTGCACAGGGTGCATGGATTTTTTCATGAATTAATGAAATTAATTTCATCTTTTATAAAATCAGCTGGTTCTGCTTACGTACTATTGAAATGAAACATATAATGTATAACTAATTTTTTGTTTATAAAAAATATTTATTTGTATTTAAAAAAAATATAACGTGTAGAGAACTTGGATAAACCAATACTTAGTATCATAGTATTTTTTATATATTTTTGCTTGACAAAAATCCAATTTTTTTTCGTTTATTTTTTTGTTTTTTGTTGTATAAAGAAAACACAAATTGAAATGTGATAAAAATGGAGGCGATACACTCCATATCTCAAGCTTTTGTTGTAATATAGATTAGTTTTTAGTAAAATTATTATTTTTAATAAATTGTTTGTCGATCACAAATACAATTTATTATTAATAAATAAATAAATAAATATTCTGTTTATTTGTTGACTCTCACAATTTCATGTGATTCCTAGTAAAAAAAGGTTGCTAAGTGTATAATTTTGAGCAAAAGATATGTCGAATATATAATTTTAGAAAAAAAAAATATTGTACATAATATATTATGTAATTAAAAATTAGCAATCTGTAATAAAAATAAATAAATAAATCTAATGTACATTTTGTTAAGATTTCAGTCTCAGTTTCATAACATGAGACATGTATGGATCGACACTACTTGTGAAACATGATTAAGTCATTTAATTAGAATAAGAAGAACATTTAGAGTAAATAATTATTATTACTATATTATTTTAGTAAACATTTATCTTACCTAACTGTCGATTGTTGAAATAAATATTATATTTATATTTCAAAAATTATTTTTTTCTTTTATTTATTTTTTACCCTTGGTTAATATTTTGTTTTTGTTTTTATAAATTTTGTGTTTTTTATTTTGTTTTAATATATTATACCTTCACGCACACAAATAATTTTCAAAGGTGTTGCTATGTGAAGAATTCATCAAAAATAAAACATATCAAAATAATAATATCAAAATGTTTAATCACTTTTAACACATGTAGAAAAAAGGATAATTTCGAGGGCGATCTAGCTTCCTTGTGACCTCTGCGTAACAATCTAGTCTTTAGTGCATGCAAGCCTCGAGAAAGACTGCATTTCTAAAGAGACTTTTCAGATCGCTACGTAAACAACTACAAATTTTTAAAATAAATTAAACACTTGTTTTTCTTTCTACATTTATTTTTACTCTCCAGAACGACCGTTTCGCCTGGTGAAGGCCTTTTCAACTGGTCTTTTGTTTGGCTGAAGAGTAGCTCATCGAGACCTTTCTAGATTAGCAGTCTCGGTTCCACGGTGTAATAATATATATTGACAAATTCACAATATAATAAAATATTTATATAAAGGATGTCTTAGGTAAGTAGTTTGACTAAAGATCCGTCGCTCCAATTTTGATTCCTAAACAGAGTTGTAATTGACTAAAAAAAGTCACGTAATACTTGCTTCTCTTGGTTGAAAATAGTGGTTTGTTGAAATGAAATTCCATCCCTAAAAAAACTAGTGGAAGTTCTAAAAACGAAGTACCTAGTTATTTGTCAAAATAGAAAAGTTTGGAAATGCCATAATTAAAATTCATTCGTGCTATTACGGCGTAACCAACGACAGGTGTGCGGGTGTGCATGGCCAAACACCAGGCACTACATTCAGAATAGGTGATGAACCTCAATGCTAGACTAGGTATGAGATATTATTGTTGCCTGTTGTACCCTGACTACCCGGCTCTTGCGGAACTCTCAAAAACGATGATAATAGAAAAAATGGAGGCACTATTTCAAGGCGGTGTCTTACAGAAATACAATTAATATGACTATAATAAATACGATACGTACATACACGTACAACAAATTATTAAGAGAAGTACAGTATACCAGTAAATAAAAAAAGGTAAGGGATGCTTTATTTTAATTATGTAGGTATGTAGACAATTGTTGCATGCAATATACATAACAATAAATTATGTAAAATATGTTTTATGTACCTAAGTGTATGTTGTCTACCTACCAAGAGAAATGAACTTGAGCTGAATGACATTTTAAAATTAAATTATTTAAAACAACCTTAAATTTACTAGTGTTTAAAACTTATTTTAAAATATTAAGGATTGTCATTACGTATATGGAACCACTGGTTTAGTTGGAGGAATTTGGCGTTTGGCAATAACCTCGCCACTTGCGCATGATGAAAGGAAGTAAGGATAGTTAAATTATATTAATTTATTCTATCAAAAGTTTAAAAGACATTGGTTGAATTTAGGTGTAGGTATAGAATTTATAAAACTCAATTTTGTTAAGTGAATAGCAATTATATAAAGTGTGGGAAAAACCAGTAATTAAGTTTGAAATCAACACAATTAATACATTTTTTGACAGAAGGGTTGTAAGTTTTTGTTATACATACTATTTAAATCGTTTGAATAGATACTTACAGGTAGGTAGGTAATTGTATTTACTAAACAAACAATATTAACCCTAAATAAAATTAAGGATAAGTAAGTTTTTATCAATTTCGATAATGTTTTCATTAAATATGTACCTTATTAACAACTGAACAATCATTAAGTGTTGGAAAAACCGAAATCTTAAATGAGGATACCAGGTAAAATAATAATAGCAGTCGTATTATTAGGATAGTTAAACGCTTAATTTTTTTTCAAATCACTACACTATAGACCTTCGTTAAAAAGTATTTTAAATATTTGTATGAATACCTAGGTACCTGAATATTAATACCTTATTTTGTAAACATTTAAAAATGTATTTATCTTGGTACCTGATTTTAAAAACACCAAGTACCTAGAGATAGGTACCTATATTCATAATATATCTCGATTTATGGCAATATTCCTTCTTCGGTCATATTTATTCAAACAGTCGGCGTTCGTGCTTCAATTAGTTAGATACCTAACTGCTGAGACAATGGTCCCGGATTCGATTCCCGATGGATTCACAATCTGTTAGATGGTAGGTGAATATCACAAGTCTCACAAACAATATATACTACAAAATCGATCTTTAATGAAACTTTTAAGATTTACCAAATGAAAAAAATAGTAGCTACCTACAATAAAGAAACAAAAAAAGGTATATACCTATGAAAGACTAAATGTATTTCAAGTAATGACAAAAATCATACTAACAATATTTTGTAGATTCAAAATTCTAGAAATTTATAAAATAAAGAAGTATGTTATAATAAAATGACGGATTGTTTAAAGAAACTCTGAAAATAATTAGGTAGGTAGGTAACATAAAAAAAACTAATTCTATACCTATATAAAAAAAATTTTTTTTGACGATAGTCATTTATTTATTTTTTTTAATTTTTGTACATAGGTAATATAAACAATAAAATGCACACTGGTGGCCTTATTGCCATTTGGCAATTTCTTCCAACCAACCAGATTACAGAGTGACAGAATTATTCATGTACATCAACAAATAAATAAAAGCTAAAAAAGAACAAAGTAAATATTTATAACACCAAGATAAATAATAAAAAAAACACACCAAAAATAAAGGATTGGGAAAGAACAAGAAGAGGAAATCTAGATCAGGTGTTTAGGGATAAATATTCCTTCTTTAGTAAATAATACGTAGCAAAGAAAAGGAAGGAAAAGGAGAGGGATCATGTATTTTCGAAGAGATATCCCTGCTTGAAAAGCGAGTTTGACGAAGTTATATCAGGACTCATATTATTCCAAAGACTTGCTGTACGTAGGTACTTCAAAGGAAGAGCAAAAAATCAGTGTTCGGAAAAATTCTATGCGGGGAAGGAATGATGAGGAATCAATTAAATGATATTACCTATTCAAAAAAATATTACTTTTCTGGGCTGAAAACACAGTAAAGTAATCCAAACGAATTGTCATTCATTTATAAAGTCACCATTTGTAAGTTAGATATTTTAATAGTAAATAAAAAATGGTTTTAAATAATTTACGGAACATATTTTTAATTTTATTTTTTTATATAAATTGTCATTTATAAATCTGCTGTGTATTGAACAGACTCTTTTAACTAGGGATTATTTATTTATTAAAAAAATAATAATATTTTCTCTTTATTTATTCCAAATGAGGAAGCAAAACGTAATTATGTGCCGACTTGTAACTATACATCATATACCTTTACTGCATTTAATCATACCTCACCAACCAATGATACGCGAACGTAAAATGATACAAACGACAAACGAATATATAAATATTATAAACATTTTAGAATTAATAACGTAAATTCAGGTAATGATCTTATAATGAATGCGATGAACCATCGTATTCAAAAAAATCAGTAAAAACCATTTGATAGCGTTTCTTAACTAACAAAAAAAAAACAATAAAAAAATATCTGTCATCGATTTTATCGTAAATCTGGTTTAAACTCTGGTATTATGGAAAATAAAGTACCTAAGTATAAAAAAATAAAGTTTTGACAACCTATTAAAGAAAACAAGTAAATAAGAAAAAAATGAGGTTACACTTTTCAAAGTTTCCTTGACGTCGATAAAAGAATAATTAAAAAAAATCACACCATTTTCATTTATTTTTCTTACATTTAGGTATGCTGCCAATGTCAAACGCAGTTTCTTTAGGTATACGGCAAAGAAATTGAAGTACAGAACATACATAATCTATTGTGAAACAATATAAATATTACCCAACTAAACAATTAGGTATACTAAGTTTGTATGAAACTGAAGAATGTTCAATTTTATCAAAATTTCAAATTAATCAAACTGAAAATCATCCGTAATAGACAAATCAATAGAGAAATTTCAGTACGGACAGACAAGTAAAATTAAATAAAAGTGTGTTTAAACAATAATAAATGACTGTGTATGGGATTTTCTAATAGTTTATGGGTTTGTTTAGTAGTTTATGGGTTCGTCTTGTAGATTATGAGTGTGTCTAGTAGTACCTACCACAAAATGTAATAAGTATTAATTTTTATTAGCCACATTTTGTAGATCACACTGAAAAAATGTGAAATATAAAAGAATAAAAACCGTAAATTCATTATTTGCAATTTTTTGACTGCTAATTCTTGATGGAATACCATTATCACTTATATAAATGGACCATTCAGTAGACGCTCTTTGAACGAAACGCGTCAGTGTTCAATATTTTTAAATTGGTAAAAAAAAGTTAAAAATCTGTTTTTTTTTACTTATTTTGAAGTAATTTTACTAATATTTGATCATAAATTCAGTTTAAGAGTTGACGACCCCTGTGTCACTTACAGTAGTCGTAACGACAACGAACAAGTCAATTTAGTAGTTGCTGGTAAGTCATTGTACAGTTACGCATCTTTTGGCGTTCTTCGGTACTTATTCATTTTAATAATTAGATTATAATAATTGTGTGAGAGAATCCACCATAAAAATACAGAATGTCAAAGCGTATAATTTTATGTCGATTAGAGCTAACACACACACACACATACAAACAGAGATGGAATGAAAATTCATAATAATTATTTATATTTTCCCGCCAAGTCATACGGTCATTTCAGGTATATAAAAATATGAATATACCAACTTATATAACTACAGGATGTCCCTAAATTCAACGTTAAAACAAAGAAGGCTGCTAGGACAGCCCGTAAGCTGATCAGAGTAAGTAATTTCAACCTTAATAGTCTATAGTAAACTAAAGAGTTAATTTTTAAAATCTTTTCCCCAGAACCCTCAAAATATAGGTCTTTTAAACAAGGAACACTTTATTTTTACATCTTTATTCTATTGCGTGAGTTTTAATAAATTATTTAATAAATTCAAATTTGAATTTATGAAATACTTTTCTTGTAAAATTTGTTTTTTCTCTTGTAACCTTTTTTTTTATTTTGACTAACTGCAAGGTCTATGCTGTAGATTTTTACTCCAATCGAAAAGGAATATCAAAATCTACCGACTGAGTTATTTAATCTTTTTAATTAATATTCTTGCTATTAAAAAAAGCCTCTATATTTTACATTTTCTCCGCGAAAAAATACTGTATAAGTATCATAGATTTGGTTATAAGTATACAGTATTTGTTCGTGTTTAATTATATTAGAAGCTAATATTCCATACGCCCAAGGCCATAGGCTTTTTACAAGAGCATTAACTGCCCGTTCCCACTTGTCGTGTGTCGGACACGATAAAATGTCGTGTGATCTAGTTAGTGGTAATTCATTTTAAATGGAGCTGTTCACACTTATATGTATGTTACAAGTGTGAACAGTTTAATTAAAATGTATTACCACTAGATCTCACGACATTTTATCGTGCCCGACACTCGACAAGTGTGAACGGTCAGTATGTCTAAAAGCATAATCGTTTTATAATAAATCTTGATCTCAATCACAAAACTTTGAATAATCTTAAAATCGCTGTCGTCTATAGCATTACATGGAAAAATAAAACTTTGTTAACATTCGATAGCATATGACTTTGGTAACGCGAGCAATAAACTGTACTCGAAACACTGACCACGAATTTTATAAAAGACCATTCATTCATGCCATTTCCAGCCAACTGTATCCTGCGTCAGGCGTGCGGGTGTGCATTACTTGTGAAAGGAAACATGACGTATACGTGAATGTATATATACACGACATTCAGAATGGGCGGTGAACCTCATTGCTGAACAACATGGAATGGTATTTTGCCTATTGAATTTTCGATTACTCGTTTTTACGGGTCACCCGAAAACGTGTCAATAATTAAATAAAATTGCCTATATCTAGACAACTATGAAATATTTATGAGCTGTCTTGTCACCTTTATGCGTTTTAGCGTTAGTTTTAAGGACATCCCGTATCTTGTACTAGGTAAGAATCATAAACTTAAAAGATCTATGTATAATTTAAGAGAACATGGTACCATCTTAATAATTACACTACATAGGTATTAAACTAAACTGATAGGAATAAAAAATGGAGTAGAGTACCTACTTTCTTTTCGTCTAATTAGATTCTTTTTGTATTGTTAATGTGAAGAGACAAAATAACGCGACATTAAGCATGACGCATGTCACATTTTGTTGATTATTTTCTGACATTAAAAATGATGTCATAAAATGTCATTCTACTATTTTTTTCTAATTACAATTTACTACATAGCATAACTTTTCAGTTTGCAGCTCAAATTTATAAGTATTATTTCGATGATAGATACGTATCCGTTTTGAAAGCTAAAGTAAGAAAAAGAAAGCTCAAATTCATATTCAATCAAATTTTTTAATCAATCATTAAATAAATAAATAAGTATGAATAAAAGAATGAACATACTATTTAGTATGTGCACATAGATTACAGATTAGACGAGAATTCAATATACACGCCGTATTTTTAAATCGCTCAATGAAAGAAGTATAATAATTCACCCTGATATTTTATTGATTTTTTTTCCAATTTTCACATGTGAAATCAAACACCTATTCTCTTCTAGATAGGTACGTGAAAAAATTCTTAATAACATTTTTAATTATTCACAAAAGATACTTAACCTAGATATTCTAAAACAAAAATCGACAGTTCATTATTACTCCACGAAATAAATTAATCGCATTTCTCATTTCCTAGTAGGTTTGATTATTTTTTCATTTATTCCACAAGAACAATTTGACAATAGACACTAATAACTCACATGCCTCAAAAAGAATTCGGCACGATATGAGCTTCTTCTTCATCAGCGCATTTGCATCCAGAGTTGAACATATGCCTCCCCCTTCTTCTTCCACTCCTCCATTTCCTGGGCGCACTGCTTTGACGTAGTCTAACCACCGTGTCTGAGGACGTCCCACACTTCGTTTTCCCTGTCTCGGACGACACAACAAGACTCTCTGGGCTGAGATGAGCTTACTCCTATGCAAATACGGCGCGAGATGAGTAATGTAAAAATGAATTCGGTACAAGATGGGATTTATCCAATGCAAAGTCAGCACGAAATGAGCTTTATCTAGTGTTTATTCGGCGCGAGACGAGTAACCTAAAGATGGGTTCAGCGCGAGATGAACTTTACCCGATACAAATTCGACACGAGATGAGTCGCCTCGGAATGAATTCGGCGCGAGATTGGATGTCTCATAAGCAATTATGTGCAATACTAACTTTACGCTTTACATATTTGACGTATGTAGAGTTCTACGCTATTCAAATTGGATTCGAAATGAGAACACTCCAAATGAATTCGGCGCGAGATGAGATGCCTTCGTCGCGGACAGTCAAATCACCGTGCATTCGAAGGGCCCGCACATTTAATACAAAGATCTATACAGAAAATGCATGAATGTGTCTGAGTACATTAGAGCATACACATACACACATTATATTTTACAATAAAATGATCGCCATCACACGGTGACATGAAGCAACATAATGAGGTTCCTTTCCAAATGACTTGATTCGTAATTATTTTTACCGGAATAATAATGTGCCCGCACCGACTTATTATATCATTTGCTACTATTAACATTAATTTTAACCAACCGACTGTTTTGTATTGTACCTACCTAAATACTCTCATCACTCACATTCGTACTCACAAGTCGGTACTTGATAGGTTCAACTTCTGCATTGATTGTCATTTTGTTTTATTTATGATTCACACGCAGAAATAGTAATTTGTTTCGTGAGAAACATTAAAAAAATAAACGCTTTTAGATTATTTTAAAACTCTATATAATTCAGTGTTCTTGTATATTAAACAAGTTGTATGTAAACAAAAAAGCACTGTTATATTAACATGTCCACAAATAACCATGCTTGAAATTGATTATACGACTAACCAAAGAAAAGTTGTTATAGGATTTCATAATATAGTTGTATATAAAATGACATTTTTCTTGTAGGTAGGTACCAAAAAAAATTGCTTTGTATGATTTGATAGCTAAATAACTATTGCTTAGTGGAAAATCTTCTTTTTCTTTCTCTCCTTTTAGTTCCCTCCTGTAACATGGATCGCCATCTGTCCTTTCATCTCTTGGGATGACGACCTGGAAGTTTCTTTCCTAGGGAACATATCCCTGGCCACTTTTTCGATTCTTGAATATGTCATTCTCGACGCGTGTTTGTTCCAGAACCTTTTTCTCTGTTGACCCTGAAATTTTTGTGGCAAATCAAGAACTTGAAAAAAGTATTATTTACCTTCTTGACAATTCTAGACAACATAAAACTTAAAATTAAATTAGTGTTTTATATTTCTAGCTGAACAGAATTTTATTTTGAATAATTTATCAAGCTTTTCTCCCGTATCTGAGCACGAAGCACTGGATGATTAAAATAAACTAGCACATGGCAATAAACTGCTGCTTCGATGGCGCTACAGCCCAAGTCGAGCCTTGGCCTCCTTCAACTTTAGCCTCCTACCCCGTCTGTCCTCAGCTGTCGTCCTCCAGTTTGTAACACTAACAGAGCTGTACTGTATCCCTCCTCACCCCGTCCTCCCATCGCAACCTGGGTCTTCCTATTTTCCTTCTACCTCCTGGATGACCTGTCAGTTAGGAATTCGCATATTTGGCATTCTCTGAACATGTCCAGCCCATCTCAATCTCGATAGTCTTATATTTATTGGGATACTGGGTTATTCATATATTCTGTACAGTTCTTCGTTTCGCCTTATACGCCTCTCTTTCCCATCTTTCACTGGACCGCACTGGCGGGCAATAAACTGCAAAATGCCTAAAAATGTCGCATATAATTTTTGGCAAATAACTTTAGAAATCATGTGGTCTGCGCAGAGCGCAAATTTGGGTTTATGCTTATTGGTACATGTGCAACCCGCCACTAAATATCTTCTTCAATAAGGATTTGACCACTACCTACCCATAATGGAAAAATATATATAAATATTAATATATATTTTAATATTTCAAAAATTGAATATGTTCTTGAAGCAAGTTCATATTTCAACATATTGCTCGGGTGGTAGATTGATTTTATAAGGAATATAATGTACTCCCGCACACATGTAGCTGGTTAACCATCATTTTTGTATATGCCGTGATGGTACGAATGAATGAAAACTTACGCACATTCCTTACCTATTACATTTTATTTAATAACAATGTCCGCATTTCTCAAGACTTTTTTCCAGGATCCAAATCCATAGGTACCTACCTACCTACCTACCCATATCTCTCTATACTTTCTATCACCGATATAAT
Source organism: Molanna angustata (assembly GCA_963576475.1). Classification (NCBI taxonomy): domain Eukaryota; kingdom Metazoa; phylum Arthropoda; class Insecta; order Trichoptera; family Molannidae; genus Molanna; species Molanna angustata. The sequence goes on from OY754972.1 coordinate 9,715,118, forward strand.
TTAATATTGTAAGTATACAAAATCTATGTATATATCTATCCAGTTCGTGAGAGTCATCGGTCGAGACGTGTCGGTTGTTACCCGCGGCGAGAAAGGTTACCGGTTCACTTCCTAACAAGAGTTAATAATAAAATAAAGGCGGTGGCTGAGTGGCTTCGCTCTGAGGAGGTCGTGTCTCCGGGGGGCACGGACCGCTGCTCGAGTCGTGCCCGGTGTCAATTTTATTTCATTTTATCCGCGGACTCATCATCGCACCGGGGCCCTATAACACAAAAATATATGCATTATTTATTTTTTGGCGGGCTACGAACGAGATTGTTCATCGCGCACACCCGGTATTATATATAATTTTATATACCACATTAAAATAAATATATTTGAATTGAATAAAAATGCTTTTAATCTCCACTACTATATAGTCGGTATAGTAGAGAGATATGATTATGTATTCTCCAGTTCTCCTAAGAGTGACCAACTAAGGCTTTGTGAGATAATCAATATTACATGTCTCCAGAATGTGTCAACTTGTTATTAGGTGCACGTTAAATTAATATTTGACAAAGTAAGTAGGTACCCTTTAAAAGCCTTACCCCATAAATATAATATAATAAAAAAATCACCTTTCACAAATTTCTTCTTCTTCTTACAACAATCTTCTGTCTTCTTTATATAACAATAGTATATTAAAAACAAACAAACATTCACGTCAAATTTAAGCTTCATCATCTGCCATTATTAAGATTAGCAGCTGCTAAGAAATAAAGTCTCGCCTATTTTGCGGTGATTGTTACTTGAACTATGTTGACCTCAGGTAGACATCTACCTACCCACGATCAACCTACCATCTATCTACCTGACATTGAATTGTCTACCAAACATCATTAAGCTGTGCCAACATCATTTTCCGACTATGAAATTATGGCGGTTGAGGATGTCGCTAGAATGGCGCCAACCAACGTGCGAACAACTCTTTTGATATTCTATTCTGTATTTGAAATTGAATTCAAACGACACGTAACGGAATTATTAACGAGATTTTATTTGAACAAATACAACATAGATGGCTCTTTTAAACTGCTACGTGTTAGCAAAAAAATAAATAGGCACCTACATAGGTATATGTTAAATATATGGGTGATTTAAACCACTTTTCTATTAGTTAGGTTAGTTTTACATTATTGCGACTCGCAAAAGCGAGTTGAATTGACATAGATACATTTCCTACCTTTCCAGTTTTATATATTGAAAATCATAGATTTCACATTATTTTTTTTTAATAATTATCATATTTTTTCCTTGAAATGAGATACGTCTTTTTCTTAACTTTTATCAAATTTGACAATAACACTTTTTTGAAAAATATTTATTTTCAAAAAATTTATTATTTTTTAGATATCGAAACTTTAATGTGTGATCTATGAAATCATTTTTTTAATAATAGGTAGATAATTCATATTATAATATCATTCAATTTGAAATGTGTAGGTTACATTAACATGAGAACTGGTTAACTTGTAGTAAAAAAATATAAATGAATAAATATTCAATTTTTTTACATTAACAAAACAAAATATTTTGTCACTGTTAGCATAGCAAATAGGTTTTCATTTCCACAATTTCAACGGTCGATTCTAGAGCGCATTAAATTTTTGTGGTCGACGATAAGATTTCATAAATAATTCAAAGGCCAACCAATATTAGTACACAGAATCGTAGAATAGGAATATGCATCCGGCTTTATAGACATAGAACGCATCATTTATTAACTCATGTTCTACATCATAAATTCACGGTATTTTGGTCATTTCATTACAAGACATGAGCCCTTTTAAAGACTGATAATGTAGAACTAACGTTTTATAACCCCCTAGTAGATTTGATTACATATTTATACTTTTTGGCATTAATTTGTTTAAGTTAAACGAACTTAATTGTGTGACGAACATTCACAATAGAAATGTTGAAAATACTTATAGATTTTTTTAGAAACACACTGTTTAACATTTTTGAGAAATTTCATTTCAAATTGGCGTGTTATTGGCCATCTTAATAAATCTTGAATTTAGTACCTATCCACATAATATGTGTTGTATAACTCAAAGGCATTAACATTTTTTTGTTCAGAAAGTGGAGATTCACTATGAAAATTATTAAAAATTTAATATACAGAAACATACCTACATATAATCCACTAATAATATTTTATCAAGAAAGGGATAGTTAAAAATATTTTTCCGATTAAAATTGTAAACAAGTCATTATTTCCACTAAACAAGTCCTTATATATTATTACAAGGACATTGAAGTCCACAGCAACATATTGTTAGTCCAAGAAGTTGTCATATTAATATTCCTGTTTGATCCTACTGAAAATTGGCGCCTGGACTGTAAGAAAAGGTTAAATTCATACTATTAAAATGAATTTAAATTTATTTAAAATATTCATATATTAACCGATAGAAATAAACTTTATTAGGTAGGTAAGTTTTTCATGACATATGTAGGTACCAGAATATACCTTCTTACAGTAACAGGGTTGAATTTTTTTCATCAAATTTAAATTAGACGATTTTTGTTAAAACGGAGTTAAAAAGGATTTGATATTATTTACCGCAAATAATATTGTTTGCAAATGCAAAATATATATTATAAAAATGATAATGGGTTTCAATTCTGAAAATTTAGATATTTTTTTTTTTGCTATTCTGAAGATTGAATAAAAAATAAATGGAGGAATTAAAATGACAATAGAACATCACTACGTGATTATTTTGGTGAACATGTTTATAATTTTTAATGACTTTAATGTTTATTATAATTTTAATTCATCTTCGGAATGGAACCCATTGTACCTACAATTATATCGCGTTGAATTTAGTAATAATAATTTGTGTCGACAAAAGCTTCGTGCTTAGCCGTGCGTTGGTGTATTTTATAAGGAATTCGTACAAAATAAATTCAACGTTACTGAGCCAAACGCTTTGCGTTTCTTATAATATTAATTTAGTTCACAGATAATCGTACTATGTAACTGTTCAATAGTTAAAATTTGAAAAAATAAATCCTTGTTAATCCTAATATCGGACATGACCAAAATGTTCTCATTTAGAAATAAGCACATTTAAACTGTTTATCAATCGCGTAACTTTGTAGAATCCCAATTTAAATTATATAATTAAATAGCAACATTATGTTTTTATTGTAATTGATTATTATTTAAAAAACAGTACGACTGATTTTTCAACCGCACATTTGATAAAGTCATAATTTTTACATACAAATAGCTAAGGATTCAAATGAAAGAATTTGGAAGCATTTGAAATTAGAAAATCATTCGATAAAAATGACAACATCATACATAACCAAATAAATTGATGAATCTTGCCACTATTGAATATGGATGATTTTGACTATATCACAAAATCATTTTGCAATGTATAACTAAATAATTTCATTTGAATGTGGCAACTTGTTATTGGGTGCGTGTTAAATTAATATTTGACATAGTCCTGTTAGTTGCCCGAAAAGAATTTTAAAAAATAAACAAAATATTGAATTTCGGTGGAATAAAGAATTCTGAATGATCACTAGTAAAACATAATATAGGCCGGCCACGCTTGACTTTAGTATGACGTCATCAAAAAACTATGCGACCCGTCGTAAGTCGTATGTTTTTACATGTAATTTGGATGCCAATACGGTGACCATCATTTTGTTTACAATGGACCCAATTTTTTTATTTAACTTTGATCATCTTTCCATTTTCACTTATTACATCATTTAAGACAATAAAGAATGTAATTATTAATTCTTACCTTACTTAACATGTCTGCGTAAGGGCAGCTATAAGGAATTAGGTCGATTCTACGCTTCCGAAGTAGTGCACTACGTAGCCTTTGGGAAGGTTTGCAATCTGATAAATTAATAATATATTTTTTCGATCTTATAATAAGAGAAGGTGAAACACAGAATTCGGTCAAGATTGTTCTATAGTAGGGCTGCTGTGTTAATGGAGGAGTCCGAGAAGCAACTGGTTCGAGTATGTTGAAGGTTTACTGTGATTTGATGTTGCAACTGAGGACTTTACACAATATAAACAATTTTTCAAAAGTAAAACAGGTCATGTTAAACACATCATATTTAATAAATAATAAAATATCAATGACAAATAAATGGTTGTGGTGTGTATGAAACAAATTTCATACATTCTATTTGTTAAAATAATGTTTTTGTTGTTTAAAAATACGCACTAGGACAAATTGTCACCCTATAGACGAAGATTTGAAATATTTCTTTAAAACGTCATTCACATTCACAAACGTCACGTGGTATCTTCGAAATAAGTGTATGATTTATAAAAGACGTACGTTTCAACATTTTATATGGGAGTTTGGTTTTTTCACTGCGACTTACTTTCATCTTCCGTCTTTGTTTTTTTATATACAGAGAATAAGAAATAGATACATTAAAAGCAGAAGTATTTTTGTTCGATCGACATATTTTTGCGATGAGTCATACCAAAGTCAAGATTGGCCAGCCTATACCTAATTTGTTCCACGTTTCACTTGCTATATTTATTTCCTCTCGATGGGTCGTTTCAGTCAGACAGACCAAAATGTTATTATTTTCTTCGATGACCCTGACTCTGTGTCTCGGTAAACTCGCACTATCTTCTTATAAATAAGTAATAGGTACACAGTCACTGCGGTTACCTCTCGGTTAACAGCATTCAAATGATCATTCTTGGATATTGACGATTCTCGTCGTGGAAGGTTAAGTTCACTGTACCTACACACACTTGGAATAAATCATCTCATTGATCCATTCCATCATTGCCGTCTGTCACAAATGAATATCGTCTATCTATAGACGTACCTGAATAAATTTATTTTAAGCAATATAATTTCTATACAATTTTCATCGTTGATTCAGAAACATCGCCAACGTTGCAAAATGATTTGTTGCAGAATGAATTGATTAGTTTGTACCAATGTAATTATTATTCTTCTGGTACCCTGTCAGGAACCGCCGACGACGTTGGCGAATCCTTTTCTGTCCTGTGCTACCCGGGATACCTGTTCCACGGTTCTGAAGCCCGTCCATTCCCTGATATTACGCAGCCAGGACATCTGTCTCCTTCCAGATCCTCAGCGACCTTCCATGTACTGTTTATTGAATTTTAAAGTATCGCGTGATGGTACCAAATTCTTATTATTTTTTTTTATTTTATTAAAGCTAAAAGACCTAGTTTTAGTAGGCAATGAATTCTTATATCAAAATGATTTTAAAAAGCATAGCTATACCATAAAGAAAAATATATTAAGAAGGACTACTGAAGATTGGACTTATTTATTTATTTATTTAATAATTAGTGTAAAAATTTGTTAGTTGCCCGAAAAGCAATATTAAATAAATAAATACATATTACATTGGGTGTGAACGCTAAGCGCGCTGAGTTTTTTATCCAGTGGTCGCGAGTTCGAATCACAAGCATTTATGGTTAATTTAGGGAATTTATAAGGATGTATATGAACTTATAAAAGGACGTATTCATTCTTAAAGAAAATTAAATATGAAGATTTTTATATTTTATTTTATACCTTTTGCTTCTCGGGCAACTAACATGTATAATGTCAAATATTTCACGTGCACCTTATAACAAGTTGCCACATTCTGGACACTTGCGATATTAACCATCTCATAGATCCAAACTGAAAACAATTGTGTCTCCACCGGGAATTGAACCCGTGACTGTTTGATCAGCAGTCAGATACCTAGTCAACTGAGCCACGAAGGTCGACAATATAATATAGATAGAAATAATATTCATATACTTTTTAATGTTTCTGTGAGTATTTTTGTATTCGTTGTTTAAAGCATCAGAGTTAATATTTTCGTGTTATTCAGTAGGAAAACAATTGAGATTCAAATCGATATATTTTTAAGTGATTTAAATTAAATTAACATACGTCTCGATGTTTATTTGTATCTCTACCTATGCAAGATCATTAATAAATGTCGTCCAATTCTGATCTCTCAGAGGGTAAATTATCATTTTAGACTGTGCATTGTGAACACGAGATACGAATAATTGTAAATTTAAATTGTCTAGTGGAATTAACTTTATAATTAACCCTGCATCATATTACAAACAAGACAAATCTCCAGCCACTGTATACTTATGAGGTTAAATTTAAATTTGCTTTGTAATATTGGTTTAAGAATAATTATAGACATGGAACAAATGAATTATCTTCTAGTTTATACACTCGAATTATCCAAAGATTTTATTTACGATGTAAAATTGTTTGTTTTGTATTGTTAAATGAAAAAAATCTGATTTACAGATCAGGGGGGCAAGTCTGGTCCATCCGTCGAAATCAAAATCCTCACGATTACCCATATCATGGATATAATTATTATATGGAGTTTTATTATATGTTTAGATGTCATAGAACTCCATATCATAGATATAATTATCATATGGAGTAAATCTATGACATCTAGAGATATTATGGAACTCCATATAATAATTATATCTATGATATGGGTAATTGTGAGAGTTTTGATTTCGCCGGTTGGACCAGACTTGCCCCCCAGAGTTCCGTTTGAAAAGTCAAGAATATAGATTTTTTTAAACGAAATTTTATTCATAAATGCTTTTTACTGAGAGATTGTGCACTGAGAAAAATCAATCAATTTAAATTTAAAGTAAGTACCTACATCAATAAGTCAACAGATTTTTCAGAATACATGAACCCTTTAGTATATTTAAAAATAAAAAAAATAGGATTTATTACTGAAAAAAATGCACTAATAGGCCAACTGTCACATTTAAGAAAGGAAAAATTATAGTAGGTACTTCTTCTGTGCATAAAAATTATCCTAACCTAACTTTTCAATCTCAAATAAAATCAATTTAGAAAAAAATATTTTTAATCCTATTTTTTAATGTATTTAAGAGGCATTTCTTTGGATACATGCAATTTAAAATACCGTATGTCATTCAAATAATCGAGCCTGAAATTACAAAAAAAATGTTTTTTTTTAATCACACCATATTTGCAATGACAACAACAAGTTGATTTCTGCTGCCCAACTAGGAAATTCTGGGCTAATATTTTAAAAATTAAGTGACAATATAAGCAATTATGAACCAGGTGATAGTTCCCGTTCCACATTAAATAGGCACACAATCTTAGTATCCTGCACTCACTCTCATCACTTTAACAAACATAATATGAGCTTACACAAAATAGATCAACCAGGTTCTAATGTCCACCATAATACCTGCCAACAATCTAATCTCTGGCGCGATTTTTGTAAAAATATTTTGTAGTTTATTTTGATCCTCTTTATTTAAAAAAATATATATTTAGATATATATTTTTTTAAATAAAGAGTATTACTTTTAGTATCCAAAATCTAAGTGATTATATAAAAAATATTGTCAAAATGTATGATCAAATGTAAAATATAATATATGTTGATAGTAACAACGTTTATGTGAATGTTTTCATGCAAAAAAAAATAATTGGAAGATTATAAAAATAAAAAATACAAATATATTTTATCCAACGAACACTAATATTTGATGATAATTTAGTATGAATTTTTAAAATAAAAACCATAGGTGGTATTGGATCTGACTTCTTGAGAACCATGTTCTTCATAAATAAGAATTGTATTCTAATTTAATTCTGAATATTTAATATCGAGTGGAAAAGGAATAATTTAAGTTTTAACGGATGTGCATTCCCATACATGTACAAATTTATCAATTCCATACATAGTTATAGAATATTATTATACAAATCAAGACAACATACATTTTCGCCAAGTTAAACAACAACATTCGACCAATATTGATTTCAATTTTACCTATTCTTTGTTTAAGGTTATTTACCTATTCTTATTTATTCATTGATACATAAAATGTCAACTCATTGTAATTGTTATACATTAGGCAAAATTAAATCGAATAACAAATTATAATCGAATCGAATGACAATTATGATGGGCATCGGAGCGATACCGGTGAATGGGAGTCGCGTTTGCGAATTATGATGTTTTTTTTTAAATTATATTTTTAAAAATAAGCTAAAGTGCCCATGAAACGATTTTATATCCCTTCTGCATCGATGCGATCTTGAACGTTCATAGGTCAAAATTCGACCGTAATTCATAAAATTTTTAAGTTTAAAAAGTTATTGGATTTGGATCTATTAAAAAAAAACATACTGTATTCATCAAAGGGTACAATTTTTTTATTTCCACATATTGCAGTGTCATTATTTACGCACCATTTACATTTATGTTTTTTTACAGTAGATTATGTATTTTTCTTTAACGTGTACTGTATTTGTATTTAACTTGATTTATTTTGTAAAATAAATAAGTTTGACATTACGTGTTTGACATTGGCAGTATGAAAGTAAACAATCAATGGTCTGACATGAAATATTTTATTTAATTGGTTTAGTATCTGACTGCTGATCCAAATGTCCCGTGTTCGATTCTCGTTGGAGACACAGTTTTTAATTGTGTTTTCAGTCTGGATCTGTGAGACGATCAATATCGTCAATCTCCAGAATGTGCCAACTTGTTATTCTGCCTGTTAGTTGCCAACAAAGCAATATAAAATTAAATATATTTGTAACACATTAAAATTTGTTTTTCTGGGGCCCTGTGACAGTTTATTATAAATTCAAGGCTTTGTTTTATTTATTATTTATCTGTGCTATGTATTTTATAGAATTGTTTGAAAAGTTTTTTTGGTGCATTTTTAATAATACCTTATCAAAATATTTCTAGCGTAATAGTTTATGATTACTAGTTGCATGTAACACATGGGATCCAACTGTCGACAGCGATAGTATGTATAGTTGAAGAATAAGTACCAAACCCATAAATACAAATTATTTATTATTTTATGATATTTAGTTTTCTATACAACACATGTACCTAGGTAGTCAAGATAGGATAGTATGGAGGTCAGTCTTTTTTTCCTACCCGGAATATGAAAACAGCATGATGGTATATGTATATTGTATGTTTAGAGATGAAGTATCAAACTATTAAGTCTTCTTTGATATTGTGTATAGGTGACTACCATACAAATTGTATGAAGCGATGTCGTCACTAAATTCAATTTTTATAAAAATTGTTAAAAAAAATTTGAGATGTACTGCTACAATGTTAATATTTTTTATATAAAATTAAATTATCTAGTTGGGGGGTTTCGGCTTTTTTCGATATTTTAAAAAAAAAATGGAAATATAGGCAGTTAAACTCATAAATTTATCATAAAAAAAATACTTTTCTTAATAAAAAATGTTTGAGAAACCCTGGAATTTTTTTGAAAAAACTAATTTGAGATTTTGTATTTGTCTATGTTTATACCAATTTTCAGCGTTCTAGCTTTTACGGTTTCTGAGATATAGGGAAAAATAAAATAAAAATTCAAAAGTTGATAACCCCTGACTGAAACAAAAATTCAAAATTCCGAGTATAAAAGTTTTGTAGGCCTGTAACTGTTTATATATTCTGAAATTTTAGGCTCTGTAAATTGAGCGGATCAAAAGTTATAAGGGACGGACGGACACACACACACACAGACATACACACACACAGACACACAGACACACACACACACACACACACAGACACACGAAATGTTCTACTCCGAATTCTAAGTAAATCCGTGTATGGAACATATATGCTGCGAAGCCTCTAAGTTGGTGTTTTTTGACTTCAAAGTTGGAAAAGCCGTGAAAAAAGTAGACCTCTCCATACAATTCTCGCGTATTCTGGCTTGATACATTGTCGATATGTTAAGAGAACAAAGTTCTCCTGAACAAATCGACAGTTGGATTAACGTGTGTCAAGCTCAAATGAAATATTTTTATTTAATTTATCATCTCTTGGGATACGAACTGAACAACACAGAAGTCAAAGTATGCTATGTTACTCCACTATACCACAACAATCGATAGTTTATATTATTTTATTAAATACTCACTATAAATTCGAAAAATTCATGTGAGTTCATTATAATATTATCCTTTAAGCTTTATAATACCTTGTTCCCATCGGTGTATAAACAAAAGTCATGGGAATTCAACTGATGGCAAAAAAGGACGAATCAGTTTTTTGTAACATTTTATATTATGTGAAATAATTAACCCCTATTCTATCAGACCCTAAAGACATTTGATATTATTTCGCATTTTGCTACACTTTGCAAGGCCTTCTATAGGTACATATGTACTCTTAACATCCTTTATCATAAAATTCCTCTGTGATACCCTACTACATTCACTAATACATACACACATGCAACTGGATTTTTTACAGATTAATCTAACTTTATGATTGGATAATAAATGAAGAGATTAGACAAGATTGAAAGAGATACCTCAAGAGCACAGAGAAAAAAAATATATTTAAACGTTATTTTGAATCATAAATCTATTTTTCTCAGTGAAAATGAAAATAAATACTAGCGATGATTCAGACACATAGAGAGATAAATGAAGAACGTTTGACTTATATTATGAAACTGAAATGAGTTGTAGATGTCGGGCTAGAAAAGGTTGGCGAGATCATTTAAAAATATATTTTTTTTTCTTCCACTTCTTGTGCCGCTCCCAGCGAAAGGTTGGTGACCTTCATACCAAAATTATCCCGATCTTGCGCCAACCTAATTAGTGAAACCTCATCCGGAATACCAAACCACTGCCGGGGATTTTAAGCAACCATATTCTTTTACGACCCATTCTCCGTCTTCCCTCTATCTGTCCCTCGACTTTGAGCTGTAGAAAGGCATATCTATCACCACGGAATATGTCACCAAAATATGCAGCTCTGTGTCTGTTGACAGTGGTCAGCAACTCTCTCTCTTTCTCCATCATATTTAGAACTCCTTCATTGGAGATGCTCATCAGATCTCGAATGCTTCAATTTTATTAATTGTTGAGATTTTGAGAGTCCAACCTTCCACTCCATACAACAGTTCCGGTAAAACGTATGCTTCAACAGTTCTCCGTCTTGAACTGAGCTTTAAATCTCGGTTACACAGCAGTTTTTGCATTTAGTAGAAGGTGGATCCCGCCGTCTCAATCATGGTCTTTATTTCGGAATAATTTTCTTAGAAGCAAATAATAATTCTTATCTGATTGCATACAGTCGTTTTGTCTTTTTTTTGTAAAACGCTTCGATCGTATCTTTTTCCGCAAACATATTTCTAGTGTTAATGAATACACCACGGTAAGATAAAATGCATAATGTTTCTTTTGCATCTTGAAGATTGCGATGCTGTGCGTCGCACGGTAGCGAATCATCTCTGCTATCTCACACGGTGATCTAAATCTCTTATAATCCCCATCGTGGTTACACAAATATTAACGCTGGTAACATGCTCTCACACACATGGGTGTGTATCTCAACATCAGAGCCGGGACAAATTGTTATTAAGTCATTGAAAGATTCAAAATGTTACAAAATGTTTTCAAGAGAGATACAAACCCACACGATAGCCACATTTGCAATCAGGAAGAATTTTATCTTTAATATTAGGTATGGAATATATTGATTGGAAGAGATTGACAGTAGTAGACTCGCTTTTTAGCACTGGATTATTCATAAATTATACCACTTTGTAAAAAAGTGTTAAGTGTAAAATAAACAGGGTAAAACCTATAAACATTTTACACGAATACCATTTAAATAATTACATAAAAATTGTATGTAAAGGTGGAGTACATCAATACTAAAAAAGTCATAAAAGATAGATAAAGATGTTCTTAAACTCTAATACACAATCCAACAATCCCCTCCTCATTCACTAAAGATCCCTCCTCCCCCTCCTCATCCTGAAACATACTCGTTTACTGTTTTTGTGCATATCTTTGTTATTTTTTTTTTATCTTTTTAAATTTTCTTTTTTCTTTTATCTTGTATTTTCTTATAAATTTTTCTACTGTGTAATCAATTACTGTATAATCAATAATTTAAAGTGAAGAAAGCACTTTTGGCACATCTTTTATACAATACATGTAATGTAAAATAGATAAATTATAGCTGTAGCTTTCTGAGAGAAAATAAATAAACAAACAATGGGGATTTCAGTATTTTGAATAACTTAGTAAATTCAAAATACTTTCCAAATATTGTTTATCGAAATACTTTTGCGTTTTTTTTATTTAAACAGTTAAATTAATGAGTTAAAAAAAAAATACACATGCATTTGTGAAGCAGGTGATAATGACATCGTATTTTATTTAATCCAAACAAGATGCGCCCGAAGCTATTTCTCCGTTCGCCTCGTTCCGCATCCCGGCGCTATTCAGTTGCGTGTTTCTCAACAAAATCTAGTTGTTTATTTCGTCAACAGAGCACCAACAATGGCGACAGGTATCGGGGATTAACGAGGGCCAAACAAATTAAACAAATTAATAATACGACAACTGGCAGCATACCTGGGACCTTGCAGCCTCCAGCGACCATTCAGATATTTCAGGTAGATGAAAAGTAATAGCTAGACTTTGTGGCTTGCTGTATGATGCTGTAAGTTTTATTTTGTTTTGAACCATTGTGACGTTTTTGAGAAGTGTTTTATAAATCGAACGAAACAATGCTCAAAATCTTATAATAAAATTTGTTAATTTATTTGAATTCTACATAATTTCATACTTAATTAAAAGTAGTTTTCATATTTTTTTAATATATGAGAAATATAATATGACGAATGCATCACTTACTAATCATTACTCTGTAACTATTACTCAATTCTGTCTCACTCAAAACCAAATATGACGCATGCATCACTAAATAATAATTACTCTGTAACCATTTACTCAATTCTGTTTCACCCAAAACCAAAAAGACGCATGCACCACTCATTATTTTATGTCTGTCGCAGTCTATGTCAAATATATTTATTTATTTATTGATTCACGACTCAAAGCCCTTTACAAAACAAAAATATTACATGACACAGCATAAACCAAAGAAATACAATTTATAAAAATTCATAACATCTAGACATAACAACGGTAGCAGAGGATATATAAAAAAATAAAACCACACATGAAAGGTAAATTATACACGAAAGTACATTCATTATAAACCCAAGAATAAATAAATAAAAAAAACTCAAATATAAAATACTACATAGCATGAAAATAAGAATATTACTAACTGAATAATATAAAAATGAATGGTGTGAATAACTACCTACATACTTAGCCACACTGAATCAGTGAATGCTGCCAGATGTGATAGTATATTACATTATTGAATTTAATTAAATAAAAATCAAATGTACAAAAATATATAAAAATGTAAACAACTGACTACACAATCATTTGGGGGTATGTTCTCGAAAATGTTTTAATAAAGTAAATTTATAGTCCTTAAAAGAATTAAAGAAAGGGTCAATCAGATAACCAAAGTCATTGCCCAATCGATGAATTATATTCAACGAATTCTATTCAAATATAGCGCAAACACTAAGTATCATTAAAAATTAAGTTTGAAAAGGTTCCAACAATAATTTGTAAAAGTCATCGGTATCTCCTCCTTCAGCAACTTAGACAAATAAAGTTTGAAAACGTCCCAACATTAATTTGAAAAGTGTAGTGGAATTTAAACTGTACATTTTTCGAATATTCTTTTTTAACCAATATTACATAATCAATTTAAATAACTTATTGTTTTAATTTACTTATATAGCTTTTCAATCTATGTACATAACTAATACACTTGTTAGAGCTTAGGTACATCTATGTTTATATCGGTTGAATCGACATTTTAGTAACATTAACTGAAGAAAGACTATAATTTCTCCTATTTTCCCACAACTAACCGTTACATTGAATCGTTTACCAGACCAGTACATAATGTATCCACGACCAAAGTATGAATTAACTGGTTAGATTACTGTAATCAAACTCGGTTAACATTAATCAACATCAAGTTAAATGAGATTTATCCTATCTCACATACTGCTTATTTATACACACACACTGTCTTATCAAAGTTCACATGTCAATTCAATATGGCGTTTACTAATAATATATTTTCTTGTTTCATCAATATGATCATAGTTATAAATACGATATTTTGCCAAATAGCTCTTTCTATCAATGCTTTCAGTCCAGATAGGCAACCTTTGAGTGAGTAGCAGTTTGAGATAGAAGAAAATCCTTTATGTGCATGCTGGGCTGTGTTCAGATTCAACGCTCGACGTCGGGCGTCGAGAAGTTGCAGATTATGGCGTTTTTCACACCAATCTCACTGAACGCTTTCGAGCGGCGTTTCAATTTGAACGCTGCATCGGATGTTTTAATTGTCAAATGTCATTTATCATACTTGTCTCTTACATACATACATACATACCATCACGCCATGTCCCTCACGGGGTAGGCAGAGAGAACCGAACGCCACATTTTTCTATCTTGACACGCATTCATCGCCTCCTCAACATTCATACATCGTCTTATACATGTTCGTCTGTTGTTCACGCTTCTTACATTTCCATCTTTCAAAATATCGTTTACATGGTCGTGCCATCCTTTTCTTGGGCGCCCGCGACCTCTTATTCCGTTCCTGTCAGATTTGTATATTTTCTTCGTCAGGCGTTCTTCGTTCATTCTCCCCAAGTGGCCAAACCATCTCAATGTGTTAACTTTCATTCTGTTAATTACATCTTTCTTTATCTTACATTCTTTCCTTGTATCTTCATTCCGAACTCTATCATACATCGTTCTGTTACAAATTCTTCTAAGCGATCTCATTTCAACTGCATTTATTCTGCTTTCGTGCGACTTCTGCCATGTCCAGGTCTCACTTGCATACGTCAATGTTGGCACTACGATTGCGTTATGAATGGCAACTTTAGCGTCTCTTGATATGTTGCGATCATTCATAACTGGTCTAAGTGCTCCATTCACTCTGTTTCCTGCCATAACTCTTCTTTCAATATCCTTATCAGGCCGTCCATTCCGTTGGAACATACTACCCAGATAGACATACTCGTCGACTTGTTCAAGCCATTCATTCTCTACTTTTATTTGACACACTGTTCTGCTTTCATTCTTTTCAAAGACCATTACCTTTGATTTGCTGGCATTCATTTTAAGTCCGTTTTCTATGCATCCTTCATATACCATACTTACAAGATACTGTAACTCTTCCATACTTTCTGCTAACAATACTTTGTCGTCTGCATACATCAGATCACGTACTGTTACAGTACTCAGTTTCAGACCCTTACTTTCATACTTAAGGGCTCTTATGCAGAAATCAATGTAGAGATTAAAGAGCCAAGGGGACAACACGCACCCCTGTCTAACGCCATTATTTATAGAGAACCAAGTTGTTGTTGTGTCGTTAACACGAACACATGCTTTGCTGTTCTCATATA
This sequence comes from Molanna angustata, assembly GCA_963576475.1. Lineage (NCBI taxonomy): Eukaryota > Metazoa > Arthropoda > Insecta > Trichoptera > Molannidae > Molanna > Molanna angustata. Next base: position 9,730,545 of record OY754972.1, read on the forward strand.
ATGAAGCGATTGCACGTATCAGCTTACTCTTCACTCCGTACATCGATAGTATATTCCATAGTTTTTCTCTTACGACTTTATCATAGGCCTTTTCAAGGTCTATAAAGGCGCAGAAAAGTTTTTGGTTTTTTCCCAAAACCTTTTCTGTGACCATACGTAAAGAAAAAATTTGGTCTATACATCCTCTGCCGCCAACAAAAGCCCCTTGAGCATCCCAAATCTTGCTCTCTGTAACCTTTCGTACTCTTTGATCCAGGATCCTTGCATACATCTTACCAACTGAGCTTAGCAAACTTATGGCTCTATAGTTTTTGCAGTCGAGCTTCGATCCTTTACCTTTATACAAAGGTACCACGACTGCATTTCTCCAGTCTGAGGGAGTGTGTCCTTCTTCCCAACATTTGTTGAAAAGAGAGAGACACCACTCCAACGTCTGTTCGCCGCCATATTTTATAAGTTCAGCTGATACACTGTCATACCCGGCAGCTTTCCCCGCTTTCGCGTGTTTTACTGCTTCAAACACTTCTTCTTGCGTTATTTCATCCTTATCATCTTCACTTACTTGCCATGTTCTCTGACTCACGTCCCCTCTTACTCCGCTATCATACAGTTCCTCGAAATATTCTTTCCATCGCTCTTTCACGCCATCTTCGTCCATAATTATTTTTCCATCTTTATCATTTATTCCTTTCGAAGCTTTCACAGTTCCATTTTTTCTTTTCGCTACGCCTTTCCAGAACATTTTCATGTTTCCAGGAAAGTCGTTGGCTATTTTCAGGCTTTCTTTCTCTTTTATACCATCTTTTTCCCTTTTTACTGTGTCTTTGACTACTTTCTTGCATACTTTATAATTCTCTTTTGCTCTTTCTTCATTATTCGATCCTTTCGCGGCTAATAATGCCATCCATGCTTTCTTCTTTTCACCCACAACTATCTTAACACTCTCATTCCACCAAGCATCGCCTTTCTTTCCACCTCTTTTAGCAATACCACAGATATTCTTCGATGTCTTACACACGGTTTCTTTCAGCGTAGTCCATGCTTCCTCAATATTTCTTCTACTGTGTATTGCTTTAAAGAGTTCGGTTCCAGTCTCTTTTGCATACTGATTTCTTACACTCTCATCTTGCAGCCTTTCTACCTTGGTTCGCTTCGGTGGATCACTTCGGTGTGTTTTAGAGCGCCACCCGGTGAACAAATCAATTCTTGATATTAGCAAGTAGTGGTCTGTCTCCAATTCCGCGCCCCTATACACTCTAGTATCCACTGTCGCTTTCCTTAGTGCGGCGTCAACACATACATAGTCAATTATCGACCTTTCATTCCCTCTTTCCCATGTATACTGGTGAATTCTTTTGTGGCTGAATACTGAGTTCGCCACAAACAGATTCCCTTCCGTGCATACTTCCAATAGTCTTTTACCATTGTCATTCACTCTAATATCGCCATGAGGTCCAAGGACTGACTCAAAATCTTTCCTACGGACACCCACCCATCCATTTAGGTCTCCAGTCAGAATCACTCTTTCATTATTCTTTTTTTCGTTCATTATCTCGGTCACACTGTTCCAGAAATCATCCTTTTCACTCTCACTATCGGAGTTTCCGGGCGCATATCCTATTATTAGGAATACGCTTGTTATTCCGATCTTCAGCCTTACCCACATGAGTCTAGAGTTTTTTAGCTTGTACTCTTTCATACATTTCCCCATTCGTTTCGCTAGAATCACACCAACTCCTTTGCATGCAAATTCGTCACTCTTCACTCCCGACCATAGTTCTATCATACCATCATTCCTAACGTTCATCCCCCTACCTTTCTTTTTTGTCTCACTTACACACAATACATCTATTTCTTTACCTTTTATTACGTCGCACAATTCATTCATCTTTCTATCCATTCCTCCTCTTATATTCCAGACTCCCAATCTGCACTCGGCTCTCCTCTTTTCGCCTACCCCCTGGACCGTAACATGACGAGTGGCGGGCTTCATCGATGTTCTCCCGGCAGAGCCCAGGGGGTTTTTCTTAATTCAGCTATCCATTCATCACACTTTCATATACGTCATCTGATATAACACACACAATTTTTCTTAAGATAATTTTAACATATACAGAACACTTATTTACATATAATTACACTATTTAAGTCCCAACTTTTGTCTTTTCTCACCGCTTACATTTATATTATCTTACCAAGTAACTTATACAACTAGTTATTTCTTATTCTTAGTTTAATAGTTCACTTAATATAATTAACGATTACACTTATTAACTATATCTTACTCACTATTTCGCTTATTTTATGTACTACAAATTTACTAGTTCTGGTACGCACGTGTCTTTTCACTGTTTACACCTCTCTATGTACTTCCTCTTTCACACTTTGCTTCGCTTCCTCACTTCACTGCGTAGCACTTTTACCTGGACAGAGTCATTTTTTGTCTTAAGCAGGGCATGTCACTTTGAGAGAAGGTTATCTATCGGGCACCCCGAGACAGGATAATTTACGGGTACTTTTCAGGAAACCATTCCACAGTCGCTCCCGTTCATCTACTGCGGTATGTTTTTAGTAATGTATTCCTTTTTCCCGCCGATCGTGTAAAAATTGGTCTCTTTTAAGGTTATATTTTAATCGAAGGACAACAATTGGACAGTGGTGTAAATAATGATCTCTGACCTTTTATTGGAAATATTTGAATGATATTTTTCTAAATTAACCTCTTTGTGAATGCAAATTGTCATCATAAATAATGTCAACTGACATAATAGATACCACAGAAACAAATAGAAGTCATCATTCTACAGATACTATTAGAGCTGTTAGAGCGTTTTTCACAAGACAATTTTACCGAGCGTTTGGTACGTACACTGGACGTCCAAACTGACCGCCACGGAGTGTCTTTCGAGCGTCTGCTTCCGGTCATTGTGAGCGTCACTAAGTGCACTCGGCGTTCATTGTGAACGTAGCCCAGGGCAGACTTGAAAACACTCGATCACGTGTTCTTTGAATGTCCTATGCACTACGAATATGACATCTACCCCAACTTAAAAGTTTCTCTATCAGTTAAAATGACATGTCTCATCTCTTGTCGCCCTACTGTCCTCCTGTTTATTCAGCAATAACTAAATGTTAAATATTAAAACGATTATCTTAATTAATAGTTTAAATATTTAATATTTATACACCAACAAAATATTGACTCTTTTCTTCCTAAGGGTGGGTTGTCTTATACAATAAAAAAAAATAGGTAAATTATCCTCCTCTGCTGACATTAAAATCTCCTTCTAATGCTGGTTAAAGACCACTAGGGACTCTTTGCACAGAGTTTGCTGCCTCTTATGATGTGGAATCCTTGCTGTCTTTCCACCTTTTGGGGGTCTACCAGGCATCTTTCTTCCCTGTGGTGTTTCTTCCTTCTTTCCTCATAGTCTCTCCAATGCCTCGAATACCACCATCTCACTGATCGTACTGGTCCCTATTCTGTCAAGTAGAGTCTTGTCTGTTATTTTTCTGGGGTTTTTCATCTCTGTGATTCTTAGGAGTGCTATTAAAATAAAAATACTTTATTACTATTAGCATAATTTAAATAATAAATAAAGTACATTAATTTAATACTTGATATGTAGTAGGCCGGTATAATATATGACGTACCTACTTTGAGTCAGTTTAAAATAAAAAAAAGGTGAATCTAAAACATTTAAAATCTCTTCTGTTTGTCTTCTAAAATCTCTCATGTGTAAGCTATCTTAACTAAATGTGTCTCAAAGATCGTATCGTCAAAGTATTTGTATGTCCATGTAAACGACATGTATTTGTGTCGTATGTGATATATAACGTATCTGTATTTATGTGCGTGTGATCTATTTCTGTGTCCATGATCTATAACATATTTGAATGTATTGCGTGTGATCTATTTGTGTGTAGGTGCGTGATGTATGGGATTGGTGCTATGCAAACACAAAGAGCTGTCGAACACGAGACGTTGGAATGAAATAAAAAAAAGAATCTTCTTTAGATGGATCTATAGATCCACCTTTGTATCGATCCTTGTTCATTTAGGGCGATGTTTCATTAGTGTTTCTTCACCAGCGGGTATCTGGGCCATTCAAACAACACCTTTATGCAACAAGACGAGGAAGCAAAGATGGCGTCTTTTATTTGTTTATCAGACTTGAATGGGAACAATCGTAATTTTTCTCTGACCCGAATAGCAATTCCAAGAAATACATAATAAATTTGTGATGCTTTGTGCCTATATTACAAATACCTCACGAAATCGTTGTTTTATTCATCATGTATTAAAAAATATATAGTGAAAATAATAAAATTTCACATATAAAAATAACTCTAGAATACACAATCTGCACATTTAAAATATACCTTAGATAGATCCACTCATTATGAAGAGTTCACTCTGCCGATTATATTTTCGCCATGCAATTTATTGACCATCGATTGACCCCATCATCATCGGTGAGCTGACACACACACATACACCGGGCCAGGGGTTCAATATGACCCACTGAGAGTGTAAACTGTAGAGTGTACCATGGACCATACAGAGAGAATACTAACTGCCTCATTTGTTGTCGGCACCGTGGGATAAACTGCGAGATGTACGTTAATTGATGGATATTTGTATAAATTAACCGGCCAGGTAATACAACTGCCTTTTTTACGAGAGCATGCAAACAGAGTCTGCCGACTTAATCCCAGTTTGTTAAGTGACAGTTGATCTTTTCGCGTTTGGTCACTTTGTAATTTTTGACAGTTTAATTAAATTAAGAAGCACTGATTAAATATCCTTCAAAATCTAAAGGAGTCTTAGCGAATACTAGATATACAAATTTGCAAAATTTGAAAAGAATCGAATAAGTTCTTCAGTCTATAATCGATTAAATAGAATAAACACGCCGTACATAGCACATAGTAAACACCACACACATGCACACACAGATATGTTGCGATGAAACTGACAGAATACATCCTCGACATGACACTTGTTGAAATCTGCAATAAAAAATAACCTTAAAAATTACTAATTATAACCTAACGATGAAACTGACAGAATGCAACCTCGACATGATACTTGTTAAATATCTGCATTAAAAATAATAACCTTAAAAATTGCGAATTCAAAAATCCCCACTATATCCCCTCGGATTAGTGAACTGCAAAATGTATTTTTTAGCTGTTATTTCTCGATTTTTGTTAAGTTTTCAACATACTTTTCCTATTCGTTACGAAGTGGAGTTTTATACTAAACATTTTTCCATAGAAAATGTATTTTTATATAATCTATGTACAAAGTTGTCATTTACAGTTGCAAAAATATTGTAAAAATAAGCTGTAGTTATACAGACTTAAACAGGATAATACACTGAACATTTATACAGACTTAAACAAAAAAAAACATTCGACAGTTATGTGGTAAGTTTTGTTTAGTAACGCCTTTACTGAACTTTGTAGGTATATAACATAAGATTAACAATGTAGGTATATAACATGAGTAGAAATTCGAAAAAAAAAAATTCCAAGTTGGTAGATTTTGTTAACATGTTGGTTGTGACTTGTGGGTACCAACGGCTAAACGCTCAATTAACCGCGATGTTTGATGCGCAGAATGAAGGAATTAACCAAAGCGTGATTATTTTGCAAAATGTTGGACCAGGCATGTCTTGTCTTGCATACCTATTATTCTCTACAATATCGCCGCAAAGGAAAACATGGCCTAAATAAAAAAAATAGTCATACTTAATGCGCAATCTCGGGTTGGTTGGAAGTGATTGCCTTGTGGAAATAAACCCGCCTTTGTGGACTTGCTGTGAGTAAATCAAGTAAATTAGTAAAATTATTATTAAAATATGTGAGTATGAGAAGTAATACTATGACACATAAAATAAATAATAAACACTTCCTTGCGCCCTGCGCATTGGCGAGTTTTTTTTTCTATTTGCTATGCGGCAATATTTCTTCAAACTAACCAGTGTCTTCAGCCCAGAGAAGCAATATTTGCGTGAGAAATTAATTAAAATAATATTCTCATACGTAAGGGATCAAACCAAGGATATCTTACAGAAGCCAGCTGGTCAAAGCCGGCTTTCCAACTGTGCCTCGGCAATCCGAATTATTTTATTTCTACAGGATGAATTAATACCTATAAAATAATTTTTAATACATAACAACTCATAAAAAAAGGAGGGCAATATACAAATTCTGATATTTTCAGAGCTCTGACTGGTCTAAACGCCTCTACCTTGGTATTTTAGTACCGACAGACAAGTAGAGTAAGTTAAATTAAAGTGTGTATAATAAAATGACTATATTTACCAACATGAAAGAGGCAAATAGTACACATATAATTATTTTTTTAAACCTATATATTTTTAATATTATAGTTTTACTCCTGGACTAAAAATAAAAATATAGTTATGATTGAATTAAATCAAGTGACTACATACACTACATAAGGAACTGCATACATAATTATAGAAGATGTATGTTATTACATGGGGGACATTATCAATATTTATATCGTACAATTAAATCCATTATATCCCTTCGATATCACTATAGACAGTTGCTTTTTCAATGTACGCTAACTTATATACATAGATAACGATTATTATTAAGTTAGTAGAAAAATGGAAAATTCCTATCAAGAAATGAATTATATAAGTAAATGATTCTTGAATATTCATAATTTAGATTTAATTCAAAACTTTCTAATTTAAACAGATTGAAGACCAAAGTTCGCAATATTGTTTCGTATTAAAATAAATAAATAAACATTATAAATTAACAGAAAATATACAAGAATTATGAATGGACAAAAATGTTGGATATTAAGTGGAGATTGACGACTAATTTTGATGAGTAATCTCTATATATACTTTTGACATTGGAATTGTTTTTACAATTAAAAAAATACGTGATTAATTCTTTCATCCTCCTCACCAAACTGCCAAAGACGACCACTTAAAACCCTTATTCTGTAAAGATGGGAGGCAATCGAGCAGTGGTCAATTGTCATCATAGAAATACATTTCAGTTGAAATATTATCAAATAAAAACGATAAAATAATAGCAGGTTTAAAATTTGCTAGGTACTGTGAAAAATTCTATATCTGACTTAATTCTAATGTGCTTAATCCTCATAAAATTATTGTATGATGATATATGGGAACGTCTTATTGATAAAAACTGGTATTTTTCTTCATGAATGGAACCCTTTAAAGAACTTTATAAGTCTAATAAATTTTACTGATTTTATTCGTCCTATGAGGTTATAATCACGACTGCCATCGACAATTTCAAATAAATATGTAAAATGAAATCATTCATTTGAATAGATTGATTCTTACTATCAGCTGAAAACAGTCTGTAGCAAAATAAAAAATAAATAATTTACATCTCCACGAACGTGACAAAAGATGTTGGAAAATTTAAATTCCTCAACGAGATGTCCACGTGACAATAGCCGTGTACGCTTCTGTGTTGTTTACCTTACTTTTAAAAAAAGTAAAAACAAATCGTTATTTACATACTCGATCCATTCAGAATGGAAGCGTTGAATCTCATTAAATTGTAGGAGTATATACAACTGACTGTATGTGATTAATACAATGTATAGAGTGCATTTTATGTGAGCCATAAAGACACTTAATGCGATACAGGTTTGAGTTCGTTTTTGCGTGTATTTCCTTTCGCCTAAGGATTCAATCCGTTTGCTTCGATGTCCTTTTCGGTGTCCAAAGATATAACCGCGAATGTTATGATGCAAATCAATATCCAGAGAATGTCTATCATACATCAATCAAATATACGGTATTATTTCCATTGAAATGGTATGTTTATGCGTTGCAAAAAACCCTTGGAATCAAAGCTTCCCAAGTTTGAACAAAACCCACTGAAACAATAAGGCTGGCTAAAGATTTTTAAGAATTGTGAAGCGATTCTTTTCATGCACTAATAACGCATTCCGATATTTTTTATTACAAAACACTCGTTTCCAAATACGTGACATGCGACTTGCCTCTCTAACTTTCAAATGAAAATATTTAGAGGAATTTTCACAGAACCATGCTGTCTAAAGGTACTTATAGTAAAATTAAAAAAAAAATGATTCTCACGAAAGAGGCAGCTTTCCTGGCTGCGAAACATCCGGAAATGGACCGGTATTAGAACTGTGGAGGAGCTGTTTCGCACTGCACAAGACAGGGAGGCTTTCGCTATGATGGTCGTCAACGTCGAAGAGACCCATAGATTTTCATATAATGTATTAGATGTCGCAGTTAGCAAATTTTGTATGAATCGAAGTGAGGATTATTTCCGCGGGACTTTTGACAACAAGGTGGGCAGACCACATCGTTTTTTTTTATAGAAAAAAACGACTAATGTGAATTGTTTTCAAAATAATTTGTCGAAAAAACACTTTGTTTATCAAGATATAGAGAACAGTTATCTAGGAAGTGTTGAAATGTATGGAAAACTGCAATATGTTGCCAACCAAGAAATCAAACGCGCGATATACCATGACTCACTTATTGCGCGAAGTACTCCATCTAGTCTATTATATGAAAATCTTTGGGGGACCTGACATGACTCAAGAAGAAGAAGAAGAAGAATCTCATCATAATCATTTGTGTCTGAGCATTTAAAAATATTAGATTAAAACATAATGGCTTCGCATCATCCAAGAAATCCTCTGTGATACCAAAGCATTTACGTTTCGTATAGTCGAATTTCAAAATATTTTTTTTAACATGACTCCGTCTATTAGGTAATGGGTCCATTCTACTCTTTCGAAGAAGCGCACTATGTAGAGTTGAGGAGGGTTTGCAACCTGCAAAATATTTATTCAGATCTTCAAAAGACCCGGGTTGTAAGAAGGTGGAAACGCAGAATTTGGAAGATGGTTCCATAGTCGGGAAGCTGGGTTCAAAAATTCGAGAAACCACTGGTTCAATATAACTGAGATACAACAATTTCTTTGAATATTGATTCCATTAAAAATTATAAATCCTTATTAGTCAGTTGAATATGGCCTTGTAATTCGAAACGATTCTTGGAATTATAAAAACTACGTATCAACTTATCAATAGGTAAAATTATAGAATTCAACGAATCAGAAGCCGACTTAATTAATAGATCGTAGAGTAGGTACATATAAAAGCAATTAGTGAATTGAAATAAAATGCTATTGGAGAATGTAATTAAAGTCAATTGAAGTTTCCTTTTGCATATTTGTATGAAGATAATTTAAAAACAATTCACTAAGAATATATATGTTCAAATAAAAATTCAATATATATAATTTTTTGAGGTTATGTATGTATGTTGGCTTGAATAAAAATCAACAGATTGTTTTTATGTCGCAAGTTATCCAATATGCTAACGATCCCGTGAACGGTCACCTTTCGAAATAAATGAATGATAAATGAAATTTAAACAATAATAAAAAAGACAATGGCCGAGATTTATGTATGTGTAAATTTCAAATTTGAATTGATAATCCGCCGAATTATCGAGAATGATCTGCTGCGACGGCGGCCATCTTTGAAAGCTTGATGACAGCGGACACAACATGGCCGAATAAATTTATGAAAAGTATTCTAATTTCGAATTTGAAATTCGAATGCCACCGAACGTCAATTGCGGGACCATAGACAAAAGTTTTAGATTCAAGAGATGAATTTTATATAGGTACCTACCTACAGCGTTTTGAAAAGAGCAGAAACGGAGTAAGGATGTATCTATCTACTTATTTATCTGAAACAAAAATTATTTTCTATGGAAGTAGGTATTATATTATTTTATTTATTAAATTATTATTGATAACTACGTCCAACCATTACAAATACAATAAATGATTGTGTACGATACCAAAACGATTAATATCAACTTTATACGTGTGGGTAGTGGCCAACCCTAAACTCGTCACTAACAAGTCACTCAAATGTTGTATGGAAAATATTCAGTGTTTTCAGGAAATGAGTTTGTTAAATTATTTTTGATTTAAATATTTTATTATGAAAACTTGATAATTATTCAATGCCATATTATGGGAAGGTCCGATGCTATAATAGTAGGTACTCGCTGGTGACGTGCGAGTTTAATCGTCACACCCGCTTGATTCTCGAGCAATATGCAAAAAGGACAAGTAAAAACAATATGGAATTTATATGACTTTTTACCGATTTGAAAATAAAAATATCAAATTATATGTTTTCTGAGTTTGAGTTCACTTTGAAATATTTGACAATCAAAAAGAATGAGAACCACTATTCAGATATTCCTTCAAAATCTAATGGGGTCTAAGCGAGTATTAGATATACAAAATTGTAAAATTTTAAATTAATCGAATAGGTCTATAATCGATAAAGTAAAATAAACACGCCGTACATACTTAAAATACACAACACATAGCACATAAATGTAGTACACAAAACACACAGATACATTGTGATGAAACTTTCAGAATACAATCTCAGCATGATACTAGTCGATAATCTGCAATAAAAAAATATCCTTAAAATTGCGAATTCATAACTCCACACATACAGATTACGATAGGTATTAATTCATACATACAAACCATCACGCCATGTCCCTTACGGGGAAAGCAGAGGGAACTGAGCGCCATAATCCTCTATTTTTGCTCACATTTCTAACTTCATTTATAGATTTATACCATGCATCGTCTCATACATGCTCGTCGATTTTTCAAGCATCTTACATTTCCTTCTTTCAAAATATCATACACACGGTCATGCCGTCCCTTTCTGGGGCGGCCCCTGCTATTCACTCCATCTCTTACACCCATGTATATTTTGTTGGTCAGTCGTACATCATTCATTCTTTCAATATGTTCAAACCACCTCAAGGAATTTACTTTCATTTTACTTATAATACTCATCTTTATCTTACATTCTCTCCTTATATCCTAATTTTTCATTCATTCATATATCGTTCTATTACGTACTCTTCTTGAGGCACCGGCTTAGAATAGTGTTTCCATTCTTTTAAATCATTGTTTTCGAGTGTCCCGTAAGAGCCGGGTAATCGAAAATACAACAGGCAACAATAACATCTCACATCGTTCAGCTATGAGGTTCACCACCCATTCAGAATGTAGTGATTTTTTTGTCGAAACGAGACTGGTGTGTGGATATACATAGATGTGTTGTTTTCCCTTTTATACTGCACACCCGCACACCTTTCGCTGGTTACCCCACATTGTGGGATATGCCGTGATGGTATGAATGACATACTCTTCTTAGTGATCTCATTTCCATAGTGTTAATAGTATCACAAATACTGAAAACACAGTGAATAACTAAGTTTAGTTTGTCGATCGACAATTCTTGATAGAATTCCATTAAGGTCTTTGACTCCATTGTACGTAGATACAAATATAAAAAAAATACTTGGATGTAAATTATTATGTAAATTTTGTATGTAACCACTAGTCTCAGTCTTGTAGAGTATTTTTCTGACGATGTGCCTTGCACGAAACACGTCGATAATCAAATAAATTTCAATAGAACTAATAGGTACCATTTTTTTTATATTTGTAATAATATATCTTACACACAGTGAAAAACTATTTTTTTCCACCGGGAATCTATGCCGAGGTCTTTTGCTCAGTAATCAGATATCGAACCAACTGAGCAACGATGGCTGAAATTGAAGAAATGTTATTTTTTTATAAAAATACACGTCCGTTTTGAAATAACAAAAAGGGTTTACATCAATCATCGCTTAGTAGTGGTCCCGTGCATACAAACGAACACATTGCAGAGCAAAAACACCACAAAACATTTTTGTCTCCGAATGAAAGAAACCCAATGTTAAAAAAGAATGAAGTCACATCAGTCAGCGTAATTTACGGACCCACCCTTTTGCTTTTGCGTGGAATACGCATAATTCCACCTCGGCTCACGTTTCTCTCTTCACATACATACCATCCATACGGAATTACACGCCAGTTTTTCGCAAATTCTCAAACAATACCTACTCATTTGATTCCACTCTTAATAATTCTTGATTCTGATGCTAAAATATAAATATCTGACTGAGAATTTCATTTGTTTACTGTCAAATAATAACCATACTTATCTGCTGTACTCTGTAAGGAATTTGCAACTCCCACTTCTGTATACCAATAACCAATGTATTCCTTTTACCAGGGTTGTATATGATCCTGGGATCTTCATCGATGGCGACCTTTCGTGGCATGAACAGGTATTGCATGTCAGCAAATCTATTTTCTGTGCCCTACATTCACTTAATAAACTTATAATCCTCCTTCCACTCCGTTGTAAAAGAACTCTAGCACAATCACTTCTTCTTCGTTGCTTGATTATGCCGATGTATGTTATTTGAATGCAAATAAAGTGCATCTCGATAAACTTTATTTTTTTTACAATTCAATGAAGGAATCCATGTACTGTCAAACAACTAAAACCAACCTAGTATTAGATCAAACAACTAAAACCATGTCAAACAACTAAAACCAACCTAGTATTAGATCTATGACGATTTTCTCCTCATATCTGACTTAACCTCAACAATTTGTGACATATTTTTCAATTGAGAAATCATTTTTCATTAAAATATGATCAAATATGTCTCATTAAATGATTACCTATAGAAAAAAAACACATTTTTAAGTTTGACTATATTCAACCACATTCTATCCTAAGTTTTGGACAGTCAAGTATTGTCCCTGAGCCACATAACAATATAGCTTACATAGAATACCGTTACAAAATACTCTGACGTGGCGATATATAATCTCACATACATCGTGCTTACTACACGTACCAAATGAATCTTTAATTTTTACCTTCATCGCATTTCTACGTGAAAACATGAGATGGAACACAAAAAAACAACCCTTTTCTGAACGAAGAAAGCTACCGAATTTTTCTAAACATAGGTACCAATGTTTGTTTGGAATTTTGATTTTAAACCTCAGCATTACATTTGTCATTTTTAAGTTATATTTCCTACCTAGGTACGTACATAATAGGTACACATATTAGCCAATGAGCTTGTGATAGGTATATACAGCCCAGTTAATAAAATGAATCTAGTATAGGTACCTACATATCACTGCTGTGAGGCACCGCCTTAGAATAGTGCTTCCACTCTTTTCTATTAGCATCGCTTCCGTAAAAGCCGGGTAATCGAAGATTCACCACCCATTCTGAATTTTGCCTTTTTAGGTGACACAAGAATGGTCTGTGAGGTTATTTCGTGCTTCCTTTTATAAGGCAATGCACACCAGTGCACCTGTCGCTGGTGACCCCACATTGTGGGATACACCGTATTGCTATAAAGGTAAAGCCCGTAGATGCCTACCAACAGTTGTTAGAATTAACTTTATGAATAATTTAAATCAAATCCTTTTTATGAAAAAGGTTTTGAAGCTATTTAAATAGCACCCATATAACACCTATTTAATTAATTTTTGAATGCTTAAGAGGGCATATAACACTAAATCTAGTGACTGAAAACATGATTAGTTAAAACCGCCTAATGCAATATGAAGTTACGTGTAAATGAGGGTATCTATCTCGTGCGTTAAAAATGGTTTATACGCGATTAATATTATTGGAAACTCAAAATTTGTTGTTTTTTTAGCATATTAAGAACAAACCTGATTTGAAATGATAAAACTTTATCGGTCATTCACTTTGATTTTATGCACTCATTGTGCACATCAAAGATTTATTTCTCTACAGCAAATAGTTGTGGATTATTTTTAAAAAATGCTCTAAAAAAGGACATTTTTTATCATGTTTTTAGGGGAATTTATGATAAATTTTAAAATAGTGTGACGAACATTCACTAGCGAAAATATTTATGGTATTTATTTTAGAAACACACTGTTTGACATATTTGGAAATTTCGATTTAAAATTCAGGGGGGCAAGTCTGGTCCAACCGGCGAAATCAAAACCCTCACGATTACCCATATCATGGATATAATTATTATATGAAGTTCTATAATATATTTTGATGTCATAGAACTCCATATGGTAATTATATCCATGATATGGGTAACCAAGGGGATGATGATTTCGCTGGTTGGATCAGATTTGCCCCCCAGGTGTTAAAGGCATCTCAATAGATTCATATTTTACAAGTTCGATTTATTTGGCTTTCTACAATCTTGAAAGTCCAAATAAGTGGATGAAAGTTTATGTTATTCATTCGTCGAGGCTGTATGCTCTCCAACAATACGCCGCGCCGTCTGAGAGAGCATAAATTTTAATTCAGCGGTGAAACTCATCAATTTGACGGCATGTATATTTAACAATTCCGACCTCTCCGGAAGGTTCCAGGAGAAGGGAAAGCCGAAAGTCAAAATGAGTGGATGAAAAAGTATGGGTAAGAAGAATTGCTCCCGTATGGGAAGCCTGTCACGAAGCGTCGATGATATGAATTTTTAAACATGGCACATGTGTGGGGCGTGGAAGGGAGACATCCACTTGGCTCCGTCTCCCTTACTTCGTCCTTTACTCCACACCACCCTCTACTTTCGTTCGTATGCTTTCTTATTTTTATTCTTAATACACTTGCGCTATCTGACTTATTATTTTGTCTCTACACTTCACCATCCTTATATTATAAACACTAGTTCTCTCCTGTCGCTTAAGAGGCTATAGTATATTTTGAAAATAATTTCTCTAATACCTACCTTCAAAAGATACGTCTTTGAAATAAGAAACAGTTTTTAGGTATGTACATCTTTATTATATTGACTTTTGAATTTGTTTAATACTTTTCTTGTAAAAATAGTTTTAGTAAAACCCTTTTTTATTTGTTTATTTTAAGTAACTAAAAAACTACAAAGCCTATGAAGCAGATTTTTACTTCAATCGAAAGAAAATATGAAAATCTACCGGCTGTGTTTTTTATTATGAAAACATTTAAATAACTATCCTTGCTATTTAAAAGAACCTCTAAATTTTACCTTACCATATCAGGTGATATACAATATTTTTTCGTGTTTCATACATTAGAAGGTAATTTAGTGTGCATTTTTGCGTACATCCGTGTATCCAGCGTATACAAGGGCCTTAACTCGTGACTTCTGAATTAGTGGAGACTAGTGTTTTAACTATTAATAAGAGTATTTTTCTTCTTTGGCTGGTCCTCTTCCCAGTTCATCTGGGGTCGGCCCTCCTGGTACGCAGTCTCCACGTCTTTCACTGACCAGTGTGTCATCTCACTGGTCAGCTGGTCCTTCCTGAGATCTCTCTCAATACTCGTCCACCAAGTGGCCTGTGGACGGCCTCTAGCTCTGGGTGGTGTGGGAATATTTAGGGCCACCAATAAGAATATTTTTATGTCAATAAGTTTCGTCGTGTTATGGGATATTGTGATCTATGAAATTTTTTGTCCACGATAGCCCAAACTGTCAGTTCTATTGATTTGATATTCATACGAGTCATCTTCCCTCCACTGCTGGAGGTAGGCCTCTTCCATTTCCTTCCACCTTGGTTTCTTTGATGCCATCTGCATCCATTTTCTCCCTGCCGTCCTGATAATATATTGATCCATCTTTTTCGGGGCCTGACGATGTCTCATCTATATATACTCATCTACATACTTTGTCAACGATGTCATCTTCAACTATTATAGATTTGTATCCCGGGCTCATGATATTTGTTTTCTTTATATTCATTCGTAGACCAACTTTCTTTGACGCTTCATGGAGTTCTTCGATTATTGATATTCTCATATGTGTATTGTGCATTAACTGATAGCTGATTGTTTTCCATAGATATCCGATTATTTCTTCTCTATGGTTTCATCTGGAAAAAATTTCAAAATATGTATACAATAGAAATGAATTTCATAAAAACGCATACATAGATTGTCCACGACAGTCTTTCGAATAGATTGAGTTTATAAATACGCAATATTGTATCAATTTTGGAGTGAAATTTTTCCTTTTTTTTACAAACGGGTGATATTATGCAAAACTAATGTTACTTGTTCAAGTTTTTCATTGATTGATTTATTTATGTGGAAAACAAACAGAATACATTTTATAAGTAAAGAATGTATAATATGATAACTATCATCAATAGTTAATGATTCTACAGTGATTGTGTTAACAGTGTAAAAATCCATTTTAAAATTAATGAACAAATATATTTAAGTATTTTTCCACAAAATTCAATTACAAAGACAGAACGTTTTCGACGAAGTGACTGGGCAATATGAAGGTCTAAAATGAAAAATAAAAGTTTGATTAGTTAATTGCATCCCAATAATATGTTTTCAAATAAGAGTAACAAATATAAATTTCACATAAAAATGACAAATATAAAACTATATGTAACATATATTATGTAAGTGTTTAGGTATTTATTTATTTATTTATTTATTACTTCCATCAATGGCATAATAGCCTTTTACAAGAACATACAAAATAAAATAGTACAAACACGTTTAATACATACAATAATATTATAAAATGAAAAGAGAAAGAGATGTATATAATATGTATGAACATTAAAAAAGAATGAAACATAAAAAACAGTTGTAAAATAAGCCATGAAACATAATATAAAAAAGAGATGCCTAAAAATATGTATATATCCATACAATATACAATACACAAAATATATGGATGCAGAAACAAAATTATATAAATATATTGTATGTATGTATGCATATATTGTATGTATATATTGTATGTATGTATGCTAGATAGATAATGAATGAATGTACCTACTATTTATCGAATAGTTGTAATATGTATGTTTTGAAATCAATTTATTATATCGAATTGGTTAAAGTATGAATTGTAGTTGAAGCAACTCCGTCTAATGTAATTGTTTTGTGAGTAGTTTGTGTAACATCGGTCGACATGGAACAAAAACTGAAATCCTAAATTGCGGGGTGAGCAGTAAAAGTTCAATTTACAAAGTAAGTGAGGTGAGTCTTCACGGTTGTGAATATAGTTATTTTGTGAAGGCACATCATGTCTATACCGATTCGTTACTGATATAAGAAAATATTGTTATATAATATGTTTTCGGTTGCTTACTCTATTGATGCTGAATTATTTAATTTCATTTATTATTTTTGAATACTTGTGCGGATCGAATACGTTTGCAAGGCGTGCGTTTGAACCTAAAGTAAATTTTGTATTAAATCCGAATAATACATAATTCAAAATCTACGCCAACAACCGGCAAAGAAGAATTTCCTCCTTTATAGTGAGTATTTTTTTTTTCTGTCGAGGTTTTCAAAATTTAACACAATCCATATAGTGAAAGGCTTCCAGTCGCCATCATTTAATAAACGCTTCGGCAGAATTGAAGAGGTCTGATGCGTGTTTCGAAAAATGACTCCGAAAGGTACAACTCCGTGGTTGTGTGTACTCGATCCGAAGTCAACCTCAATCCATACACATCTTGTTTCGGGTCCCATACATTTGGAGTCCCCAGCGTCACGTATGCGACTTCTACCACGGCTGAATACAGAAAATAAGGCAGTAAAATTTATTCCCTGGCGAGTTGACGTTCAATCATTGACATCGGGTCGGCCTCCCCCCACCCCCCCCCCGGTACCCCACCGGGGGAGGAAGGGGTGTAAACCCCCCGCGTATAACTCTGTGCCCTGAATACTAAGGAGAGGAAGAAAAATTACCGCGATATAACATCCGAAAGACTATAGTTAGGTGGGCTGATAGCCACCGCAAGAAACAACTTCTGTCTTTTTCATCAGACCGGATGAATATCTTAGTTTGTTCCATCTGATATTAATCTAATTCCCTTAAGTAGGGCCCTAGTACTCATCTCGGTATTATTTTTCCGACAAAAGCAAAGTTTTGCTCGATTTACATAGTATATTATTTCATTTCTATCGACATAACTATTATTTTATTACATAGTTTATTATTTCATTTCTATCGACATAACTACAACGACTTAGTACCTACATATTTTTCAGATTCAGGTGACAAGTATAATATTTGATACCCATATGAGCATTGAAAATGTAAGCGATTCCAATATCTTTTTAATTTCCTTCGTTAATCATTGAAATTTGACAGATTTTTCTTAAATCGTCTCTTTTCAAATTACAAATGAAATCAAACTTTTTATGACTCAGTCATTAGTGATGAGCAAATGCAAGATCGGCGGGTATGTCTTATTTATTTTATAATTTATGTACATGTGTACAAAGGCAGGTTTATTGCCATAAGTCAATTCGTCTTGGTCTTGCATTTACTAATGTGGTCTTGTTCTTCAAGTTTTAATTTTTCTATTCTGTCAACAGTACGTAATTAAAAACTTAATTTTTAATTGAAAATAAATAAGTTAAATAAAATTTTGCAAGACCGTTAGACTCTTTCATAATGTCTGGCAAGACTATTGGTATTGCAAAGCCTGATCTTGGCCTTGCACCCACTGGTCATGGTCTTGCAGCGACGCATGCGACGCAAAACTGCAAGACTTGCAAGCCTTTTGCTCATCACTATCGATCATAATTATTAAATGAAAATTTCTTTAAAAATGATACGCAAATGGAGTAAACTAGTCTTTGTTATATAAAAATGACTCGAAATTAATCGGAGGCCTCGTGTAACTATAACAAACAATATTTTATTTTAGAGGGGTTAGCATTTTAAAATACAGCAGATTTGATTCAAATTCGTTGAATCAAAAATAATTTTATGGGTCAGCGTATTCTAAATAATATGAAAATATAAATAGAACTATTTTTTTTTTATTTTAAATGAATATGTCCTTGTTAAACAAGTACATATTATACACCTTCCTACATTCCCTAAATTAAGCATAAAAAATGATTGTGCTATAGGTGAACGAAATCAAATAGTTACAAAATTTAATCCACATATAAGTATGTCATAATAATTACAGATATTTTTCACGTGTTTAGAATTCAGCGAGATAATAATACACATTTCAAACACAGATAGTTTTTAATGACACTTTACAACATTATCAAAAATAAATAAATATGTTCTTTAATTCTAATACACAATCCAACAATCCCCTCCTCATTAACTAAAGATCCCTCCTCTTCATCCTGAAACATAATCGTTAATTGTATATGTATATATTTTTATCTATCTTTTTCAATTTGGTTTTATCATGAATTATTTTATTTCTTTTTCAACAATGATGCCTATAATGGTGTATTCATTAATTTAAATTGAAGAAAGCATTTTTGGCTCAACTTTCATACAAATTATAAAATGTAAAATACATAACTTAAAGCTGCAGCTTTCTTAGATGAAATAAATAAATAAATAATTCCGAATTTATTACATCAATTTCTTTCATAAATAAATTCACTGAATCATCTTAATCCTCTCACATCCTTAGGTAAATCTAACCCAGCGTACATTCCCCTATAATAGTATTTGGAATGGCCATTAAGGATTATATGGTAGATCGTTTGATTCTCCTCCCTTCTTCGTCTTTCTTCCTCTTCATACCATTCACCTTTTTACATCGTCCTCCCCTTCGGGCGAGTCGAACTTTTTTATCCATTTTTTTTCCGTTCCCCTCGCGTTATCAGCGTGTCGTCTGTCTTCTTGTCTTGTCTTATCTTCGATTCGGGGTCATTAGATCCGAGAGGAAATTATTTACAAACTGCATGCAAAGGACAGGGTCCCTATCTTTAGTGTCGAGGGCTCAAAGCGAACAAATATTGACATCCTGAATTCGGAGATATCGACGCAATTTTTTCAACGATTGATAATTTTTATTATTGATTTAAAGCAAACTTGTATTTTACATCCCCACATCGAATACAACTTGAAACCGAATTTCATTACAAAAATTGTTTGTAATATTTTAAAATCTAAATATATTTGTTTTGTTTTTGATGACATAGCAGAAATTTTAGAATTAGTCCTCTCTTGATGATAACCTGACATTGCCTAAATAATTCTGAAGAGACCGAAACAGGTGGAAATCTGAAGGTGCAAAGTCAGGGCTATATTATAACGGATGCATTAACACCTCCCAGCCAACTATTATTAATTTTTGCTGAGTGGAGCATACTATACCTACGCGAAAAAACTTTCTATCCTACCTATTATATAAATTCTTGGTATCTAGTGAATGAAAGAATTTTGTTCCTGCTTCGTTTCTATTGATATATTGTTTTATACGTAAATTATTATGAACTCGAAGTCTTTTAAGAATATCAATATGTAGGTAAATTTTATTTTGTAATCATATGGGCATAAAGATAATACCTACCTAAATTACTGGTTAAAAAATTTCGACTTAAATATATCATTTTGTGTGCAATTTTTTTATTGAATATTGATGTAGGAATGAATGTACGAATATGAAGGTACTATGATTTGATAAGCTGTATAAATAAATATTAAAAAACTCTCAATAAACGTTCATTCATCGTTATGTGGGTAATTTTATTATGTACCTACATATTCAGTGACATATAAATAAATTAGGTTTATAAACCAACACATACATAAATGATATTGAAGTAAAATAATATACTCAGGATACAATAAATCTCTTTGTATTATAATCCTAATCTACGTATGATGATAAGGACATCTTGTGTATGCTTATTAGTAATCAAATATTTACTTCAAATCTATCTATATAGATTAGCGTAGGCAGAAATATACTTATCTTTCGTTTCAGATATAAGCTACATAAGTGTGGTTAAAATACACACATTTTATATAAGAAATAATTGTTGTTTTTTTCTTCAAACCAATCAGATTATAAAGTATGACAACATGTTATATTTTTATATTTTCAGTCAACACACAGCATTTAAATGCACTATTCTAAAAAAAATAGAGAGGAATATAATAATAATGAAACCACAAAAAATACAGTTGATAAAACATTTCAAACTAAAGTAATCAATAATTTTAATTGGAGTTTGGATTTTTTTTTCGTTTATTAACCTTCTTCAGACGAACTATTTTAAAATTGCATTTGCAGTAGTCATGGGTAGGTACCTAATCTATATAATTTGTTTTTGTATTTATCATTTGCATTTTTAAATATTGTTACAAGTAATTAATAAGTACCTACCTACCCAACTGGTGACTTAAGAACAGATTGTTTTGTATAATAATTTAATGTCATCAATGTCTTTCACTAATGTGACATAATTTAACCTCGATACAGGTTTATCCTAGTGAAGCTAAATACATTATATTAGGTTCATAAATTGTACTCTATGAAATGTATCACTTTATAAATAAATAAATATATTCATGGATAATTATTAACGAAGACATAATCTACTGCGGAAAATGTAATCAAAATACAATAATTTAGTCTTTTGTTATATCTACAAAAAAATATAAAGGGAATTAATTTTCTCCCACCTCTGAACAAGCTTACCTTGGTGAGGTGGTTTATATTTATTTATACTTAAAATTTAAAAAAAAAGTGTATATTTAAGTCGCCGGCCATCTCACTAATATAAAAATTACATATATTTTTTTTTTTTATTTATTAACAAAAACAATACAATGTTCACATATAAATCATAATTTAAAAAGGTATACAATTTCCATCATATAATTCATAATAACCCTCTTTAATTGAGATAAAATCTCGTGTTAAAAGAGGTGAGTATCTATTTAATATTGTTACATTTACCAAAACATTGTACATCTACTAAAAAATATGAAGCTACACAAAACAAGAATGAAATAACAAAAAATAAATAAATAAATCAGTACAATTTTTTAATTTTATTTTTAAATATACTATAATTTTTTTCGAGTCTAAGACTCAAAGGGAGTTCATTAAACCACTTAGTACCTTTATACTTATAGAAATGTTGTGAGGCAGTTGTACGTAAAAGAGGAATGGTAATACCATCAAGGAAAACCAGACAGTAGAAATACCCAGAAGGATCGGACTAGGTTGGGCAGCCTTTGGAAAACTTAAACATGTCCTAAAAAACAGAGATATTCCCACATGTCTGAAAAGAAAAGTTTTTGAAACATGTATCCTGCCTGTGCTTACGTATGGTCTGGAAACTATCACGCTAACTGCGAGGACCATACATAAGCTAAAATGCACTCAGAGATCCATGGAAAGGCAAATGATAGGCGTAAGTCTAAGAGACAAAATTAGAAATGAAGAAATCAGACGCCAGACAAAAGTTGTTGATGTCATGGATCGAGTTGCAAAACTTAAATGGCAATGGGCAGGTCATGTTGCCAGACAGGGTACGGACAGATGGGCACCCAGAATTCTAAATTGGAGACCATGGGATATGAAAAGGGGCATAGGCCGGCTCCAGAAAAGGTGGGCCGATGATATTGTCCCTGTCGCTGGAAGCGGATGGGTTCGAAAAGCCCAGAAAAAAGACGAGTGGAAGCTATTAGAAGAGGCCTACATCCAGCAGTGGAGAGATGGCTGAGAAAGAAGAAGAAGAATACCATCCTTGTGAATTTATTCTGCTGCTTAAAGAAAATGACAATTGGTTTGAATTTGTAAGAATATCTTTATGAATTTGGAACAATGAGATTTTTTTGTAGATATTTTCAACAGTTGAAACTTTAAATTCTTGAAATAAATTAATAGTTGGATAATCAAATCTCTTTTTTAATATAATTTTAATAATGATTCTTTGAAAAACTTCTAAATAATAATACTCAATTATTATTATCACCATTACGTGTTCCTTCAGAAGATTTCGCAGACTAATGTTTAAAATGTAAATAATTTTGAAGATCAGAATAAAATTCATCAAACTAACAGATCAAGCCGATGTAGGTATATGCTGAATATATCAAAATATAAGATTCTGAGGAGGTCCCTATATTATCTATCAACCCTACTGATTCCTGATTATTAATAAATACACGTAGAATCGTAAAAAGTCTTTTACGATTCTAGATAAATTAATTACTATCGATTTTTACCTTATAGTATTACATTTTTTTCGATAAACCTATAACTTCTAAATTACGACTAACCGATTTTGGAATGATGGAATAATTTTTTACTATGTATTTCTTACATATTAATTTTTTTCAGTGTTTGAGACTCTGTAACTTCAAGAGAGAACCCCATAATCACATAGAATTATGGTGAAAAAAATAATTTCTTTGTTGCTGTATATTTAAATTTAATTATGTTACCTACGTGTTTGTCTTTCTATTTGTTATTTCAATATAAATTTATTGCACCCATCACTTCACTATGTATAGCATCACGTTGTTTTGTTTGGTTGGAAGAAATTGCGTTTTAGCAAAAAACCCGCTATTGTACACATTACTGTACACGAAGTTAAATAAATAAATATTTAATTTAACGTTCTATATAATTTACTTTGCAAATCGACTCCCATTCACCGATACCTTTCTGAAGTTGCTCGGCATCTAAATGAGAGTCGTGTTTGCGAAAAAAATTAAATAAAAAATGTATTATGGTTATTTCAATTACTAAAAATGTAGTTGAAGTTTTCTGAAATGAAATAATATGTAAGAAAGCGTCGTGTGTGTATGTGTATATGTTTGATTACAATAAATACACACACAACGTAATATAAACGTATACAAGTGTACGAGTATGTATGTGATACGTAGCATTAATTTACCCCAATGACGCAAAACAAACGAGAAAAGTAGATATGTAGTTTCTTAACGACCAACCACGCGAGGGATAGAGAGAGGTGGCGGTTACATAATGTATAGGTTTCTCCACCTCCGCGGGGTCCATTACTAAGACACCTCTCCAGACAGATACGCCGGACGAAAGTAGTATATTCTTACGACGCCGACGCCGACCCCGACCAAACACTACTAACTAGCGTCGGTCCTTTACAGTATGGGACCGGACATGACCACTACTAACTCAAGTCCTCGCTTTGTCTGCCTTGACTTTGTGTGTACATATACAAGTGTAGTGTGCAGTGTGCATAGATCGAAACAGACGCAGACAAAATACATCATGTCGTTTTTGGCGATGTTGATGTTTTAGGTCGAATAAAGAAACACTTATATTATCAAAAAGATACATTCAATCGTGACATTATAAATCCACGTATGTTATTTAGTTCGATTCTAGGCCTTACATTTTATCAATCTGTCTTGTTATATATGTAAATTCCATGGCAGCATAAACCCACTAGGTAACCATCTACAGGTGTTCGGGTTTTTTGTAATATTACTTATTTATTTATTAAGGAAAACCAACACAACACAGGAATACACATAAAACATATAGACAGTTAGAATCAGCATAGTAGTTCCAATGCTCCAATAACAGGTGTTTACAACATGTATAAAATAAATTAATCATAATTGATTAAAATATCCTTTTAGAATTAAATTTAAATAAGGTGACTATAACATTCACAGTGTAGTGTATTGTTAAAAACATGCTTCAGAAAAAAACTATTATTAAGAAACAATCCATTATACAGAAGAGAAAATATTTCATAATGATTGTTGACTTGCTTTTATCAAACGGTTGGAGGTGCTGAGGCTGTTTGATAATATGTCGAGGTTCTCAATTTTTGTGTGTAATAAATTGTAGGAGCGCATCATTCTACTCAGTGTACTAAAATGGCCTATATTGTTGTAGTATCTACTAAAACTAAATACTACTAAATACGGGTTTCTTAGCGTAACATTGGCATGGATGTTAATTTTCTCTATAACGTTGGAATCGACTATACTATTTTGTATCTTGTAAAAAAATATAAGCTCCGTTTATATCTGATAGTCTTTCAATAATAAAGTGCTTTAAACGCTTAAATACGAAGCATAACACACACATGTATCTGTGCACACCAGCCTATGTAGGTAGTCACACATAAAAAAGGCACTCCTTTCAAAATTTGTGATGAACGTAATTCCTGAACCTATCGAGTTTAGTTGGTCACAAACAAATGCAGTATAATCTGCTCTCAATATAGGTATATGACACAGAATCATCTCCATCATATTGGAGAGCAAATACGCTCACTGACTACCGTTACTCTGAAGTGAATGTGTTGGTATAAAAATAAAAAAAAAACGCTAAGATGATTTGATTTTGGCACTTGGAAGGAATTACTAACGAACGCCTGTCTAGGTATAAGAATGAAACAAAAGGTCGAGGTTTTCCTAGAAAAATATGACACGATCATGTAGACGATATTCCGAAAGTAGGTAATGTTAGATGGACAAAATAGATTTATTATCTTTGTTTCTGCTTGCAAAAAACTCTTTCCTCGATTCGCTCTGTGTAATAAACCCAATAAAAGACAGCACTTTGCCTCTAACGAAAGAGTAGAACAACAATATTGACGTCTCAGTTTATCACTGCACTGTATATTATGATTTAACGGATTATATGTTGGTATTGGTGAAACTGGGAGCTGTGTGTCTGTGTGTGGGTTAACGAGTAACTGTGTGAGTTAACGAGGCGGGGGTGTGAGGCGAAGGGATACGGCGAGATTGTGTTGGTGAACGGGCGTCGGTATTAACGGCGTTTAGCGGCGTCGGTTCGTTAGTGTGATTAGCAGGAAAGGCGGAGGTAGAACGCGCGCAGCCTCCGACACGCCCATGCCAAAGGATATTTCTCACGCCTTGGACCGCACCCCTTTCCCTTGACGAGAAAATGCCATGCGTACAATGAAACAATCCTTAATTAAACATACCTAATTAATCAAATTGTGCCACGCCCCTTTAAAATGAATTTTTCATAAATAGTTACGGAAAACCATTTATACAGTTATTAGAAACGTATTTTCATATGATTTCACAAAATTCAAGCTTCCCAATTAATTCATTCATACCGCGTATTCAGTAACTATTGTAAATAAAATAGGAACATACTAAAATTGTAGATTTTAGATTTACGGTCTTATTTCAGCGTTATAAAATATCAACTTGGACTAAATGAAATAGGAACTTACCTATATTGGCCGGATCGTTCTTTAAAAGTTACTGAATTAGACGTATTTTGAATATGAAAAATACGAAAATGATGATAAATTTCATCATTTTCATAATTATTCACAATACGTCTTATTGAGTAACTTTTAAAGAACGTTCTGGCCAAAATAGGTACGTCCCTATTCCATTTAGTCCAAGTTTATATTTTATAACGCTGAAATAAGACCGTAAATCTAAAATCTATAATTTTAGAACGTTCCTAATTTAGTTCCAATAGTTACTGAAAACGGGGTATTATGTTTGGTAACCAAAGACAGTAGTGCGGGTGTACCTTGCAAAAAGAAGCATCACACATGCGTATATTTCCATTTCCATATTAACACGGTGTCAAAATTGCTGTAATTGATATTATGCATGAGAATTTATTTGTTGCTATACATTTATTTTTTTGTCTAAATTTACAGTTTGAGTTTATAATTACCAATGATTATTAATTTTATTTATTTATCACACCAGTTAAATAATTATCATTAAAAATAGATAATTGCTGCCCAACTAGGTATACCTGTTCTAGGGCTAGCAGTGTACATATTATTATATTTCACAGGAGACATAATATAGGTTGTACCTATTTGCACTTTTTAAAAAGTATACATTTTATTCTAATTAACATTATAAAAAAAAAACGTATGAGTTAATAACGTTCTTAAAACGTTCTTATCGAGTCTTAATCATTAAAATGTATAAATCAGTACACTATTATAAAATTATTTCAATCTTTATGTACATTAAATCATAAAAATTCGTTCATCAAAGTTCAGTATTAAATTGTCATTAATTGGTGTAGAAATTAATGCAATTAGTTAAATAATTTTAATTTCATAAATTCCTCAAGTCTGAATGAATCGAATTTAAATCCAATTCATCAGTAGCCCTGCTGTGTGTGTTGCTATTAAACTAGGTAAATCTTTTTTTAAATTATTACAAGTATTCAAACGTGAATTGATACTGTGTCATTATGCTTGTAACAATTTCATTATGCACTTCATTATGAACGAAACAACGATTAACTTAATGAAATATTTGCTTCTTTTTATTTTCATTAAAATTCTACAAAAAAAAGACTTCTGTTTTTTTACAACTACAACAAAATTTCCGTTTCTTATATGAAAAAAGTACAATTATTTATATTAAGTCGTGTCTTTCTTGACGATCATTTCCATAAGAAATTTTCAATGACCGGTCTGAGAGATATAGTTATTATATTTGTATCAAAAACTACATACTTAAGGTATCAAGGGCCCACAGGTTAGTAAAAGCCAGTGACAAAAGTCCCCAGCCCTTTCAAAAGAGAGATATATTATGTGTGTGCATACAATGCATTATAAAATTATTCAAAATCTAATCAACGATATAAATACATATGTTACAGAGAATCTAATCAACTATATAAATACATATGTTACAGAGAATCCACTCAACATATGTACATATTATATCATTAATATAACTATACACTCGAGATAATAAAAGCGAGACACAAAATAGCCGGTTCAAAGTATTTTCATAGCCTTATTTACCTGCCATCCATTTTCCCGTATGCAGACGTCCCCCCTTCCCTTTCCCACCCCCTTCTCCCCCCCTGGAGAGCCTGGGGGTAGATTTTCCATAAGCCCGCGCAATTTCAATTCAAAGCCCGTCTCGGGATGCTCTCCAAAGCGCTTAGTTACGTAACAACGTTTGGACCAGGAGTGATAAGACCCAACGGCAGCAATGAGATTTGTATTCCAAATGGGATGCATGCAGCTAAAGGAGTACGTAATTTAGTCTAGGAACTCTTGCATACTTATATTATCCTGATACGTTCAGCGAATCCAATGTAGTCATTTAGTTCATTTTTCCATACTGTTCATTCTTATCCACTATTTTGGATTAAATACATTATTTTTACATACTATTATTTAACTTCATCTGCATACTTATATTATCCTGATACGTTCAGCGAATCCAATGTAGTCATTTAGTTCATTTTTCCATACTGTTCATTCTTATCCACTATTTTGGATTAAATACATTATTTTTACATACTATTATTTAACTTCATCTGCATACTTATATTATCCTGATACTTTCAGCGGATCCAATGTAGTCATTTAGTTCATTTTTCCATACTGTTCATTCTTATCCACTATTTTGGATTAAATACATTATTTTTACATACTATTATTTAACTTCATCTGCATACTTATATTATCCTGATACTTTCAGCGGATCCAATGTAGTCATTTAGTTCATTTTTCCATACTGTTCATTCTTATCCACTATTTTGGATTAAATACATTATTTTTACATACTATTATTTAACTTCATCTGCATACTTATATTATCCTGATACTTTCAGCGGATCCAATGTAGTCATTTAGTTCATTTTTCCATACTGTTCATTCTTATCCACTATTTTGGATTAAATACATTATTTTTACATACTATTATTTAACTTCATCTGCATACTTATATTATCCTGATACTTTCAGCGGATCCAATGTAGTCATTTAGTTCATTTTTCCATACTGTTCATTCTTATCCACTATTTTGGATTAAATACATTATTTTTACATACTATTATTTAACTTCATCTGCATACTTATATTATCCTGATACGTTCAGCGAATCCAATGTAGTCATTTAGTTCATTTTTCCATACTGTTCATTCTTATCCACTATTTTGGATTAAATACATTATTTTTACATACTATTATTTAACTTCATCTGCATACTTATATTATCCTGATACTTTCAGCGGATCCAATGTAGTCATTTAGTTCATTTTTCCATACTGTTCATTCTTATCCACTATTTTGGATTAAATACATTATTTTTACATACTATTATTTAACTTCATCTGCATACTTATATTATCCTGATACTTTCAGCGGATCCAATGTAGTCATTTAGTTCATTTTTCCATACTATTCATTCTTATCGGCTATTTTGAAATAAATAATTCATTTTTACAAACTATTATTTAACTTCACCTGCATACTTATATTACCCTGATACTTTCAGCGGATCCAATGTAGTCATTTAGTTCATTTTTCCATACTCTTCATTCTTATCCACTGTTTTTAATTAAATACATTCATTTTTACATACTATTATTTAACTACACCTGTCTTGTCTGTAGGTACTGAAAATTTGCTTAGAGATCTGAAACTAAGAATTTGTGTATTCCCGATGACAATGCATTTTTAAACTGCTTGCTTTCCAGCTTGATTCATTATACATTTATAAAAAAAACCTTGAACAATTTTATATTTCATACAAACTTAATGTAGGTATCTACGTAATTAATTAGGAACCATTTATGTCGTTTCACAATAGATTACGTGTGTTCTGTATTTTAATTTATAAAACAACATCGATTGACATTATGTGTTTGACATTGATATTATGAAATGTAAACAACGCGAAGAAAACTTCGAAAAGTGTATCCTCAATTTTTATTGTTTTACTTATCACTATCTTAATGTAGGCAATCCACCCTTAAATGGTTGTCATTAAAATTTTAATTTACAGTAATTTTATCCATACATTCCTGAATACTTATGTTATCCTGATACTTTTGGCGGAGCAATGAAGTAATTTAGTTTATTCTTCCTAATTAATAAGTAATTTAGTTTAACTATTATTATTCTATGTTCCTAATATAGACTGTATTTTGTTTGTATCAAATAAATACAATTTTATATATTATTTCAATGTAGGCACCTATTGTTTATATCTATAATACAAATTATCCACAGTGGTAAAATCGGTTCACCACATTGTTTTACACAAAGGAAGAATTCAATAAAAAATACTGCATTTTACCGCAAAATATCCTGGCTGTTATTTTGCAAAATGCCAATTTCTTATAAATAACCAGGGACGCAAAAAATACTAGGTTTAGAGACGCAAAAATGCTAAGATTTTTACGCAAGAATGCCGGGATAAAAGTATAAATGACTAACCACTGTTTTTATGAAACGAAATATGATGGACTATGAATTGTATCATATTTCAATTTATTACACCATGTGCAAGTGTCGACTTATTTGTCGAATGTCAATTTACAAATTTTATGTTAAAAAAAATATATTTTGATCGCGTAGCCTCTCATGAAGAAGAAATAAATTAAACCGTTCAGTTATGTCCAAGATCACTGGCAAATTCAATGAGTTGACTCCATTCCGCTATCTACGCTCGTCCATTATCCGAACGTTTGGATTGGTCCCATTGTAAATCGCCAATATAATTCGGAATTCTCCGGAATCCTCCCGAACCCGACGGGGGTCCCCCGAGCTGGCGAGTGGGCCCCTAACTCTCACCGTCCATGCTAACTGTCCAATAAAATCCCCTGTTATGAGTGTCCTAACGACCTCGGAATGGCATTCTTCGAGCCTCCCGCACTTCAACCGCCGAGTTCTGGGACCTCTTTAGGATGTGTGTTTGAATTCTTACAGGGTCATAAAACTTACACCTCCACAACAACTGGCCAAATGGACCGAATCAGCTGACAGTCTTTAATATAATCAATAAATACCTACACGAGTGAGAAAAATAAAATATTTAGGTATTATCATTGATTTAAGCGAACGGAGATGTAGCGATTCAATGATTCAAAATGAGCAAATAAAATGATATTTTTTTAACAAATTGAAGCGGTTTTGACATATTATTGATACAATGAAATATAAATGAACAACTCGAGCTGAAGAGTTTGATTAACTTATGCACCTATATTTTTCTTTTTTTTCCTTCAATTTATGTAACTTTTGTAACTTCTATAAATAATGTGTCTTTTTTTTGCATAACTTATGTAGGTAACTATTTTTTTTTTCTTTTTTACTAAACTTTTGTAACCTAATTTTCTCTTATTTATGTAACTCTTACTTACATGTGTGATTAAATATGAGCTCATGTAATTGTGTAATGTTTTTTGCATCCATAGTTGGACGTCCAGCACTCATAATAATAACCAATATTGTTTTCTTTTTATGAAAATTGTAAGCTGGATGTCTGTCGATGTACTTTTATATAAAAAAAATAAATAAGTTTAGGATTTTTAAATTTGTTATGGTTATTTAAAACTGTATGTTTTCACAAAATATTTCAATGTAGGTACCACCAAAAATGACAGCACAATTTTATCTTCCTATCGGGACCTTCAAAAACTATTTTTAAATACCACCACCCGCTCTGCATATGGGGATCGTAAACGCCCCCTTCACAGAACGTTTAGTGATCGACAAGAAAAAAAATACATATCTCGAAAAGTAGCTCACGGAGCCCTCTAGATTGGCAATCTCGGCACCATAGTGCAAAAAGAACGATCGACGAATGCGAATGGAAGATTCATACTCGAAGACTGTCGTTGACTTCAGATCTTTTTAAATGAAAAGCATCAGTGGTGTGAACTATTGCACAATCTTAAGAAATCTATGGATACATATAATTTTTATAGATCGAACAAAGACAGAGGTTTGCTTAAACGAAGCCTGCCTTAGGCCATGTATATGATATTTTAAAGTCTTACTATAGTTAAATGAGACGAAATATTCGTGAAATGAATACATATAGTGGCGCTCGGTTATAATATCTTACTCATGAATACAATCAACTTATTTTGTTTCATTTATTTCTTCTTTGAACATTCATAAAAATAATCTTTTGATGTTATTTTTTTATGCTTATATGTCATTTTATGTTCCATGAAATTTTATGTAAAAAGCTATTTCTACAAACGATATATTTTAACATTTCTCGTGCACTTGTATGATTTCATCGACAGAGTCAATTTGGTCGAACATAGGAAAAATTTATCGATTGACACTTTTTATATCGCGATATATTTTAATAAAAAAAAACATTTTGTCAAAATCTTTCCATACATGAATGTAAAATATTTTTTATAAATATTGTCACAATCGAACTACATATTGCTTACATTGTCAAATTTTATCGTCATTAGTTTTTATTTAATGGATATGTCCTTGATGCATAAATGCTTGTTTTATAGGTGAACGAAAACGGTCGAAGTAGAAAATTGTGAACATCTTTTTGAAAAGAATATTATATTTTTTAAGCTAAATTTACAATATTTCACAAGACAAATCATTGTCAAAATGATTTTTAAAAAAAAATGTTAAAATTAATATTATGATGAATAATTTTGTTACGCGACTGCAAATTTCAACGATTCCTTCACAATGAACGATAATTAAATGATATATAGTAAAAAATATTCGTTCTTATTTCATACGATTCTTAGCATAAAATATATCCTGCAAATGAAAGATTTTAAATTATAAATTTCAAATTCGTGAAAAAATGGCAATAGGTTTTATTTTTTAGATAAATATATTACCTAGAATATATTTAAAAATTTACCATGTGGTATGAACCATTTCAGTTTACGGGTATAAAAATGCTTAAGTTAACAACTAAAAATATTAGTACCTACTCAAATGAAGGAAAACCAACCGGTACACTTTCAATCGGTGGCATAACATTGAACGATTCGATACTTTGAACGAAATGAACCATTAATAACCCAAATGGGAGTCGTTGATTGAAAAAAATATTCGTTACATTGATCGAAATTGAAAAAAAAATATTAACACGTTATTTTGAACGAAATTGACCATCACTAACTCAAATGAGAGTGGTTAATAAAACGAACTAGAAAACCATTCGTTACTTTGAACGAAATGTACCTACCATTACTAACCCAAATGGGAGTCTATGATTGAAAAAAAATATGATTCGTTAATTTGAACGAAATCAGCCATTATCAACCCAAATGGGAGTCGTCGATTGAAAAAAAAATTAAATTCAATTCGTTACTTGGAACGAAATGTACCATTACTAACCTATATGGAAGCAGGTACCTAGTTGATTGAAAATATAAGATTCGACCGTATATGAAAAGTCATCGAAGAATATTTATATATAGGTAGGTAATATTTATCGATATTTGATTTACTTTTGCGAACGAATTGCGCCGTTAACACTTTCGTCAATTTATTCCGAGTGGTGTGCAAAACACAAACAGCCGGTTAGTTAAACCCAATCATTGGTGTAGCGAAGCGAGCGAATATCCTGATTACCTCTTCTACCATGCGCCAATCTACACACGCAGATACCTACATACCACTCCTCCGAGCAATAGAATTGGTAGTTTTAATACGAACAGACACGTTTCTAGGCATCACTTAATAATGTTGCAACCCAGCGTGACTTAATTTATACATTAATCTTTCGTATTAAAACGAGTATGTTGTGGCCAACACTCGTGAAATGAGTAACTTCGAAATACTTAAAAGTTGAAAAATTGAGAAGCACTGATCAGATATGGTCAAAATCTAACGTGGTCTAGGTTTACAAATTTGCAAAATTTGAAAAGAATTGAATGAGTTATTTAGTCCATAATCGATAAAGTAAAATAAACACGCCGTACATAGCACACAGCACACACACAGATACATTGTGATAAAACTTTCAGAATACAATCTCAGCATGATACTGGTTGATAATCTACAATAAAAAAACTTCAAAATTGCGAATTCATAACTCCCAACTATATCCACTTGGGGTAGTGAGGAGTGATAACGACATTAAAAATGAATCTAGGTATGCTAAAATAGAATATTTTCGTGTTCTTCCTACCCCATGAGGGACTTGGTGTGACAGTATGTATGTATGTAGTAATGTTATCTTTCATACAATTCGCCTATACTAATAATACGCACATTTCAGTTCAGAGTTTTATGATTTCACATGATACCCGTCATCAAATCTCTTGCCATAGTACAAGTGGAACCACTCCAGAAATATTTTTTTTAATAAAAAAGAATAATCGAATTCGGACGAAGTGGTAAAGAATTATCACTGATTTTGCATCTTTTTAAGTTTTTGATGATTTCATTATAGATCCCATCATAATGAAATGGAACCAATTGGAAAATACACACTATGCATCATCATCGTAATCGGACAACGTGGTATAAAGATATCGCAGAACATAAAGAAAATCACGTCAAATTGATAACCCCCTCCTTTTTTGTCCGGTTTTCCGGTTAAGTCAGATTTGATCAATTAGGTTATGTTTTGATAATTTACGTTAGGTGATGTTAAGTTAGGATAGATCAAACAATATAGTTATGTTAGGTTAGTTGACTATAGGGACTCATTCAAGTCTGCTATTTCTTTTAATTTTCTATGTGAAACACAGATATAATATTTACATTGATTCCAAAAAATACATTGAAAAATATCCATTTATAGTTACATCAATAAAAAAATACTCACATACTACAAAACACACTGCGATAATAATAAAAATAAATTTAATTAGTATCCAGTATCCAGACAGAAGATCCTGGCGCTCACGTACAAGGAGGCCCGACCCTGGATAAACCGGAATAGAGGGGCTAGAAGAAGAAAAAGAAGAAGTATCCAGAATTATATTTTTAAATTTAAGAATAAATATTTTTTGCAACAGAATCTGGTTTTGGGATAACAACTTTACTCAGCCCATGGTCTTATATGATGATTCGAGAAGTATCGTAATCGCATTCGTAACAACAATATCCCAACAAAGCTTTTAAAGTGAAGAAACTCTTCTGGGGGGCAAGTCTGGTCCAACCGGCGAAATCAAAACCTTCATGATTAACCATATCATGGATATAATTATTATATGGAATTCTATAATATCTTTAGATGGACCAGAATTGCCCTCTTGGTCCTCCGCATCCCGATCCGGAGGCTTGGAATGATTCTACTTTCAATCGTACATTTAACACATCCATTTTAAATTATATGTTTTCTCAATTTCGTAGCTTATTATAGTAGAATTGAAAAGCTCTGTATCAATTTGAAGTACTCTAATAAAAATGTTGTGTTACGTTTTTTTCCTCGACAGATTAGCCGAAATCCAATTTAGTCGCATCAACAATTTCAAGGATAAACCGATAGGGGCTGGGACGTCGCGAAGGCGGCCCTGACTCCCGTACAAATCGGGACCCTTTGATCAATAAACGGACTGATGGCACAAAGAAGCTAAATTTGAATTTCTTCTGAGAGGAGAATTTCCAGATTCTTCCTCTCGCTTCCTTTCTACGAGTATTTCCTACCAATTCTCCGCTCCTTCCTCTTTCATCTCACAAATTGGCGAGCGAATATGTTTATGTTAACGGCTGAAGAATTATTATTATTCCAACCCCCTATTTTTCTTCACCCCCATTGGTGTGAGGGTCTATGATTGAAGGCTGAATTGCGCAAATGGCGCTTAAAGCAGCGTTATTATTCAAAAAAAATTTACGGCAAATGAACTCAGAAATATACATAATGCCAGCCGATCGCTTCATAACATCCCATAAAATGATTTATTGAAAAATTTTACGTCTTGATTCAATACAATATTTTTACTCCTCACTAACCCAAGGGGATATAGTGGGGAGTTGTGTTTTCGCAATTTTTAAGGCTATTTTTTTATTGCAGATTATCAACTAGTATCATGCTGAGATTGTATTCTGAAAGTTTCATCACAATGTATCTGTGTGTGTGTGTGCTATGTGCTGTGTACTGCGTGCTTTGTGCTATGTACGGCGTGTTTATTTTACTTGATCAATTATATGTATACTAAAATACTCATTCGATTATTTTCATATTTTGCAAATATGTACCTATATCTTATGTAATACTCGTTTAGACTCCATTAGATTTTGAATGATATCTGAATAGTGCTTTTTCCATTTTTTAAAACGTCAAATATTTTAAAGTGACCCCAAGATCATGAAACTTGAAATATGAAATTTTTATTTTCAAATCCTTCTCCAGCCGTCCCTGTCCTCCACCGCTCTCCTCCAGTGTCATTCTGATCGCTCTCATGTCGTCTTCTGTATCGTCCAGCCATCTTAGCTTGGGCCTGCCTCTACTTCTTCTGCCCTCTGGATTGGTATTAAGAACCTTTTTGGGGACACGATCATCATTCATCCGGCTGACATGTCCCAACCACTTTAGTCTACGTACTTTTATGACTTGTACAATGTTGGGTTCGTCATATAATTCCTGCAGTTCGTGATTATATCGCATCCTCCAAAGTCCATTTTCAAAGTCCAAGTCCATTTACTGGGCCAAAAATCTTTCTCAGGATTTTCCTTTCAAATATCAAGAGGCTGTTTTCGTCTCTTTTTGTTAAGACCCAGCATTCAGCTCCATACACTACGACAGGTCTGAGAAGAGTTTTATAAATTTAATAAGGATTTTTGTTTTCCTTGTTAGTATTTTGGACCTAAAATAATAGCATAATAGCACATTGCCAGCGGCTAGTCGTGCCTTAATTTCGGTGCTGCAAAAAGGCACATCACTTTCATAAAATGGCATTGAAGAGTCATCAGGTTATCGTAATAAAATATTTAAATCAAAAAAATAATTTGTCAAAATCGTATCATGAATACGCTGAAAAATTTCCATGCAAAATTTGAATGCTTTGTTGAGTGACATGGTATCGAGAAGCAACTCACTCGTTTTAATTCATTCCTCAGTATACTTAGGTACCTACTTAAAAATACTCATTAAAATTTACAATTCTTTGAAATTCAAAAAACTTCAAATCTCAAAATTATAGCATTCTTTTATTGAACTAGTTCTGTTTATTTAGCAACGGAGTTAGGTTCAGTTGCGAAAGTTCTTTTTACGTCGCGTCGTTGGGTACCAAAACTAGAAGAATTATTTCTTATTAACGAAAAAACTTTGTCAATTTTCTTGACGGTCAAAGAGCGTCGTTTAGTTTCGGGAAAACTTGCCTCGACTCCTTGTGTCATTCATTTATGACAAAAACTTTTATGGCAATCTAAAAATGTCATAAAATGTTCCCCCTGTCGTCCGTCCGCACCAGTAAATTAGCGATACAAGTGTTTACTTTCAATGCGACAGAAAGAATAACAAAGGTAAACATTGGGTACATTTTTATTATTATTTGAAATTATTTCATCAGTCTCAGACGGAGACTATAAAAAAGATTTCTCATCAGAATGATTGTTAGTGGAATTGGATTATCGTATTTGTGTTTGTTTGTACGATACGACGAATCCCTATTTTACAAAATGAATCAATCCAATCGTTATCATGCCTTTTTTTAACGTCAAGTTAGAAGATAATTTATTTAAAAAAATATATACGCTTCCAGTTGCTTTGGTCATGTTTATGACCAAAGAAGCTTGAACAATTGACGAAAATGTATGAGACCTTAATGAATGTACACTGAAAAAAAATTCGTATGAATACATTTTCGTATTTATAAATACAAAAAATCATTCAGAGGTCAAATTTCGACCGTATGAAATTCATTTTTAAGTTTGAAAAGTAATTGGTCTTATGGCCAGTTTCATAAAAATTAAAGGAGACTTAATGTCGACTTTAAAATAAATTGCGTTTCATAACAACAAAATGTCACTTAAAGTTCACTTTAATTTAAAGTCCAGTGTCTTCGTACTTTAGTCACTAAAGTCTTCTTTAAGAGCAGTTCATTTTTTTGCCACCAGAGTGTTCTGCAATATGACATAATGTTCAAATCAGTTCTTGTTGATGTCAATATTTTCAATTGAATGTTGACGATCATGTGCATATTACTTATTAATATTCAATAGTTTTGTTATTATTTAAACATTTTTTTATAAATCATATAACAAAATGATGTTTTCAAAATGAGCTAATTAAAAGATGCGTACTGTGATACGGCGGTAAAAAGTGTATAGGAAAAGAATCGACCACATGGAAAAGTAGAATTAAGGAGAATTTTTTGATAGGTTTTGTTCCATAAACATGTCTTATACATCAATGATCTATTCAATGACAGAAATAACATATTATATGGTAGTAAACAGAAAGATTTACCTATGCTATGAGGGTTATGAGCTATGTTTCCATAGTTTTTTATAGCAATATTGCCAACTTTCAGGTATTTTGATGACATTTCTGCCTTTTACTAAGTACGCGGCATTATTATTTATGAAACGCAACGACTTAAAGGCGACATTAAATTTTTAAAGAACCTTTAACTAAAGGGTCCTTTTGCTGCTTTTTATGAAACTGGCTGTATTAAAAAAAACATCTTGTATTCTTCAAGATAAACTAAGCTTATTTTTCATATACCTACTGTAAAGTGTAATTATTAAAAAAAATGAATATGTCCTTGTTTAACAAGTACATATACATCTTCCTACGTTCCCTAAAATAAGCATATAAAATGCTTGTGCTATAGGTGAACGAAATTGGTCGAGGCAGGATTCGAACTCGCGACCACTGGATTACTAGCCCAGCGCGCTAACCGCTCTGCCATCGACCCATCTAAGTAGGTACCATTTATATTGCTCACAGTAGATTAAGTAGTTTTCTTTAACAAGTTCTGTATTTGAATTTATCTTTATTCATCAGGTTTAAATTGGCAGTACGAAGGTATACAATTTACCTATGGTTTGACGTGAAATATTTTTTTTATTTAATCACATATAATGTATATATTTAGATATATTTAAGCTTTCTGATCTTCTTCGCCGTATAATCTTTAACTACATAATATGCCAAATCTCAAACTCCTCCGTGCGCGCAGTTTGCTTGAGAAGGGATCACAAGTTTCACTTCACGTATTAATATACCTATGTACATATGGTTCATAAATACTTAAAAATTCTGTCATAACAAAAGTGATGACTAAAATGCATATTATTTGAAGGATGAAATAAAACATCTCGCAACTGATATTTCTCCTTAATCTTTGACAGTCTTCTCCAAAACAAATAATTGGTAGACAAATATACCCGGACGGATAATATCTCGAACATGGAATATTTAAATAAAATCTTCCAGGAAGATGAATTATATATAATGTGGAGATACAATCGTAACCGACCTATGTAAATATTAAATCAAATATCGAACGGTTTGATTAAAAACCCTAGACTGTTTCATGTTTAACTTAGTTGAAATATTTACAATATCGTCCAAATTTGTCGTAAATCATTCGTAAAGCTTTCAAAAGTTCTCATTAAAACTCGTTTTATAAAAGATAGAATTAAACAAATAAGCGATAATTCAAAGAATCGACAAGTTCCTGCGTATTACAGAGAAGTCATAAAATATTTTTAAACTCTTAAATCAAAGGTACAAATAAAAAATATGAATGTCAAAAACAAAACTAAAAATATATATAATTACATCTCATAATTGGTTTCCAGACTTCTTGTAGTTATATAATATTTATAATCTATGACTAGAGATACTTCATAAGAAAAATAAAACATCTTTTTCTTGAATCATAGGTATGAATTTGCAGTTATTGGTACCTACCTATATTTTTCTTAATAGTTCTTGGTTCAAATTATTGCTTTAAGAAAAAGTTTCCTGAACCGATTCCATATTAGTATCAAATAGTTATTTTTATTTTTTTTATTAATACATATTTTGAATTAACGGTCCTAAAATAACACTTAGGTAATTATCATTGCAAATAAATATTTCTTCGTGGTTTCAATCCTAGCATTGGTTCGCACCAAGTGCTCCATCTCTCCAGATATCTCTATTGTCCGCCAGTCCCCTTATTTCTTGGTAGCTGTTGCAGCACACATCACTGATCACCTGGTCCATATAACTGTCTCTAGGGCGACCTCTGTTGTTTCTGCCCTCCGTCATTCTCTCGGCGATAGTAGACCCGGATGCCTGATATTATGGCCTATCCATTTGGATCGTTGTTGGGCAAAACTCTTTAATAGGAGTTGTCTCGTTTCTCAGACTCTACTCAGTACCGTGTCGTTCGTAATGTGGTCTGACCAATGGATCCTAGACAGCCTGTAATACCACATTTGGAAGGCAGCCAGAAATCCAGATTCTCTCCGGATGATAGTCCACGTTTCGCTGCCATACAAGAGTTGCAGACAAAAGTTCTTTCGAGTTCTTTTTTAACTTTTGATATCAATTTTAACTCAATACTTAAAAAGTGGAAGATTCGATATTGTTTTTTCTTTCAAAACATAGGAATTCCTTCCTTCGACAACAAAATTTCCACCCGATTATTCTTGACATTTAAATCTGATTCCAAATCGGAAGTTTCGCTCAGATTTTACCTTTATATCTAATGGAAAGATCATCGTCAGAGTGTAATTTGAATGTACGCAGGTACATAATAATATGTAGATTCTTAGCGAAAATTCGAAATTTGGATCAGACTTGAATATCAAAAGGAAGGGCACTAATTACAAGACAATATTTAATACCTAAACATCAGCATTGTTTCCAAAAATGAACTGCAACGCGAGCCGCCATTTTGTTCGGTCGCTTCAAAACGAGCGACACCTACACAGATAAATGTTATGTTGCTGTGTATACATACATACGCCAATTCAAGATGTCGGCTGGAACAAACAATAATAAAAACGAATAATAATCAGGACGTACACATACATTATTACCTATATAGATACACACGTGACATTTCGAACAGACCCGACTGTCAAATAATAATAGGATCTTGTTTTATTTTCAGTTCGATTTTCAAAAACTTAGCTAGTGCGCAAACGCATTGTTTGGCGGGAAAGAATAACAATGGCGGACGGCATTAAATGTCACATTAATCAACCGTCGACCCGCCATATCTCAAGATGAATACGTGGAAAGGAGACGAAATTGTACCACGCGTGTATCTGTCTCATTCATATTTAACATAATACATGAATGTATAATATGTAATATATACCTACCTTTTCCCGAGGATCCTTGGCGAAAACATCAAATTCACTTATCGACTTTATCCAACGCGACAACTTAAAGAAAAACGAAACATAAATACTTATAGTCAATTTTGTGAGGTGTATCTAAACCTACAATTATATTTTTGAAAATTGAACTTTTGGTATTAATACATATAGTCCAAAATCATTTTTAATGGCTGGTTTTTTGATATTTAAAATAATAGAATACCCATGTATCACCACGGAATATGTGGCCAAAATATGCGGCTAATTACCAGTATTTGTATCAGTAGGTATAATTATTGAATCAATCTAAATGCTGTATCAATCGCTAAAATAAAAAATTAGATATTATATTATGTAACAAAAAAAAACGTTTATAACATAATTTTTAATAAGATAACCAATCTTTTTGTCAAAAGTAATATTATGTATAATGTAGGATCGTGCATGATGCACAGATTATTGTTACAAACACGGCCGGTTCCACCCTAGATTCAAACAGTGCAGTTGCCCAGGGCGAAAATAAATCTGGGGCTCCTGATAAAAAAAAATAAAGATGATATTCGAGGGAATTAAAGGCCTTTTGACATGAAGCCCCGGCCCTGGTCGCAGGCGAAGAATTCATACAAAATAATATGCGACCTCTCGTGACTCGCGACTATAAGTTAGAGGAACTTCCAGCAGGCATTTCTTTCTCTCGTAAATAATAAACTTATAATTTTGCATGCTAATTTAATCCCAAATTATTAACACCACCAAACGGGAGCGTAATATTTCCAACGCGATAATACATTGTATATGTATGACAGCGCCAAAAAAAAATTGATACCAACTCATATTATATTCGGCAGTTAAATCATTTTTTAAGTATCATTACGATTTACGCGAATTCTTTGTTTCGAAAAATTAAACGTTTAGGTATTCCTAATTGCTACCTACCTACATTGGTACCATACCTACATTGGAACCTTATACCCACCAACATTGGTACCTACCTACCTTCATTGGTACCTTACCTACATCGGTACCTACCTACATTGGTACCTACCTACATTGGTACCTACCTACATTGGTACCTACCTACATTGGTACCTACCTACATTGGTACCTACATACATTGGTACCTACCTATATTGGTACCTACCTACCAACATTGGTACCTACCTACATTGGTACCTACATACATTGGTACCCACCAACATTGGTACCTACCTACCTTCATTGGTACCTTACCTACATCGGTACCTACCTACATTGGTACCTACCTACATTGGTACCTACCTACCTACATTGGTACCTACCTACATTGGTACCTACATACATTGGTACCTACCTACATTGGTACCTACCTACCTACATTGGTACCTACCTATTTTGGTGCCTACCTACATTGGTACCTACCTACATTGGTACCTACATACATTGGTACCTACCTACATTGGTACCTACCTACCTACATTGGTAACTACCTACATTGGTGCCTACCTACATTGGTACCTACCTACATTAGTACCTACCTACATTGGTACCTACCTACATTAGTACCTACCTACATTGGTACCTACCTACCTACATTGGTACCTACGTACATACATTGGTACCTACCTACCTACATTGGTACCTACCTACATTGTAACCTACCTACCTACATTGGTACCTACCTACATTTGTACAATATGTATGACGATGTAGGTAGGTATATATATTTGTTACAAGGACATATTAATTCTTCAAAAAAATATCGACAGGTGTGCGGGAGTGCATTACCTTCTAAAAGGAAGCACGACATACACCTACCTACGTGTAAAAATGATTAAGTGTTGAAAAATTAGTTTATCGAGCTGCTTTCAAAGCCGACACGCTTCATTTTCCAGATAAATATAAAAATAGATAGACACGAATGAGACGATGTAAGAATGCATATGATGCGACGGATTCTTGCTAAGAATACATTTGTTTTTTCCACAGTTAAAAAATTGATGGAATCATAATGTAGGTAGGTTTTCTCAGTAAACTAAAATTACGAATCGCGAATTAAGTGCCTACTTTGTCTTACCGTGCGTTGAAATCTTTTGTATCGACTAAATGGTCTCAAAAAAGTGCGAAAATCTACGATTTTTCTCATGAAATATATATGAACTAGGTTTGTTAGGTTAATAATAATTATTTTAATAATTTAATAATTATTCAATAATTTTTATTAAAATACAGGTTTACTGTTCATTTACAAAACTTTGATTCGAATACACAGATATTTTTGTCACGTCAAAAATTTGTTTATTTGATATGGGTACTTTCCTGCCCGCTTATACGACTCCTCGAAATATATTCAAATTCGTATTTTTGTATTTTTTTTCTTATATAATATAATTTATTCTAATTTGACTATGGTTTAATTTTATTGTGTTTTCGGATATGATATTACCTGGTTTAATTGTTAACCACGGGATCAAAAAAATATTTATTTTATTAATATTGTAGCGAGTTAATAATTCTTTTAATAATTATTAACCTATAATTCTTTGTATGGTTACAGGGTTAGCAAAAAACCTTGATTTTATGGTTGTTATATTTTTATACACAATCGATATTCCTAAAGATGCCTATGTACATATTCAAGGATCAGTGGATCACAAGAGTTTTTTTACGGTTTCGTCTATTTAATATATTGCGTTTGTTGCACATTATTTTGCGAACATCAATTATTAAAAAAATACGCACGGATTTGCTATTCGACAGCCTGATTTGAAATTATATCTTTTACATACATACCTACATAAAAACACATATCGATGATAAAAATATTTAGAATAATAAAAAAAAACAATAATTTATACACTTGCAAAAGAAAAAAAATATGTAGGTACCTACCTAAACAGTTGAACAATAAATTCAAGAATAAAAAAAAATAATAGATACCTATTATCAAACATAAAAAAAGATGCACAAATGGACTCAAATATACCAAAACATTAAATGAAAAAGTATTATAAATACAAAAAATAACATAAGAAACAGTGTCATGTTAATCTGCATATAAATAAAGTACCTATACCTCGTTATAAATAAACAAAAAAGATGTACAAAAATAAATATTTCACAATCGAAAATATACAAATCCGCACTGAAAATATCACAAGTTGTTTCTCTCATAAAAAAATGTGTATTTCGTACGTAATTCAGCAATTCAGTATAACTTTTCTCAATGCCGATAAAAAAAATACTTTTTGGTAGCCCTGCATTGGAATACGAATAAAGAGTAATCTCATATGAAGGTATCCTACCTCTCAAATTCTGTCAACCATTTATTAATAAATATTATCGAGACAGGTTTATGGTCCTTGCCTTTGATTAAACTCTTACTTTTCAGGGTCCGAATTCAAATTAGGGTCCCTTTTGTATTATGTTAATTTGATATGATCGGGAAGCGTAACAAATATTTTTTTATTAAAAATTAAAGGATTTCAGAATTAAGCTCTCCATTAAATTATATTACAACCAAAACTATTAAATGGTTATACCTAATCAGTATATATTAATGAGGTTTAAACACTTTTTACAAACAGTAATGACAAAAAAATATTAATTAAAAATATAAAATTTCGTGTAAAAAATCTATGATTCTTCTTCTTCATACCAACACGGTGTATGCTGCGAGGCACCGCCTTAGAATAGTCCTTTCACTTTTTTCTATTAACATCGTTTTCGGGTGTTCC
This sequence comes from Molanna angustata, assembly GCA_963576475.1. Taxonomy (NCBI): domain Eukaryota; kingdom Metazoa; phylum Arthropoda; class Insecta; order Trichoptera; family Molannidae; genus Molanna; species Molanna angustata. The sequence continues at coordinate 9,774,958 of OY754972.1, forward strand.
GTAAGAACCGGGCAAAAATACAACGGGCAAAATAACATCTCACATAGTTTAGCGATGAGGTAAGACGAGACACTGCCTTTTTAGGTAAGACGAGAGTTGTGTGGGGGGATAAACGCATGTGTCGTGCTTTTTTTTTAATTTTTTATTAAAAATTTCAATTCTTATAAAAATAATACAGTAATTAACATAATTTCTGAGGCTTCGTATAAAGTAACACTTGTGTTACGACGTGGAGCTTTACACTATACATTTATTAGTTATTTTTTTAATTTTTGGACACCCGCATACCTGTAGCTGGTTACCCCACATGTGGGATATGATATTTATTTATTTATAGGTAGTTATAGGTATGAATAATATATACATATATCTACCTATAAATTAAATGTAGAATTTTTATTATTTTTTATTATAAAAATGAATATGTTCTTATTAAACAAGTACATATACACATGCTTGTGCTATAGGTGAACGAAATCGGTCGAGACAGGATTCGAACTCGCGATCACTGGATTGGATTTTGATTACCGCTATCCGCTCTGCCATCGACCCATCTGTCTAAAGGCACTGTACTGTATTTTTTTAAATTTTCTAAAGAATAAATATGTTGTTTTTTTTTGTCAAATACTTAATATATATCCTCATAATAATATTTGTTTATTTCTACCTAATGAATATTTCAAAGGATACAACTAATATTGGAATTCATTTAGGAAAACCGTTTTGAAAAATTGTTTTACGTTGGTAGGTACCATAAATAAGACTTGCCCCTTGTTATGTGGATAATACACCTATCACTAAATAAAACTGGGTATTTTTTTTAAATTCTTGCGGCATTTGAAAGACACAGGGACGGAAATTGAAGTCAATCAAAAGGATGAAATCTATACCGCCGAACAATGAGTGATGCATTGACTCTACTCGACTCAAAAGAACTTTTAAATTGGGGAGATTTGGGGGAAAACGTTGGAGAGAGGGGGACAAATGGGAAGAAAAACGGAGGGGGTGGATGTCACCCCCCGCATTTTTTCACCCTCCCCCACCCCGTGTGTGTGAGCATTATATTAATCTTTGAAATTTTCTTCGATGACAGCTAATCAATACGTGAGTTTTTCTTGACTCTCACTAATACACGTCGTGAATTTTCCCCGAGACATCCGATAAATATTTACAAATTATTATATTATATTCACGATATAATCTTCCGGTATATTTTACGTGAGCCTGTACGCCATGTACACATTACGAAAACTGCGGAAAAAACAAGCCTCGTATCCATATTGATGACAATTTTTATGTAAAAAATATTAGAGTTACATAAAATCTATACGTTTTTCCATTTACTCCCTTAAACAAAGAATTTTATGGGCTTAAGCACGTGTCAACATATTTACATATTTCATTCCTCAAAACACATTTTATTCACATTCATGCATCGTATGTTGTTTAGATTATATTATCATGAACGTGCATATACTTTTTTGTAATTATTTTTTTAAGTAAATTCTGACAGACTTGTAGGTATACATATATTTTTCGATACGTTCAAATTAGATAATTTTTCATGTATGATAAAATATCTTTATCACTGATGATTATTTGATACTGCAGATTCTATGACTACTGTGAATTTGGTTACGTACTTCGAACACCAACATGGAGTTGATTGTGGTAAGGATTTTCTTTAAACACAGAGATTATGTCAAAATATTTCCAAAATATATATTTTTCATAACGATCTCATTTCTCTCAAGTCTGTTTCTGGAAAGAATGACCAGATATTTGCGCATGTCCCGCCCATTAGACAGTATTATCCCCACCTGGTAACTATTTCGTCAAATTTTCATAATTTCAAATAAATACAGAGGTCAATATATTTATTTACATTAAATTGAATGTACCTACAGTTGAAGATCATCTGCAAAGATATGATACTGACACTTTTATTAGTGAGTTATTGGGTTGATGAAGGTGTAGAATGATCATATAAATATTACTTATTTGCAAGAATCAAAAACAACCTTGAATTCGGTAGTTAAAAATTTAGTACTTGAATTGTCTTTCTGGGGAAAATTAACATCGGTTTACGGTAACTTAACTTTTGGGGCGGATTAAAGATGCCACATGACGCCTCTCCTAAACGACCTGTACTGATCGAGGTGTCCAGAACGAATAGATTACAAAGTGTAGATACCTATTGATGGTTTTCAAGGCTCCGAACTATATTCGAGAACTGTGTCAGAGGAATTTACCATCAGAGAGACGCTTTACATCGAGATCGTCAGAATCACAGAATACCAATAAATTAAAAGAATTGGATTGAGTCAATACGGCGACTTACCTGTAAACGGACCTATTAAATGGAATAAATTGCCTCCTGAAGTGTATAAAGAGCAAAGTTTTGGGGCCTTCAGTAAATTGCTCCAACAAACACTGTGATATATCTTCGTGTCGACGGCGATTCCCGAATGCGGAATCGGACGCATTCGTATATTGAACGACCGGCAGCCATTCTTTGCCTCAGAGTAAACACCGTACATCGTGTAATTATTGTTTTGTTATATTGCGTACTTAAATTTTAGAAACTGTATATACTGTATTATTATTATTAACTATATTATTATCTGGACTTATTAATTAAATACTTAACAAATACACAAAAAGTGAACAGTTTTTTATCATACATAAAACGACGTTATAATAATTTGATTAAGTATTACTCCACACAGACTGACTCGAAAACAGACGTAGGTATATGAAATATTAGAAAAACGAAAAACACGTCAGGGCAAAAAAAATGCCGAGGTAAATACGGAATAATAGTAGAAATGAAATCTTGAAGGAGATGAAAGCATATAAATTTATTGGAACAAAATGAAAGCCTAGACTCAAGTGAAGGAAGGTATATATTCATATATCCATCCACCTCTTGTTTATATTGCACTGACATAACATACCTGAGAAATTTTCTTCTGTTCTCGAAGGCTACGACAAGTCTACATCTTGGGATGCGAAACGTGGTATTAAGCATGTTATTTTACATTTATATTAACTTGAGCATTCCAAGCGACGCATTCAAACGCTGCCGTATCGAACAATAAGTCAGAATGTGAGCAATGAACCATAACCCACGGTTGAACAACTGAATTTCAAATGCGCAACAATAGATAGGCGTAGGTACGAACATTGCAACGCTGTAGAAAGAAAAAGGGTGCCGGGTGCGAGGAGGCGGGTAGAAAGAGACGCGTGGTTTCCTCCGCGTAAGAATTTTCATTTGAAAAAAAGTTCACCCTTTTATCTCTACTATGACACACGAACCATATACCGGATTCCCATATCTGAAATGGGTTTAAGATTCCTACATCCACTAAAGATTTCGCCAAGATGTTTTTGGATTGGGGGGTGGTTTCTGGGGGTTAGTCGTCTTATGGGAGGGTTGTTAAGGAAGGGAGACCGCTGGAGTGGGTGGTTGGGAGCACCGAGGCACGGAGTTTTTTTAATATTTCTATTTCCCTATGCTTTTTGAAGTCGTTTCTGGATAAAATCGTTGGCTCGTATGAATGTTTAGGGAATGTGGAGTTTTCTTTAGAATATTAAAATTTATTCATTTGAAGACTCGTTCCGAATATTTTTTGTGGCAATAAAAATCAATGTACCTACACATAGTGGTAAATGCTACTATTCCTTATGATGTCTTTATAAAGTTATTAAATTCCGTTACAAAGATACAAAAATACTAAAAAATAATATCTGTTCAACGAAACACTAAAATAAATAGGTACATATTATGCACTTTTTAAACTATATGTTGCATGCTGAGGATTCCGTGGACTGCAAGAAGAACGAATGACTCGGTCCTTAAAGAGCTCAAATTAAAAGAAAAATTGTCTACGGTATGCAGCCGCCGAGTATTGAGCTTCTTTAGTCACATCGCCAGGAGAGAGCCAGGTTATCTGGAAAAAAGTATTATCACAGAAAGTGTACCAGGCAAAAGAAGTAGAGGCAGATCTCCTGCGCGATGGTGTGACCAAATTAAGGAGATGACCGGGAATGACCTTTATTCGGCGGTGCGAGCTGCGGAGGGCAGAGAGGACTGGAGGCGACTAGTTCTGTCCATTAGCGGCCCCATAGATCACAGTTGCGTCTAGTCCCAGCTCTTCTTTTCTGCATTATTAAGTTAGATTTAAGTTTGTGTATAATAATAATCAAGACTCGCGTGACCGAGTTGCTTTATAAATTGAATTATAAATTATTATAATTTTTTTTTTTTATTTAATTTATCGCATTTAATATAAAATTTAACAGCTCATTTGACTCCATACTACGAGACCTCAACCAATCAGAGAGCCAACCGGAAACATAAAGCGGAATGGTAAATGCGGATTGTAGACGCTAGTATAGATCACGACCCTCAGCATTGAGGAAACGAAGAAGATAGAAGAAGAAGAAGAAACTATATATAATGAAGTTCAATGTTCAATTTTTGATAATTTTCGTGCATTAACAAATTTATTTTTATAAACGCCAAAGTTTTTAAATTTATATTTATGATAATAATTATAATAAACTCGGCACTTGCACCCTGCGCAAGTGCCGAGTTTATTGTCATATGGCATTTTTTTCCAATTAACCGGTAATTCCAGCACATAGAAGCAATATCCATGCGTGAGAAATGAATTTAATTAAATTTCTCTTCTGCTAGAGATCGAACCCAGGACGCCCGCGCTGAAGCCAGACGGCTTATATTCTTAACATGAAACTATTTATATTCAAAATGAATTAATAATATAGTAAAAATATTATATGCAGAAGTTTTACTATGCCAACTGGAAAATTAAAAATGTTTTTCGATACCTACTGCTTCGAGATATTAATATGTATAAAATATATGGTTTCGTAAATACGTATAAAATTTGTTTGCGATTTGGAAAAATTCTGGTGCTTTGATTTTAATATAACCACCATATTATCTTTATTAAATTATATAACACACAGCTTTAATTATACGTTAATCAAATTTAATTTTAAAGCAATACAAATCTTAATGCGTGTAATATAATAAGATTTAATTAAAATATACAGATTTGAAAAAAAAACGCTTATATATTGAAACGACATTTAATTAAATGAATTTTAGGTTCATTGTTTAGTTAATGGTTTTAATCAGAAGCGAGTTCATTGTATGTACATGTACTAGGGAAATAAAAATATTATGCAGTTATAATATATTGATTTGATACATTGTTAATAATAAATTCAATATATATTTTAATCAGCGTGACTTATTGAAATTTTAACGATGACGCATCAGTTTTTCATAATATAAACTATTGAACATAATATACACATCGAGCAGTGATGTTGCGTAATAAATCAAAATATTTCGAAATCACAACAGTTTATACACCACCCTTGGAAGAGCATTATCTTCAATGTTTAATGGTGAAGATTGCCTCTAGAAAAATATCTAATAAAATAATAGTTGATTTACGCAAAGTCATGGCTTATCATAGGTACATTGATTTTTTATATCGCAGGTAAACCTTCTATAAAAAAGGTCACCCAAATGACTAATATCGTTATAAGGTTAATGATATGTCACAAATATTAACCGGTAATGAATGTATGAAGAATGAACCGTCACATAGTCGAAATTGGGACATGAATAGGTTGCTCTAATACAGCCTTGGGCAGCCCTGGGTATTTCAATACGGCCCGCGAGCGATATGCGTAAAAACTGAAGAGACGTTAAGGACTGAAAGGACTGGAGTAACTAAAGGGACAGGAGGTTCAGAAGGTTCTGAATTATGATTAGAAATTTTGCATTTGTTGTGTCAATACTGGAATACTGCAATGTTATGTATGCTCGTTTGCCCAAGTATCAGCTTGATATATTCCAATAGTTTTCAACGCAGCTGCGAGATTGATACATGGAGCTGACAAAAGATGTCACATAACACCTCTACGCACTGGTTTAAATGTCCAAAACGAGTAGACTATAAGGTATGTTTGATGACTTTCTTCAAAAAATATACAATTTATTTATAATAGTACTTCTCGAAATTTTATTTGATCATTTTTGAACAAATGAATTTAGAGGTGAGTTTATTTTCATACATTTGTATGACAGAATACGCGATATGTACGGGGACTTCTATAGATACGTAATCTTCATAAATAATCAATACGATAAAGCCGTTTACCTATTCGGGGTAGGAAAAAGGAACCGAACTCCACACTTTCCTATTCTGACATACATGTTTTGTTTTAGAAAATACATTATCTTCAATTATTAAATAATTTGGATTTAATGTTATATAGTTTGGTACGTATTCTTCATCTATAACTACATACATATTGATACATATTTAACAATGTAGTACTACATGCAACTAGATTGTTAAATAAATTTAATATTTGAAGTATTTCTTGCTATTGCACATTAACCCGAATCTGATCCACCAGGTTTCGTAAACAATTGTTCCGCGGTCCAATGGAGAAATTTCCCGCCCTTTTATCCATCACAATATAAAATATAATGGAAAACGCCGAATGATTTGCTTCTAGTACATATGTACATTCTTCTGTAATATTCTCGTCCATCTCAAAAGAAACTATGCTTTAACAATACTAATAACGCTAACGCAAATGAGGATTTTAAAGAAAAAATGAGTTTAAGATAGTTTATATCACATAGTACCAATTCTTTGAGGGTAGAGTCAATAAATAGAATAACTACGATATTTGGAGTACAAAGTTTTAACACCGCAAGCAAATTGCCTAAGACTAGAATAGAAATCGCTGAAGGCTGGAATAGAAATGACTTGAATTTTGCAGAACCAACAAATAAAAGTACTTTTGGAACAACCTTGTTCTATTAAAAAAGGTGCTAAGTAGAAGAATCACATAAAATTTCTTATACCCCACGTAAGTAGCAAGTTTATTGACAATAATATATCAAATTCATCCAAATAACTATTAATATTTAGCCCAGAAGTACGTGAAATATTTTATATCTTATTTTTACATTTGTTGAGAACTGAATCCAGGACGCCGACACAGCATTCAAAGGACTTACGACGGTGGTAGGCCGTTACGAATTCATAAATAAATACATTTAAAACTTTTTTCGTGTGAAGTTCCGAAATACGACGTTTTTATGGCAATATTACAGGATAGCTTTATCTCATCAAAAATTCTTAAAAATTCATCGTGGTTTTTCATACAAGCGCCCACAAGTTTAATAAATAGAAAATATATTTTCAGGAAAGAATGAAATATAGGAGGTAGGAAACGTATCCTATTTTTCACCCTTTCTAAACCCCTCGGCAATAAATAATTGCCTTCTTGTATATTCATATTTTCATTATACTTCTGCCAATAATTTTAGGTATGTTCTGGATAAAATCCAACAGCGTATAATTTCATTCCTCGCCAGTAATAATAGTTGAATATTATTAGTAGGTTCACCCTTTTCTGTAATGTTTGAACCATTTCTACTTCCATTCCTGATGTGGGGAAATTATACAATCATTATGTATGAAAATGAAAACTTGCTCAAGACGAATTAGTTGATTTTTTTTTCTTTGTGGCGTTTTTCGAATTCCTTTTGATAATCTAGTACGTACTTTAGGTAATTTACTTGCGTTCAGTTTGTGTTTTGTCATTTGAAAAATATGAATGACAGAAGTGCGTCGATTTCTCTCTTACAAGAAAATTGTCAAAAAAAGCAAACAGTGGTGACACTTTCTACTATAACGATAAAGAGTTCATATATTTTATGTTTTGTTAGTTGAAAAGGCCCTTACAAGATGAAACGGTCCTCCTATCAATCGAAAAATCGATTACTTTTAATTCAAATATTTGTTTATAAACTAAATTACCAATATTTTTTAAAATAGTGAAGTATTTTAAGATATCAGTAAATTATTTACTTTATTTTCATGTATTTAGGTAGGTACTTATCTTAGCTTGATATAAATATGTATATTTCTTACTCTTATTCATAAATGATTATTAAAGATATAAACAATTCAAAAACATTTTTTTTAACAGATTTTTAATTATCTCAATAGAGACGAAGTTGGAATATTTATTGTAGGAGAACCGGGAAATCAAGGCACCTACAGGGCTTACGACCTGTCATCGGCTGGTTTACGTGATCACTTTATGCGCTTGCGCAACGTTCACCAATTATGCCTTTTAATGAGATCCCTATCAATTCAATTTTGAAAGTTCTATATATTGTAATACTGAAATTCTTTTCGCTTGAAAATAAGGAATTTTTACTACAGCCATCTATGGGTGAAATTATGAACAACAATCTTATTATTTTTATTTATTTTGTTGGAACGCCATCTATTGAGAGAATTGGTTTTTTTGTAAATAATGAAAGCTACAATTCTTATATCTGAGGTGACAATGCATTTTTCGCATAGAAGTCACCCCTGAATTGCGCCAGACTTATAAGGTCATTTTTGTCTTATTTACCTACTTGTACCAATGTGTAAGTAATCGAATATTTTTATTATTGCATATGCGCAAACATTGGATTTTTTTCCCTGTCGGGAGTCAAAGATATTTTTTAACAGATTTTTAATTATCTCAATAGAGACGAAGTTGGAATATTTATTGTAGGAGAACCGGGAAATATATAGAACTTTCAAAATTGAATTGATAGGGATCTCATTAAAAGGCATAATTGGTGAACGTTGCGCAAGCGCATAAAGTGATCACGTAAACCAGCCGATGACAGGTCGTAAGCCCTGTAGGTGCCTTGATTTCCCGGTTCTCCTACAATAAATATTCCAACTTCGTCTCTATTGAGATAATTAAAAATCTGTTAAAAAATATCTTTGACTCCCGACAGGGAAAAAAATCCAATGTTTGCGCATATGCAATAATAAAAATATTCGAATTCAAAAACATATTCAAAAAAACATATTCAAAAAATACCTGAGCAAAAGCAAAATACCTGATTTCTTCTTCCTCTCCCCTTCCTTTCATCATCCTTTTGTTTTCCTATCATTGTTATGAACTGTTATTATATTCAATCTTTTATTGTTATTTTTTTTTTTTTTGCTTTTCTTTGCTTATCTTTATTATAGGTACCTAAATATTTATTTTAGTCATGTCATTATCTTATTGCCATAGTACACATTGTCAACTCTGGTTGGTTGGAAGAAATTGCCGTTTGGCAATATACCCGCCGGTGTACAAATAATTTCAAATATTTAAGAAGAAACAAGTCCTTTAAACTTATGCGTTGACCAAATATGTGCGACGCGTAAGACATACAAGTTCATTTAGTTAACGTAAGACATACAAGTTCATTTAGTTAACGTAAGACATACAAGTTCATTTAGTTAACGTAAGACATACAAGTTCATTTAGTTAACGTAAGACATACAAGTTCATTTAGTTAACGTAAGACATACAAGTTCATTTAGTTAACGTAAGACATACAAGTTCATTTAGTTAACGTAAGACATACAAGTTCATTTAGTTAACGTAAGACATACAAGTTCATTTAGTTAACGTAAGACATACAAGTTCATTTAGTTAACGTAAGACATACAAGTTCATTTAGTTAACGTAAGACATACAAGTTCATTTAGTTAACGTAAGACATACAAGTTCATTTAGTTAACGTAAGACATACAAGTTCATTTAGTTAACGTAAGACATACAAGTTCATTTAGTTAACGTAAGACATACAAGTTCATTTAGTTAACGTAAGACATACAAGTTCATTTAGTTAACGTAAGACATACAAGTTCATTTAGTTAACGTAAGACATACAAGTTCATTTAGTTAACGTAAGACATACAAGTTCATTTAGTTAACGTAAGACATACAAGTTCATTTAGTTAACGTAAGACATACAAGTTCATTTAGTTAACGTAAGACATACAAGTTCATTTAGTTAACGTAAGACATACAAGTTCATTTAGTTAACGTAAGACATACAAGTTCATTTAGTTAACGTAAGACATACAAGTTCATTTAGTTAACGTAAGACATACAAGTTCATTTAGTTAACGTAAGACATACAAGTTCATTTAGTTAACGTAAGACATACAAGTTCATTTAGTTAACATTTCAAAAATAATTATTATATTTCAGACGTGAGAAGAAACCTTAGAAAATATAAGATGGATTATCATAATAAGAAATATAACCGCCTTTGCACGGATTTAGATCGTACAAATTAGTATAATGTTGTATAACATGTGTTCGTTTAGTTTGAGACAGTTAAAACTAACGTGACATGTTTTTATTTAAATATTATCCAACGTCTTATCCGAAGTATGTGGGTATTTGATTTCAATATATTTTTTTATTTTGGATTTGCCAATTTATACTTAGGAAGCATGTTTCAGCGTGATGGAAGATTGGAAAAAGATATTGAAAGGAGAGTAACGGCAGATAATAGAGTGAATGGTGCATTAAGAACGGTAATGGCTGACCCAATTATTTCGAGGCAAGCAAAGCTCGTCGCACCGACTCTAATGTATGCTAGTGAGACATGGACATGGCAGAAGACGCATGAAAGTAGAATTAACGCGGTTGAAATGAGGTCACTAAGACGAATGTGTGGTAAAACGATGTATGATAGAATAAGAAATGAGGATATTAGACGAGAATGTATGATTGAAATAAATATCGTAAGTAAGATGAAAATAAATGCCCTTAGGTGGTTCGGCCACATAGAAAGTATGAGTGATGACCGTCTGACAAAAAAAAGTGTACAAGGCTGATAAAAGAGGAACGAAAAGTAGAGGTCGGCCAAGAAAAAGTTGGCACGATCACATAAATGGGATTTTGAAAGATGGTGATGTTAGAAGTAAGAATAATAGAAGAGCGTGTATGATACGATGTATGGACGTGAATGAAGCGAGGAATGTGTGTCAAGAGAGAGGAGTCTGGCGTTCGGTTCTCTCTGCCTACCCCAAATAGGGAAATGGCGTGATGGTATGGTATGGATTTGCCAATCTTGACGTATAAAAAAAATTAAATGAAATTTCCCTGACGAAATGCTTACAGTCTGGTTGATAAAAAAATCGTTATATCCTATTGAAATGTATAATTAATTCTGTAACAGTGAAAATTCTACCTTCCCTAGCTAGGATCTACTGACGATAAAATAAAAATCATATAAATAATTCGTCATTAAGTTGCATTATTTCTGAATATTATCATTCAAATCGATCGGATTGGATTCACACTTTGAGATTGTAAGAATGGCACTTGGATAGGTATGGTTGAAGAAGGAGAGAAGAGATGGCAAGATCAAGAGAGGTTTTAACCAGCTTGGTGGGGTCGCAAGCGTGACTTTGGGTTAACCGTTTTGCGCCTCGAGGATATGGACTTCAAATTATTACGAACAATGAAACCAACTGCGAAAATGTTCACCTAGGCTAAGAGGTGTTACTTATATTGTAACTAAAACTTGCAAAAATCCTGAATCAGTATACAAAGTAGGTGGACGCCAATTTCGCCTTTTATGAACTATGTTTCCATACATGAATTAAATTTCAATGCCATCAGCTTGAAAACAATTGTTCGAAAATTGGACCATGCATACATACCATCACGGCATATCACACAACGAGAAGTAACCAAATGACTATCGTTCATATCTGTATGTTTTACTTTAATTCGATTCCTTATAAAATGTCGGAGCAGTTAGCGAACTGAGCAAGTAGCAATCCAGTAGCCGTGAGTTCGAATCTTATCACGACATACGCCACACTACTAAGTCATAAATTTGGAATATTTTTGACTATCGTTAGACTTGCCTATTTTAATGTTTACTTTCAATCAATTAATTAACGATCGATCGAATAAATAATCCAATATAAATTTTCCAAATTCAAATAAATGTCATTATTTATCTGCATAGTTTCTTTAAATCTATTCGTTTTTAAAAAACGAATAAACGACCAAACGAATAAAAAATCCAATATTTATATTCCAAATTCAAATAAATGTCATTATTTATCTGTATAGTTTCTTTAAATCCATTCGTTTTTAAAATACGAATAAACGGCCGAACGAATAAATAATCCAATATTTTTATTCCAAATTCAAATAAATTTCATTATATACCTGCATTGTTTATTTAGATCCATTCGTTTTTAAAATACGAATAAACGGCCGAACGAATAAATAATCCAATAATTTTATTCCAATTTCAAATAAATTTCATTATATACCTGCATTGTTTCTTTAGAGCATTCGTTTTTTTTTTGAAATCCAAACAAATGCATTCTGAAGAATTGAAATTTTAACAAATTCATTACAAAGATCATAAAAACCGTACCTATTATTTTAATAAAACGGTCTGTACATCTTGCAACCATATGCGCTCTTCAATTTTAACAATCAGTTTTAACACCTTACTTTTGATAGTATATCTTCCTTGAATAGCTCGCAGCCTGACGGAGAACTTCACACCTCTCTACATTTTCATAATAAACTTCATAAGCCTCGAGGGCCTCCGACCAGAGAGATCCATTAAAAACCTGACTAAGATACCTGACTTTTTATTTTGTTTTTAATGTTTAAGGTCAACTTAATAAGCATTGTTGGGTTGAAATTACATTATGTCATAACCAACATATTTTATAAAATTGCTCGTTAAAATTAAGAAGAATTTATGTAATAATTATTTTACAGTTTCGATAGCTATTCTGTCTCATGGAGACTTTGTCAGAAATTTTATTTCAAGTGGAATATACATAGAATTATAATATATGGCTTTTGGTAAAATTCCACTATTAATTAAAATAAAGAAATCAACTTGTGTGATTCCTAGTGTTTATTTAACGGCTAGGATTGCTATTTCGTCTTATGGGGACTTTAAGACTTTATTAGTATTTATATTTACTTAATACTTTATTAGTATTAATATTTATAGAGTACCTACTATAGAATTTTAGAATAAGTCAATTGAAAAAAATCACTATATATTAAAATGAAGAAAGCAACTTGTATTATTGTACCTACAGTTTGATTGTTTATCAGTGTATATTTTACGGTATCGATGATTATTTCGTCCTATGAGGACTTTGTCAAGACTTAAATTTCAAGATAAATATAGAATTTTAGAACAAACGGTGAAGTGAGATTATATTATACTTAAGTCTGTGTGTGTGAAAGTATTTTATCAATAATAAATTATTATTTATAGGTTTTTATGGTTTGAACATATTTTACACACACAAAATTTAAAACAGACCAAACCAACTAAACAAGCTATCTATGAATTACAATCGCTGGATCCCGCATCCAACAATCTAACATCCAAAAAAAAGTCATTGTCATGGAGAAATGTTTTGCTTATTTTGTCACACGACAAAATAAAGACAATTAAGGAGATGTATGACATGGTCATTCTATTTATAATTGACTTAATTGCTGGATCCAGCAATATTTGAGAAAATCCTGGTGGATTGAAAACGGTGCTGGATTGCAATCCCTAAACCTGCCACCATTTCATTATTAGAAAGTTGAGCCAGTAAGACAAATACTGTGATTGATAATATTAAGTTTATAGAGGTAGGTACTTTGAGGTATAGTATGTAGTTTATAAAATAATATGGATCAGTATGGGAATCGATCCTGAACCGTTTTGTTCACAATTATCGCCACGGGGCCTGTAATTAGGCCAGGGTCGGATTTGGAAATGTTTATTTATTTATTTATTTATTTATTTATTTATTTATTTATTTATTTATTTATTTATTTATTTATTTATTTATTTATTTATTTATTTATTTATTTATTTATTTATTTATTTATTTATTTATTTATTTATTTATTTATTTATTTATTTATTAATTAATTAATTAATTTATTTATTTATTTATTTATTTATTTATTTATTTATTTATTTATTTATTTATTTATCTATTTATTTATTTATTTATTTATTTATTTATTTATTTATTTATTTATTTATTTATTTATTTATTTATTTATTTATTTATTTATTTATTTATTAATTTATTTATTTATTTATTTATTTATTTATTTATTTATTTATTTATTTATTTATTTATTTATTTATTTATTTATTTATTTATTTATTTATTTATTTATTTATTTATTTATTTATTTATTTATTTATTTATTTATTTATTTATTTATTTATTTATTTATTTATTTATTTATTTATTTATTTATTTATTTATTTATTTATTTATTTATTTATTTATTTATTTATTTATTTATTTATTTATTTATTTATTTATTTGACAAAGAAAAAGATGATACATTATGTAATAGATACAATATATAATATAGGAGGGGATTCTACAAATCAAGTAGGTACCATTTCATCACATAAAGATCCATATCTATAAATATTTATATATAACTTATAACATAGTAAAAGTACTCAAACCCTAAGAAATCATACAACAATCTTATATAGTTTGAGAAAAAACAAAAAAAAAACAAAGACGCACCCAATGTAAAAGATAACTAAAAATAAAACATGATACTTATGATAACAAAATAAAATATGTAACTTAAGGCCTATGAAGTAGATTTTTACTTCAATTGAAAGAGAATATGAAAATCTACCGACTGAGTTATTTATTATTATAATATTTTAATAACTATTCTTGCTATTTAAAATAAACTCTGAATTTTACCTTTTTTGCACGATAAAATGTTGTATATCACATATCAGGTGATACACAATATTTTTTCGGGTTTCATACATTAGATGGTAATTTAGTGTGCACTTTTGCGTACATCCGTATACCCAGGGTATACAAGGGCCTTAATGTTGATACCTACCTATACTAATAAATCTATGATTGTCCTTGTAACAATTGCATATAGATATATTCCCTAAATTATGCTTGTGCCATAGGTGAAAGAAATTGGTCGTGGCAGGATTCAAACTTGCGACCACTGGATCACTAACCTAGCGCGCTAACCGGTCTGCCGCCACCCATCTGTAAAAATATAACGAATAGGTATTGGACATTAAAATTTTATATTTTTAATTTAACATTGACTCTGATTGGTTGGACGAAATTGCTGTTTGGCAACCCACCAGTGTACAAACTATATGAACAGAATGTTACATGTACATAAGTCAATAAATATTTTTAAGCATTCCTTTTGCGGCCCTGGCCAGGTCGTCGATCTAGAGGATAAGTTATTGAGACAGATTTATGTACGGACGTGTCCATATTTCATATAAAGTGTTTTCCCCCCCTACTCGCTATACACAATATCGGTATATCGCGCAAATTCGCTAATTTCCGAATTAACGTTATAACAGTTTGATTATTTTAATGCGAGACGTCAATCTCACGGGGGTCGTGACGAGGCAAAGGCCCGCGGGCGCCATTACCGCGGACGGCCGAGGGAAAATAATACTGCAACAACTCTAATTACCGAGGAATTCCTTTAATTTGTAGTTAATTTCTAGACCTGTTCTCTCTTATCGTGATTTGCCTTGTTTTGTCTATGGTTACTTACTCTACTCTTGTTTCAGATCATTATTAGGTAGGTACCCATAATATACCGATCTACTGAGGAATTAGAAATATATCGTACTATAATTAGGTACCTACCTATTTTTGTCTATGGAAATAGAATATATAATGTACACGCACGCACATATTAAAGAATACCTATACTTGGTCGATGGCAGAGCGGTCAGCGCGCTGGGCTAGCAATCCAGTGGTCGCGAGTTCGAATCCTGCCTCGACCGATTTCGTTCACCTATAGCACAAGCATTTATGCTTATTTTAGGGAACGTAGGAAGATGTATATGTACTTGTTTAACAAGGATATATTAATTTAAAAAAAAAAAAAAGAAAAAAAATAGGCACTACATTCATAATATTATATGGTATATGTACGTCATTGCTGAACTATAGTAAAATGTATTTTTTCACGCGGTTCTTAAAATTCTAATGCTAAAATACTTTCATACACACACGATAATTTTCCATGTATTTAGTGTTGATTTTTTTGTGATTAATTGTAGGTAGGTACCATTGATATTTACGTCATAGTAAAAAATCATAGAAAAATAAAATATTCAAGAAAGATTTAAGGACATTTCAAGTAAAGAGAATTAACAAGGCATTTAAGGCTAAGGGTCGTATTACGGGAGTTATTTGAGAAAAATATAAGAAAAAATTGATGTTTTGTAAGCAGTATTCTCGAAGTAAGTACGGGACCTTACCTTTTTCTTATATTTTTCTTAAATAGCTCCCATAATACGACCCTAAATCTAGGGACTGAAAACATGATATATTTAAACCGCCCAATACACTATGTACATAGTTACATGTTAGTAAGGGTAACTATCGCGAGCGTTAAAAGGGGTTTGTACTTGATTTATACTATCGGAAACCCAAAATTTGTAGACTTTTTGCATTTTTAGAACAAACCTGACTTGAAATGAAAAAACTAGTTACATACATACATACATACATACATCACGCCGTTTCCCTATTTGGGGTAGGCAGAGAGAACCGAACGCCAGACTCTTCTATCTTGACATACCTACCTGTTTTGCCTCATTTACATTCATACATCGCGTCATACATGCTCTCCTATTGTTCTGACTTCGTATGTTCCCCTCTTTCAAAATCTCATTTATATGATCATGCCAGCTCTTTCTCGGTCGACCCTTACATCTCATTCCACTCTTTTCAGCCTTGTATACTCTCTTTGTCAGTCGTTCATCGTTCATTCTCTCTACATGTCCGAACCATCGCAAAGCATTTATCTTCATTCTACTCAAAATATCCCTTTCAATCTTACATTCTCTTCTGATATCTTGATTCCTTATCCTATCATAAATTGTTTTACCACACATTCGTCTTAGGGACCTCATTTCCACAGCGTTAATTTTACTTTCATGCGTCTTCTGCCATGCCCATGTCTCACTTGCATACATTATGGTTGGAACGACAATAGCGTTGTGCACAGCGAGAAAAACTAGTTATGGAGTAATTTAAAAAAAATGCTGCACATAAGGATATTTTTAATATTTTTTTATGGTAATTTATGATGAATTTTTAAATTATATGACGAACATTCACTAAAACAACGTTGAAAATATTTATGGTATTTATTTAAGAAACACACTGTTTGATATATTTGAGAAATTATTTTAAATTAGAATATTCAGGTTTATGTACCCTCTTAAACTAAACACCACGATAGTTTGAAAGACAGACAACAGGTTTTTGAGGAATATACCTTATAGAGCAAATTAAAATGACATTAAACCATATTTTGAAATAAGTGTATGCAAATAATGTTCTTTAAAATTTGATAAACGTGTGTGAGATAATGTATTAATGTTAGCGAAGCTGTGATTTTCATAATGACTGATGTTGAATACAGGTATATTTTCTCAATTCTCTGTGCTTATCCCATTACGTAAATATAAAAAAAATAATGATTTTAAAATTAGTATTCAGTCTAAAAATCGAAAACAAACCTAGTTTATATGTATTCTAGTTTTTTCAATGCACGTAAAGAAAAATCATTTTTGATATTAAAAATGTAGGTATGTCAATAAAAAAAATGTGACTTTTTTTGTCAATATTTCTTATTTCAAAGTCGATTGAGTAAAATTAAATGCTATAATAGATATCGCAGTGTACTTAAAGTATTATTAATAGTTATACAAATCAGTATTCAAGTATTTAAATAAATTCCTATTTAAATCATTATCTTTGCATCCTCACGATTTTAAACTAAATACTATTTATTAGTGCAAAATATAGATTTTCTTGCAAATTATGCTAATGGAAAACATATTTATAACTTGTGCTAACTATCATTGAGTTAAACTTAATACGCTTGAGAATTTGATGTAGGTATTATAAAGTATTTAAAATTAACGATATCATAACTTTAATACAAGCGAATCGGTTGTGGCCAATACTATACTCTCCGCCACACTATTCCTCACTGAAAGATTGGCCATTCCTGAATGCATTCCTATTTTATTCATAATTTTCCCAAATGTGAGAAAATTATGAATGTTTTGTCAGATTAAATCGTAGAGAAGTAAATCGACGGATATCTATGGAAATTGTGCACTCTCTACATGATACCTGTGGAGAAATTTATGTTAAAAATATGCTTTAATGTTGCAAAATCCAAATTCCCCACAATTCCATAGAAGTGGGAAAAAAAACGTACGTTTTAAAGGTTAAATTTAATTTTTATTATAAAGATTACATTTCAATAAGAAATAAAATTCAATAAGTATCACAAGCCAATATATTATTAATATTATGAATTGATCTAAATTATAATATTATTAAAATATTATCTGACGATGCCTTAGTGGTCTTCAATTTAAAAACACGATCTGTATCAAAGATCATATTGTTCTGACAACGATTTCCAACGGAACATATCAGATGATGTTCGGTAAATTAGAAACATTCTCAAACTGTGGGAATATTATTGAACATGCATACCATACATACCATAATAATACTTAGCCTAATTGGAATTGAAATACTTCCAATTATAGTCAGCAAAATTGAAAGCCATGTGACTTTTGTACCGACAACCTTGGTTCGATTCCCAAAAGAGTAAAAAAATAGAAATTATTTCTCTAAAATATTGTTTCTCCAGCGGCCTATCTCTTGACCAAATTGGTCTATCCCGATTTCTAATTTCTGCTAAAAACCTTCCTACCAATATTACTTTTACTAAATTATGATTACTCAAGGTTGGTTCTTAGCGATAATTTTAATTTTGGATCAGATTTGAATGTGATCGCTGGTAAACTGAATGAAATTTCCATTTGCTAATACACTCACCTCTTGCACGGGGTGTAATAAAGAGTTCATATTGTTATATATTATTCAAAATTTCCACGGGAAAACCCGTTAAGAAAACTAAACAGTTGGTTAATTTTCATGTTGTATAATTATTTTATGTATCTACAGTACTGTGATATCTGTAGAAGTTTTAATATGTGTGATTAAAAAAATATGCAGGCCATTCTTTGCAATGCAGTCTGTACATTTTTTTGTAGAGGGTGCTTTATAGACGGTCTGGACACGAAAACGAACGAACTAAGTTTTTTTAAAAAGAAGACTTAAGACTTAAGAAGACACTGGTTTTTTCCCTTTTCTCAAAAAACCCCACAAACCTTTGCTAAGAAATTGAGTAAATATAGTAACGATAACATAACGACGCACACAATTCATCAATCTTTGAGACATATTCTTCTTTCTCTCATTTTAGGCCTGATGGCCTGTTATAGTCCTGTGTCAACTTCCCTCCTGAGACATGGAATGCTAGCTGTCCTTTAATCTCTTAACAATTTAGTAAATGTAACAATAGTAAATGTTGTTTGAGAATCTGTGGAATCACCTTATCCAGATAAGTCTCCGATTCCTGGTCCTAGATTCCCCAGCGGGCTTCAAAGAAATTATCTTAAATCTATATCGGATGAGAGTCGAGTCTTGGAGACATTGAAATCTGATTTTATTGAATGATAAAATAATCTCCAGTGGAAAATACGAGTATATGTATAAGGCTTCATTGTGATGGATTCAAGAATACCAACAAATAACAGGTCAAATCTTTTACCAATATATCCATATTATTTATTATGGATACATTGATAAAAGTGGTTAATGATTTGGGTATCAAAGGTGTCATTATTTTTCCTATAAAAAAAACGCATTGTTGTTTATATTTTATTTTTTTCATTATTTTTTATATGTATACGTAAATGTTTCGCCCAACAAAATCATTCTCAGAACTAAAAGAATGCCTGTCTAACTATATTCTATGTAACAATTTACATTCATTCATTGATTTTATTTTTAATATAAAACGCCTTGTTTTAATACAATTGCCACGCTATAAGGTAATTGAAATCAATAAACACGCGATGAATTTGAATTACATTATCAGTGGAATTACATTATCAGTGGAATAACAAAATAAAATTCTAAAAAATCGTGATGAGTGAAACAGATTAAACTCAATGAAATATTACGAAGAAGCTACCGAATCTAACGATACTGTTATTTTTTTCTCACAAATAATCTGGTATTTACGCTACGCCACTGATTGACCGCAGCTTCTTTGAATATAATATATCGACAGATCTGATGAAATTTATCTAGTCTCGTCGCAGTTTGCAAAAAAATCTTAACATTTCGTGATTGTCAACATTCGTATTATCTTCGCGATAAAACGCTTTTGATATACGGCCCATCTAAATTGTGAATGATTACGCCTTAAACTTAATGTAAACATACGTGGGTTATTAGATCAATCGAATGATTTTAATTTTCTTTTTTGACTATAATTGAGTGATATAAGATAACAATATAATATACCTAATAATTTAGGAATATTAGCATAGCCAAAAATCCCCTTAAGGGATTAGGCAAAATAAAACACTTTAATTGTATTTTTATTAACAAATATAATAAATATAAACAAAAAAAATTAAAGGGAAAGGGACATCATTGAATGTTAAATATTTGTCAAAATACTTCCCTCATCATCCATTACTTTATGCGTAATATAAAAATAAAATTACTAAGACATTATGTAAATAGTCGAGTAAGTTTTGAATTAAAGATATAAAATTAAAAAAAACAAGGAATACCATACCTAAAAGTTAAGATATAATTCAAAATTAACAACATACAAATGATAATGGGATATGTAGGAATTGGGGGGTGTGGGGAGGGATAAAGAAGTAATGTATTCTATGCCTCATATCACTACAGCATTTCCGATATACTCCTGTGATATTACGGATATGTGTTATTGAATATATCAGTACCTACCATAAAACCTTGTATTATACTACTTACAAATGCGTGGAAAGCATGAATTAATTCTATTATTAGTACTACATTGTGGTATATGAAATAATTTTGTCTGCTAGTTCTATCTGGCACATGAAATTTTATGATTTAAATATTATAATTATTTTTTTTTCAATATATTTATTTTTACTTACAAAATCAAACAGTTCACAAACTACACTAGCTAATGTTAATGAATAAGCTTAAAATATAATTGTTAAAAATATCCCTACCAAGTGACAATTCATGTGCTGTGATTAGGCGAGAATGTGTAATAAGGTGACCATGGAGGTTTTATGTAAAGATATCTTGCTAAACTAATTCTAAATTGTTCAAGAGATATGTATGTTTTTATATTAGTATGGTGAACTATGTAAATATATTTAAATGAAGAGTTCTTTGATGCTTATTGTACACAAGTGGTGAGGATTCTGTTTAAATGTGAGTTTAAAGATGAATTCTTTCTATAACAAAAGTATGGAAACAAAGTCTGGACAGTCAATATTATTGTTGGTTAGTATGTTATGCAGAAAGATTAAATCTTTAATCGTTCACCGTACTGATAGACATACATAGAATGTTACATATTATGGCATTGTGTTTTCTGGTCTTTCTGTGGATGAATTTATTTTAGATTATTTCTACATTACTGCAATGAATATTGTATTTAGGGTTCCAAATGACACAAAGGCTAATTCCAGTGAACTTCTGACGAACGCAAAATACAGAATTGTTTTTTTTTTTATTCCTGAAGTGCTTCCCTATTCTAAATATAAAATTATTGACAAATTACACCCCATTTAACTAACGTGTTCTAGGTTCCATTTCTGAAAAAATACTGTTTCCATAGTAAATTCTTGATTCTCTGGGCTGAAAACACTGATTGTTTGGAAAATTCGTTCGGCTATGAATTCTTCACTGATTTCATTCTCGAATAGTCAGAATCACGAATAGCCGGAATATATTTTCAGGATTGATTTTAATACTATTGGTGTTACTATTTTCTGTGTACGAATTATTACGAACTATTTCAAAAACCTGTCTCCTAAAAAGGCCCTTAAGTATACATTATTATGCAACAAAAAATTTTATCCTATTTTCTGATGATAATAATTACATTTTTTTTCTTTACAAACATTTTGGCAAAATCCTCGAAAAAAACAACTGGAAGAACAATAAATTTTAAAGCTCCAATAATCGTAAAAAAGTTTTTAGCATTATTCACCGTTAATGGTTATTTACCAACTCTGACACA